>PVJD01002787.1:0-187600 GCA_004026545.1 Mormoops blainvillei
AGTGAGCCTGAGTACCTTTTTAAGGTAAATTATTACACGTTTCTAGGTCCACGGCCTGCAGACCTGCTGTTCTGGTCTTTGTTGTGGGCATTAATTGTCTCTAGTAACCAGAGTTTTTATTACCTGTGGCAAAACCACTTCACTCTTACAAATTATAATTGCAAAAGGCAGCCTTGGACTGCTGGGCCTGGAGAGGTCACAACAGAGCACTCTCGTCCCTGCCTGCGTTTCTAAATCAACTGAGAGAAAAGGATTCAAGTGGGCACACAGGTGCACATCTATATATAAGTTTCATTGCACAAACCCTGGAAGGTGCAAAGGCTGCTTATTAGTAACCCCCAGGGTGAGAGGAGACAGCCAATCACAGCAGCCCTGCACAGCCAAGGCCTCTCCGCCCCGCCCACCCTTCAGGGGCTCAGCCTAGACTGCTCTGCCCCCCTCACTGTGGGCCTGGGTCAGATCAGAGCACTGAAGCTGCACGGGCACTCGGGTCAACCAGGGCGTGAAGCCGGGAGCCAAGCCACCCTCGCTAGCTCCTCTCCCAAACCCACCAATCAAATAACCCACACTGTCCTCTAGGGCAAGCTGAGTACAGGGGCGGAGCGAGACAGGAGAGTCCCGCTCGAAATATTAGAAAGGCGGTAAATGTTCTTAAGAAAACCGAATTGGATGCTTCCCTAACCCCGAAAGCTACGGGATTTCACTTTCGAAGGGCCACGCCGACACTGATGGAGGAACCTGTGTTCAGCCCAGGGCCTGACAGATTCGCAGTTTGGACTGTCAGGACGGGGCAGTGGTCCGACTGCCCCGTGTGCGGAGCGCGAGCGCGCGCTCACTAACAGTTTTGTGCGGTGCGAACAGCCAGGACGTGGCTCTTGAGCTGAGTGAGGGCCTGCTGCCATCGCCCCAACGACACAGCTGCAGGTGCGACCACGCTGGGATCCAGCACTTACAGCATCCGGCCAATGGTTTGCTGGTGCCCATTTATTCCCACACAGCAGCACGATGAGCGGCCGCAGCGCTGAGGTCAGCCTGCGTTCCCCGTGTCCTCTGAGTTTGGCTTGGAATTCAGCTCTGTTCAGCACTTCTTAAGCACACACTGTGGTTCCAGCACTCGGCTGGCATGGTGGCAGACAGACAAGGAGGTCAGGACCTCTCTGCCCTCAAGTTTACTGTCTAGTGGAAGCCTGAGACTCGCCGGCAGGGCCGCTGTGCACCTGTGCTCCACAGACATCACTTCGGTCCCTGAACCACGCCTTTGAGATGGGCACCATGGGGGGCAGCATGACACACCTCCCAGCCCAAAGACAGGTATATTCGAATCCCTGGAACTTGGGCACCTGTCCTCACGTGGCAAAAAGGACGTGGCAGGTGTGATTAGGGGAAGGTCCTTGTGATGGGAAGATTATCCTGGATCATTCAGGCGGGCCCAGTATAATCACAAGGTCTTTCTAAGAGGAAGGAGGAGGTCAGAGTCAGACATATGACTCCTAATGCACCCCCTGCTGGCTCTGAAAACGTTAGGGGAGGCCACAGGCGAGGAACACAGGTGCCTCTGGAAGCCGGGACAGGCAAGGGGACAGGCTCTTGCCAAGAGCCTCCAGAAGGAAGTGGCCCTGAGGACACCTCAACTATAACTCAGTGAGAACTGTCCTGGACTCCTCCAGAACTTTTAAGAGAATCTATTTATGTTGTTTCAGGTCACCAAGTTCGTGGTCACCTGTTACGGAAGCTGTAGACTAACCCAGTATCATTCCCTTCATTTTCTCAGGGAGGTTAAGTAATTTGCTTAAGGTCACACAGCAGGCACTTGCCAGAGCTGGGACTCAGACCCAGGTCCATTCATTTGCAAAGCCAAGTTCTTTTCTCTGAGTATACAGGCCTCCACTCAATATGGAACAGTTCGGTGAGTTACGGGCAACACAGGCCGCCTAACAGCAAGCATTAAAGTAATACAGGCATTTCTTGGCTTTTAAGTATGTCTATTCTCGGCTGCGGACTCCAGGGAGTTGGTGACATTTCCAAAGCAAAAGAGCTGCCAAGTCTCCAGCAGGAGAAACACTCAGTTTTACCCATTTCTATCATGCCAGCCCCCTCCGCCGCCCCTCTGAGGATTTACTCACCGTCCCCCGTAAGGGGGGCAGGGTCCGTGGGTGGCAAGACGAGGAGTGGCCCAGGAAGGAGCCACTGGGACGAGGGTGTGCAGCCTGGGGCCTAGGCCCTCGTCCCAGCCACCTGAGGCACTGGACACAGGGAGGCAGAGGGCCCTGAGTCAGTTATCTCCAGAGGGTAGAGCATCGAGCTGCACAACTGTCTCCCAGGGTGACCCAGCTTGCAGAACACACGCACCTCAGCCAACAAGTGGCTGCAGACAGACAGACCTGTTGCTCTGGGCGAGGGAAGTTTCTCCTCAAAACTCCTTGCAGGGATTCGCCACATGCATCAGCGCAACTCCTTTCAAAATGCAACTCAGTCCCTGACTGGTGCGGCTCAGTGGGTTGGGCATCGTCCCAGTGGTGGCAACTGATCTATCGATGTTTGTCTCCCTTTCTCCCTCCCTTACCCTCTCTGTAAAAATAAATAAAATCTTTAAAAAAGCAAAAACAAAAACAAAACCCCACAACTCAAGGTTGGAGAGATAGCAGATGCATGCAGTAGCTAGAGTCTGTAAAAACCTTCACCCAGAGAGGACTCTGTCTCCGAGCACCCACTCTCTCCACTCAGGGGGCCTCGCCCACCTCTCTGGTGGGGACAGGGACGTTCCCCAGAACTAGATGGCTCCACCAAACAGTGGCGGCAACAAGCAAACCTAGGCCCAGCCCTCAGAAGGGGATTCCAACGTTGGCTGATGCTAACTTGTTGCTTTTTTTTCAGTGCAGGTACCAAAAAGGACCAAAAATGGACAGATCAAAGCTTTACGTGACCAAGATATTTCATCATCTGTGTTAATAAAATAACCTGGGATTACATTAAATGCCTAAATATCTGGTTGGTCTTGGAGTGTGAAGATGTGTGAGGCTGTTGGGAGGCTCTCACACTGCCTGTCACTGACTGCTGGACAGGACCTGTCACCCAGCCTGTCGCCGACCAAAGGCCAACCGCAGCTGTCGCAGAGAGGGCATCTTGATGACCCTGCAGACACGCAAGGACAAGCCTCTTTAAGAAGAAAACAGCATCACTCAATACTATTTGCAATTCTTTCCAGTTTAAACAAGTTTACATTTACGTTTAAGATGTGCTGCAAACAATTCATGGTTTAGCCTTGCCGCATGGACATAAGTAACTGTGATTAGACTGTAAGCAGATGGTGTCTGGGTGGGCAGTCCGGCAGTGCAGATCCACACTTGAAATGGTGATCCCTTTGACTCGACACTTCCCCTTCTAGGAATTCATCCTCGGGGGGAAAATAAAAGATAAGCAGCATAATGGAAAGTGTCATAGCCATTAATGTGTCATAGTGAAAAACTGAAAAAACTAAATGACCATCAAGTATACCAACCATATATAATCATACATCATGCATCCTTTAAAATAATATTGATTATCTAAGTTGACATAGAACATGCACATACTAAATGGAAAAGCAAGTTACAAAACAGTATCCAGAAGACAAGTTGTTCTTTTAAAATTATCTTTGCCTAGACATATGTGGGTATGTGTGGGATTCTGGGTGAGTTTTGTCTTCTTTACATTATTCTGAATGTTTCTCAAAGAGAATTTTCTCATTCCATTATTAACACACCCAAGTTTCAAACTAAAGTGAAACCAGGCTTTGAAAAACTGTCGCTCCTTTCTGAACGATGAAGCTTCAACTCCAAAGTAGAAACAAGACACACTGTCGCTGGCAATCCTGCCAGCGATACAAGAGAGCATGACTTCTGAGACAGGCAAACAGCACTTCCCTACCTGTCAGTCTGGCACATTAGAACCAAAGGAGCACTGAAGGGATTAAGAACAATGAAACCAGAGTACACAGAGGCATCCTGAAAGCAAGGCTGCCACGGAAACAGAGCTTCAAAGTGCGCCAAATGGTTGTAACAGGTGGATGAGGAGGGAGGGAGTGGGCTTTATTGCCAGGACGCCTCGATACCAAGCTGCCGGCTTCTCAAGAACTGCAGGTAGACAGTCCCAGCCCAGAACCCTGATGTCACTCGGGGATCCTGCCGCTGGTGCAGGCAGCACTTCTGACAGACTACACAGTCACAGCAACAGGGAGCTCGCTACCTCCTAAGAGATCGATTCCACTGCTGGGTGAAACAGTTTGTAAATTCTGCTCTATGATATGCCGAGACCACTATTACCTCTGGACTCAGAAAAGTATGAGTTCTTATTAGACTTGGAAATAAGCACGCAAAGAGGTATATAAACTATATAGCATCTTATCTAAATGTTAAGAGGTACTATGACCTTTTCATTTTTAGAAGTCGTTAGAAAAACTAAGTGACATTCAAACAATTTGCTGGGCAAAGGGCAATCGGAGCCCTCCCCGCTCCCAGACAGCGCTCCGTATCCCAGACAGCGCTCCGTGTCCCAGACAGCGCTCCGTGTCCCAGACAGCGCTCCGTATCCCAGACAGCGCTCCGTGTCCCAGACAGCGCTCCGTGTCCCAGACAGCGCTCCGTATCTGAGAGGGCGCTAACGATGTCGGGCCCCGACCGGTTCTCACAGCTGTTACCTGTCCAAACGCACCGGCAGCGCCTTTTGACATAATTAGGATCACTGACCTGCAAGACAGTTTGCATCAGCTGGGAAGGGAACATTCTGGGTGGCTTTGTGCCCAAGTAAAAATCAGAATTTGAAGAAAGGGGGGGGGAGAATATCGAGGAAGCCAATAGCCTTGGCCACAGTGAGCTTATGGAATATGCCAGGTATAAAATGTAGAGCTTAAAAACTCTTTTATCTCCCCTTTCATGTGAGAAGTGGAACATTAATTTGTACTCTTCTGGATGTTTAAAGTACTTCATGAAAACCGCAGTGGTAAACCCTCATTACCCACTATCTAGAATTAACAAATGCTAAATTTTCCTTCAGGCAGCATTCCTTCTGCTGACACCCACTGCATTCCTCTTTCCCTTTCCAGAGAGAATTCCTTTTCTGAATGTCATGTTTCCCATTGATGTTTCTGTATTTTCTCTTTAAAAATAATAAGTGTTTTTTAAAGTTGCATAAAGGTATACATTTCGCCTTCTGGCAGCTCATTCAATATTTTTCCAAGGGCTGGCCACTGATATTATAGATCAAGTTCACTGATTTAACTGCTTGGCTGTTTGCCGTTTTATAAATAGGCCACAATTTATCCATTTCCTGGTTCACAGACATTTAGGGTATTTCCAGCCTTTAATAGGTACAAACAACTCAGCCGTGAACACCCGTGCAAGTCTCCTTGTACGCATGTGCATGCGTTCTCGACAGTGCTGCTTCTCAGGCTTTAAGGAGCACATGAGCCTCCTTGGAAGAAGCGCCGTTACCCACAGACTCTCGCTCAGCAGGTGGGACCTCCCTGGGGAAGCCCAGGCTGCTGCTCTGCGCGCACCCCGAAAAGTCGGACTCCAGGGACGTACCTAGAGCTGTTGGGTCACAGTGGGCCGCTACCTTCAGCTTTTGTAAATCATCAAACTGAACTGACTGTGCTCCCAGAGAAATCAATGTGTGCTCCTTTCTCCATCCTCACTAACACTGGATCTCACGGGACGGTTTGCCTTTTGCCAGTCTGAAAGCATAAGGCGATGATTAAATCGTATTTCCCTTATTATCAGTGACAATAACCACCTTTTCCTAGTATTTGACCATTTAAGCTTCTTCTGTTCATGTTATTTTACCTGTTTTTCACATGCAGTAGTTCTAAGTGTGGTCTGAGGACCCCGGAGGACCTTGGTGGAGAGGGGGACAAGGTCATTCCCTTTCCAATTTCCTATCATATAAACTTAAGACTTTCTTCATGTACTTTAACCAAAACACAGAGCAACAGGTTGATTGCAGAAGTAGATATGACAACTCAGCTCTCTCCTATTATGCTAGACATTAAAAAGATTTTCAAAAGTGTAAAATAAAGCCTTTTATTAAAACTATTTTCAAAAATAGTTGTTCCCCATAATTGTTATTTAATATGCATTATTTTAAAAAATAAATTCCTTACATTTAGTATTTTACTTTCTAATGAGTAAATACCAACAGATACAACCTACGTACATTAAAAACTCTTGGGGTTCTCAGTTCCTAAGAGTGTAAAGGGTCTTGACACCAAAAAGCTTGTGAACTGCTGTATTAATGCATGGCTTTCATTTGGTCACTGGTTTGCAGGCCGTTCTTTAAACGGAGAGTATGCCGGGTCCTCATCCTTTGTCAGTTACAGGTGCTGCACACATTTCTCTCAGTCTGACGCTTGTCTTTAATTTATGGTGGCTACTGTCCTACGGGAGTTTTCATTTTGATTGTGCCCTATTTTCCCGTAGTGTTGTACTTTTACTAAGGTTCCTATTTTGAAATAGGCAAAGTCTCGCTGGGCTTTATAGAGAACCCCAGCTGTGGCAGCACGGAATGAATTATGGAGCTAAATGAGATCAATGTAAAATATGTGCTTAGGTGTTTTAGAATATTCTGTTTTGCCTCAGAGAAATGCAATCAAATGTCTGTGATTCGCCAAAAATAGTATTTTTACCTTTGACATAATATATGTTTGTTCTCCTTTTCAGAAATAGATTAGGAAGTTCCTATAAAACTTAATGCACATTTAATTCAACATGTACACTTCTGTCTACAAGTATTTTAACTGAAAAAGATTTAATTCATTAAAATTCAATATTCTGTATAATGCTTTTGTATTTAAAAAGCACTTTCATATGTACTATTCATTTGACCTTCGGAATAATCCTGCATGAGAAATGCGGACATTATACTAAGAACTGTGTTGGAGATGAGGAAAATGAAATTCAGAGAAGTTAAATGATTTTGCAGCTTTGTGCACAGGATCAGAAATGAGATTTAACTTCCAGTCACAACTGATAAAGATCTCTCAAATATTACGGTTGATTTTTATCCATCAGAATAAAAGTAACCAGCAACCCCAATAGAACCTTACGTATAGCAGAAACAAATTAAATACCTGCATGGTGTTGGTACAGGGAAGGCAAGGAAGGTCGAGAGGGCATCTGCAGGACATTCTCTGCCTTTCACGATGACTTCACACTTTTTACTGAAGAACAACATGAGACTAACATGCCTGCCTATTCATTAATATTCCCATTTCATAATTAAGGGCAATTCATCAAGTTCAAATTAGTGGAAGACGGAGTGTTCACATGGAGCCTGGGAGGAAGAGACCAAAGATAGAAAACTTGAGTAGTAGCTCCCCTGAAGGAACCAAGAAATTGGGGAAAAGACAACGAGGAGGACAATTAGTGACAGAAGGCAGACAGACATAGGAAGGGACTCTAAATGACACAGAAAACATTTAAAAATTAAGGTAGAAAAGCACATTTTCAAGTCAATCACACAACGATCTACAGGAACACCGCACACCGGGCTTCCTGAAGCGACGCGGGCATCAGGGACCCACATTTTCAAGTTCACACATGACCGTGGAGCCCTTCCTTTGAAGACTCAAGAACAGTGGGAGAAAAACAACTTCACTGAACAGAAAGTATGTATTTCGAGCTAGTGGGTTCAAAGTTACTTCCAAGACCAATGAAAAGAAACTGCCTATTTAATCTGCCCTAAAAATGGGCTCATCACTGGACATGACCCCGCTCACGCACAATCATTCTCCAGATGTCTTTGGACTTGAAATGTATCTTTGCTACTGAAGAGATGGCATAAATATCAGCCCTATTCAAAAACCTTTCATTAAGAAGGTTTTTCTCCACTGACTGATGTAAAAAACAAAACAAAAATTTCTGAAAGTAGTGAAGAAAAAAGCCCAAGGCAGATTATCCCTTGTTAAAGTGTCAGTATAAATTCTAAACCATCTGCCACCTCAATCCATCACACTATACAGCTGTCACAGTGCCTAAGGAGGAAGTACCAGATAAATTAATTTGCTTCCACCTCCCCAATTCGAATCAAAGTGGAAAACCAAGATGCATCTTGCTGATAATTACCAGTAAAATTTCAAATTAAGTCAACATAATTATATCTCAAAGTGACATGAATCTTGAAACCCAACCGTACATGTTCAATTAGTTTCTGCCTTTCATTGTCCTTGAGGGAAAAAAATACAGTAATCAACAATAGGTTACTTAGAAGTGGAGACATGGTATCAGGTGGAAAAAAAAAAATCTATGACAATTTTAAAACGACCTGGAGTCATTGAAAAAAAGCATTGAATCACATAAAAATACTTAATGGGAAATTCACAAAATAAAAAATAAAGGGGCATTTGTACATTCAAAATAATTTAATTCTCCCTGTACATTTCTGTCCACATGAGAAAACAAATCAAGAACACGTGCTATACAATATGTACCTGTTCTGAGGTACTCAGGTCCATTCAGATGGCAAAAGGAGAATTCAATCACTAATGAAATGTTTAAAAATATATATATTCAACAGAAAACTGTTTTTACAAGATAAAAATAATCTTCTACAATGCAAGAAATTGCAGATCACTGAAATTTTAACTCTTTAGATGGTTTCGGTTCAGTTTTTGGTTTCAAAATCTAGAGACAAATGAAAAGAAAAAGGGCTGGTGGAATGTCTATCTGTTTTTACGTTTCTCTTTCTTGCTTCGACTACTTGTGACACCATTTAAAGATGACGATGAGGGTGCTCTTGCATGACCTGTGGCCTTTAGATGCTCAAAAAGTTTATTCCGGGAAGGAAATTCACTATGGCAGGTTGTACAGCTCATAAGAACATCACTCTGAGAAAAGAAAAAAATCACAAATAAAAGCAAGTGTTATTGAAAAGCTGTGTTGTACGTTTTCATGTTGAGATTAAATATCAAACAACTGCAAAATAAGATCTTTTGACAAAATGGACAGCTAATAGACGGGCTCAACAGAGGCGGCCGTTCTTGGAAGCTGAGTCTCATTAACCAACACCACAGACCTTAAGGGCTCCGAGACATTCGGTGGCGTGCCCCACGTGGCCTAGGCCACGGCTTTAGGTTTCAAAGTAATGGAAAACAGAGTAGTAACCGTTTATACCAACTGGTATTTCCAATGTGCTTCTTTTTACTTTAAAGGAAAAAAATGACAGTAGCACATGTATAAATCCTACATTTGTCAAGGAAAAGTGTTGACAGACCCACCCCTATGCAGCAGGTGCGGAAGGGCTCACCAAGTACACTTATATCTTCACAAGTGGAATGAAGAATTTAGCTTACATTGCTTAAGGGGCAGGGCCCACTGAAGAGATGTCAACACCATTCTGACCTACCGTTGTCTGCGGTTCAGCGGGTACTTTGACAGACTTTTTCATATCTTTGGCTTTCTTTCCTCTGGGTTTAGAAACACTAGAAAATAAATGAAAGGATTCAGCATAATCCAATAATAATGCACCCCTTCTAACAGTCATTTTGCTCCCAAGAATATTCAAAAGAATGATATGGACTTTAAAGGCCAATTCATTGATTTTAATGGTCACGTTAATTTTCACATCTCAAATAAACAGCTTTAAAGAGCATCTTTAGAGATCACATTATATACCAAATTTGACACAAAAATTAAGAAATTTACTTAAAACAGTTGACACATAAGCTAAAGTAAGACCACTCTGAACTTTTCTACTGTGTTTTTAACAAAAAGCAAAGCACTTAATACTGCATTTATTGAAGCAAATCATCTTCACAACCAACTAGTCATACTTAACAAACAGTCTTGACATTAACTGTGACTTTCCCAAATACAACTTCTTGAACCTGATTCAGTCTAAGACAAACATTCCCAGTTTCACAATGAAGTGGAATGAGAAAAAGGAAGACACTGTAATGCATTTTTCATAAAATTAAATTTGTTCAACGTACAGGATATTCTTACTTTCTTACCTATTAAAAGGCTATGTCCTTTCTGCTGATCAGGTGAGTTTTCCCCCCACCAGACCCTTTGACTCAGAGACTGCTAGCCAGTATCGTCAGTTTCCCCCCATTCCGCTTTAATACATGAACTTTCCTCTTATCTTCTACGTGGGTTTGAACTTTCCTTGGTCATGTCATACCTTCCCTCATTTGTGCTAATCAAATTCTGAGGGTAAAATCTGAATGCAACTATATTTACAGAGCAGACAGGTTGGGTTCTAAGGAATACCTTATGATAACACTGCTGTACTATTTTTCAAGCAGAAACCTAGAGTCGGCATCAAGTTAAATGGCTCATACGCACATACCTCGTTTTATTGCACTTCACAGATATTGTGTTTCTTACAAATTGAAGGCAAGACCCTCCACCAGCAAAAAGATTACGACTCACTTTACTGCGGTGGTCTGGAGCCACACCACCAGGTCTCTGAGGCCTGCCTGCACATTTGAAAGATGCTGATTAGGGTGTAACACAGTATCTCGTGGTGTTATTCCAGCTTTGAAAGCATCAGGAAGGACAGAATGGCATAAGAGGCTGCAGATGAACAGTTACTAATTTACAAAATATCATCAGATATGCCACGAGTGCATCCAAGAAAACTTAGGATAATGTTCCTGAAGAACAATTTATCATATAACGAAAGACAGCGGCTACATCCCCAAAGCTCGATCTAAGAGCTGTATCTTTATAGAGGTGCTCTAGACACACATGCAGCTTTTAATGAGGAACTCTCTCACTAGATGGCCAGCGCCAGTGCACTGCAGAGGGGCAGCGGAGAGACCCCACAGAAGGCACCAGACACCAGTGTTGATGTGTGTTTATGTGAGTGCGTTAGAGTGTGTGAGTGTTAGTGGGTGAGGAGCGTGTTTCAGTGAGTGTGTGCGATTGTGAGTGTGTGTATGTGGCCCTGACATGCCTCCGCAGTGAAGACGTCATTTGAATATAGTCTTACTTTTAGCAGTGAGAACCCCTTTTTCTCCTCAAATAAATTCCCATATAGCAGTAATATGGAAAATTGATGAGAAAATGTTAGCTCTAGATGAAGGAGGCGGGTAGGGGTCTACAGCCCAACTTCTGGCCCAAGCCTCAGCCTCCCAAGCAGCCCCTAGGGATCTTTACAAGTCACTCAGGCACCACAGAGCCAGCATTTAGGGTGCCTTCAAGGAGTCAGGCAGACAGGGGTTAAATGCCAGCTTTTCCACTTACCAGCTTTTGTTCATGGGCAAGTCACTTCCCTGAGACGGCTTCCACATTTGTAAAATGGGAACAAACGCCTAGCACCAGGGTGGCGTCCCAGGCCCGCCAGGTTTCACCCCGCCTAAGCCCCTGCCTTCCCCATCTGCAGTTCCTCGCAGCCCTGCTCTCAGCCTCGCCGGGGTCTCCCTCCCTTCCACCACTTCAGCCCTTAAAGCCCTGAGGACACTCTGCTGCCCCGCACTGCGCTCCAGCACAAAGCGTTTTCGGGCAGACTCCTGCTTTTCTTGGTCATTTGAACTCTTACACGGTCCTGGGACAGTGCCCTGAGGCTCCTTATGCTTCAGACCTTTCCTCGAGGAACAAGAAACTAGGCTGCTCCAGAGGAACAGAGGATGATGGGGACGAAAATGTCACAGAAGAAAAAATGCCATCTCCCTCAGCGAGACTGTCGCCTCGCCCAGCAAGCACTACGGTCTGTGCAGTACCATGATGGCAGGGCTCCTTCGGGCCGGAAAGCCCCAGGCTGCGGATATATATCCTGATGGCCTCCCTGCGGGTGACAACTGGCCCAAGCCTGCAGATTCGGTCAGGGAGGCTCCAGGTGAGAGGCCTAGCCTCTTGTGAGTGCCAAGGACTACGGATCTGGGCCAGAATCAGAACCTCGGCGAAGTACGGGAAACAAACACTGGATCAAAGTGACTCCTTCCTGATTGTGGCCATGTTGCCGAAATGTCTTTGAGTACACTCCCCCAGCATTCTCCTTCCAACATGCTTCATCTGCAGCACGGGTGTGGGTACATACACGTGGCAGATTTATCTACTTTACGCCACACATCACGGGAAAGAAGATTCTATTTGAGATATGAAAAGGTATCCTTACTACAATATTAAGTAAGCAGAAAACCACGTGCACCTTTGACTTACCTTTTAGCTTCACTTTTTGGGTCATCACACAGTTCAACAGTCTCTGTGACACTGACATTTTCTATGGGACTATCTTCTAATTCTTTGGCACTTTCTTGATTTAAGTTGGTATCTTCTGGATCAATTTTTAGACCTTCTCCAGTTCCATTTTCATTGAAATTATCATCATAATTCTGGGTAATAAATGTGTACATTAAAAAATAAATACTATAACAACACTGGCTTCCTGTGTTATGTTGCCAACTAGTTAATGTCAATGATAATGATAGTGATCCTGTCCTGTGCTATGTGAATGGAGTACACTTCCAGGTAATAAAATGAAGCAGAGAATTTTAGAACATGAATGCTCATTACAGAAATACTAAATTAGTGAAAAGTTGGAAACAAACCAAATATTCAGTAAGTGAATGACTGAACATGTGAGGAAAAGTATGAAGCTCTTAAAAATCATGTTTCCAAAGATACTGATTCAATTATGTAGAAAATATAACATATTAGCAAAAATCAAAGAGAAGATTATACATAACATCTGATTACAATTTAGTTCAACATTAAGTACTATCTAGGCAAAATTAGGAAGAATATTTATACTTTCCTATATATTTTTAAAATTATTTATTTATTTATTTTTAGACAGAGGAATAGAGAGGGAGAAAGAAAGGGAGAGAAACATCAATGTGTGGTTGCCTCTTGTGCGCCCCCAACTGGGGACCTGGCCCACAACCTGGGCATGTGCCCTGACCTAGAATAGAACTGGTGACCTTTCAGTATGCAGGCCAGCACTCAATCCACTGAGCATACCAGCCAGGGCCTTTTCTATATTTTAAAAATAACCTGCAATGAGCAACTGTTACTTTATAGTCAGGAAAAATAAATAACAAAAAATGACATATAAAAGATGCCTGGCAAGCCTGTCTTCATTAAGGACAACTGTTTTGTGTGTCTGGGGTAACATTTTACCACATTTGGTTTCTCCCTCTCTTCCCACCTTATTCTTTCTCTCCGCACACATACACTTCCCCCTGAACTATGAAAGCAGGTCGTAGGCAGATATCAAGACACTTCGCCAGGTCTCCTAAGAACAAAAACTCAAGAATTTAACACTGACACCATCTGTTACACAACTCACATTCATATTCTAATGTCCTTTTTTTTTGTATCCCCTTATAGTAGATATAATCAAGAAACACACATGGTGTTTAGTTGTCATCTCTCTCAAATCTCCTTTATTCCAGCACAGTACCCCTTCATTTTTCTGTCTTTCATGATACTATTTGATGACTATTTCATAGAATATGCCATATTTTGGCTTTGTCTGACTGTTTCTTAATGAGTAGATTCAAGCTCAACACATCTGGCAAGAGTACTATAAAGGTAAGGCTGTGTCCTCCTCAGTACAGTACAAATGGCTGACCGTCAGCCTGTCTCATTTTTCAGTGATTAAAGTCTGATCATTTGGTTAACATGGTACTGCCAGACATTTCTACTATAAAGTACCTGTGTTCAAAAGTTTCTTGGATTGATTCTTCCTTTCTGTCAGCCAGGGTCATTTGTGGGTTTACATTCAATTTCAGTTTTGGGGGTTCTCTTTTACAATCCTTGGTGGCTTATGCAATTTTTTTTTGACCATACAGAAAACTCTCCCAAGCTGATGTTTCACTAGTCTCAGTTATTTTCTGCTTCCTGCTCTTTAATCTACATGTCTCATACTACCCTCCCCTTCAAAAAGCATTTAGGAAATATTAGGAATAGTGCTATATACATAAAACTAGGTCACATGGGGCTTTCTCCCTGATATAATCAGGAATCAATAAACAAAAGTATTATCAAGGAATAAAGCTTTAGAGGGGAAAACGGCATGGTAAACTGAAGCACCTTCATTGGCAAGAGTACAGATACATGTATTTATTATCCAGCCTTTATTATTAGTCAGTCCTTCATGACTCAAGGTGAGACGGGCTTGGTTAGGTGTAAACCCCTCTCCGTTTTACTGTCTTTATTCCAGTGGTTCCAGCATACAAAGAAGACAGGAAGCATTCTAAACTAATGACTACAGGGTCTTTGTGTGGAAGATGACATGAGTGGTTTAATAAAAGGAGCATACAACTTGCTGTGTGGTTTTAAAACTGAAGCAAAAAGTTCCAAGTCACAATTTTTACAGTGATTAACTCAAGTCACAAATCATTTTTGGAATATGAAACGGATAAAACCTTTTTAATATATTATAACCATTTGGATAAATAAACTAAATCTAAAGTTTTATGAAAAAATTATTAGTGTATTACCTAGGTTTTCTTAAAAACATTTTCAGATATTAAGAAACTACAACATTTCATCATATAAGGTAACTTAATTAGATTATATGAAAATGGTGCAGAAATCAATTTCATTCACTTTAGATCCACCAAATATCCTTAATAAAATGGACAAGTTCATTTTGTGTTTATAGGTTCAAAACATCCATAAGACTGTGTTGCACACATATATCAACATAATACCTTTTATTAAGAAATACAGTCGGCCCTCTTGAGTCCACGGGTGTGACATCCTGGGTTTCAACCAGCTGGAGGGGGCCTGAGGACACGCAAGGCCGGCTGTGCGCTCCGCTCTATACCGTTCTGTTTAAGGGGCTTATGCTGTTCTGTTTAACGGGCTTGGGCATCCATGGATTTTGGTCTCTGTGGGGGGCCCTGGAACCAATCCCCCACAAATACTGAGGGAGGGTTGTAATTCTTGAATTTGGACCCCAGGTATGAAACATTTAAACTGCTTAAATTTCTGAGTGATGTCAACAAGCATTCCTTCAATAATCAAGGTCATTGCAAGTTTCTAAACAAACATCCCTTTTGTGAAATTTCAATGACGTTGTTGGCAGAACAAGCTGGATGATACAGTGACCAATCCCTTGACGTCATGTGTCCAGATATTTAATATGGTCACTCAGCTTACTTGCATTAGGGCAATTCCACATGCAAAAGTTTCACATGCACTGGCAACAGTAATTAGATAGATTAACTACAGCCCTGACTGGTGCGGCTCAGTAGGTGGGGTGCCATTCCCAGGTCTCCGGTTCAATTCCTGGCACATGCCTAGGCTGGGGCCCCAGTGCCCAGTAGCGGTCATGCGAGAGGCAAGTGATTGATACTTCTCTTGTACATCGATGTTTCTCTCCCTCTCTTTCTCCCTCCCTCTCTCTCCAAAAATAAATAAATAAAATCTTTGAAAACAAATAAATAAATTATATATATGGGGGGGCTAAAAAAGGAAAATATTTTCAACTTCTTTTAACCACTTTTCAATCATCATGAAATCAAAGCAAAGGTCCCTCTCCTTAAGAGAGATTATACTGAATAAACAAGGACACCACAATTCTATTATCTGATATTTAATAATAAAATGTACTAACATACCTGTGCTGGTTTCTGTTTCTTTTTCTTCTGTTTTTTAGAAAGCCTAAGAACAAACATGAATCAGAATCTCAAAAATTTGACTCTGTGAAGACTTATGAAGTAAAAAGAAAAATACTAAAACACTAGTAATACAAAGAGAAATATTAAAATTATGTAAATCATAAAGCATTAAAAGGAAAAGAAAATGCTGACATTATTACTTTAGAAAATTATTAAGTGGTTCAACTGATAGTAATCAGCCTATCGATTACCTAGGTATAAAACTGTTTTTAAATATAGTCATAACATAGTCTGTAAAAATTATATTCGACATCAACGTCTTTACCCAGTCAATATTATAAAGTTCCCTTAACTAGAAGAAATGCAGAAAATATTAGCATAACAGAGTAATTTGAGATAAAACAGTATTTAAATGCCATCTCTCACTTAGTATGATGGTAAATACAAGGGGGGAACCCCAAAAAACCCGGAATTATTTTCTGGAGGGAAAGCTCCTTGTAGTACATACAGGCTTCCCCCACTGGGTGAGTATTCCAGGAACCCATCTGTGTCAGTGGACCAGTTGGTGTTGTTGTGAGAGGCTACATTCAGCTTCAGTGAAATTTTTTTGAAGACACTTTCAACGTGTTTGCCCATTTCCTGATGGGTGATTTATGAGCACACCAGCCCACACTCACTGAGTGTTCCGCAGTTTTTGACCAAAAAATTGTATGACCCCTGTGCCCCATCCTCCCTATTCATCCAATCTAACCCAAGCAATTTTTTTTTGTTTCCCCAGATGAAAAAAAGTCCTCAAGGGGAACCATTTTGCCAATGTGGAAGAGGTGAAATGAAAAATGGCAGAAGCACTAAAAGGAATCAAAATCAGTGAGTTCAAAAACTGTCCTGAGCAGTGGAAAAACCATCTTGATAGGTATGTGACATCAAATAGAGTGTACTTCGCAGGCGACTGAAGTTTAAACATGTAAGAAAAAATACACAATTTTTAATAAATAAATTCCGGGTTTTTTGGGAGTTTCCCAGCGTATGTCTGTGACAATTTCAGAAGTACTTTTGCTTTGGTGCATCCTCCATTTCCTCCTCAGAATTGGCATTCAAAAGACTTTCATCAGTCTGAGGTCCTGAAAAATTCTCTTCTTCCTTCTCCAACTGTTGTTTTAACAAGGCAACCATCTCCCGGTGCTTCTTGGATTTTTCGTGATTCCTCATGCTGAAAGAACAACCTGACATAAGTAATTGCTACAGGGTTATGTCCTGTGTGCCCAGAAGTGCTGCTGGGCAGGTGCGACCAAGTTCAAGTTTATTCTCTGCTGGTTAACTAGGCACAATGTTAGTGATATATAAACAGAAACCCTGCCAGGAGTACTTAGGCCTTAGGCACACTGGAACCCCATGACTCCGTTCTTTTTCCTGTACTGCAGAGTTCTCCCCTCCTTCTGTCCTTTTGCCTGCATATGTCCTCCCTGCTTTTTTCCCCCTCAAATTCTCTACTAATTTTATTCTCCAATTCTTAAAATTCAAGCCTTCTCCACTGTTTTCTCTTAATCACTAATTATTTGCTAAGTGTTTAGCATTCCAGGTCCTGCTATGGGCCGTGCAGGATCACTAGAAATCACGAGACCACCTTCTAACTTTAAAGGGAAGACACCCTGGGCTTGAGAAGCAGTGAAGTGAGGCCTTGACATATTGTGCAAGAGCAGTTTACCTCTTTTTACTTTTTTCAACAGGTGTCTTCCACCTTCTCAAGAGGGGTCTCCCTTCTTACTCCCACCACTCGAAGGGTGAGATCAGACACACCTCTACCCCTGTAAAATTCTGTGCTCCACGGACCACTAAGTAACACTTTGCGAAACAGAGCTGACTACACTTAAGATGCAAGAGTTAGATCAACTAGATGGTAGGACGTTTGCGTCTGTGTTAACTTCATCTTTTTGTTTTCTAGTTTGAGTTGCTACTTCTGTCGCCACTCACATTCTCCTTCAGATCAAGGTTCCTCAGAGAAATCAGAGCATCTTGTGCCAAAAAGTGCGTGCTCAAAAATGTGACTGGGACACGTCAAAAGGCCACAGGAGCCAGGCTGACGGAACTCTCATCAACCACTGGGGAAAACTTTGAGCAGAAGGGCAATAATGAATTATAACACATTGAAAAATATCATAAATTCGGACTGACAACAGGCTGATGAGCTGGGGAGGCAGAGGGCTCTGGGTCACGGCAGGAAGCCAAGTGATGGCTGAGAGCGTGGGAGCAGGAGCACGGGGCCATCGCAGCACAGACGGTGCGAGCTCAGGTCCTCAGTGGGTGCTCAACCTAGGAGGGAACTTCTGATGAGGATTAGATGTCTGCATAGTTGTGAAGGGTCTCCCCATGGGTTAAATACACTGTAAGAAAAAAACTGTGGCAAGGAAAAAAGTGCTAACTTGACAGGGGACAAAGCGGACATACAGCACCTTGACTGAGTGATCAACATGATCACCACCAGTGAGGGGTAGACACATGTATGTGCCCCTACATGTGAAACTTGCAGAGCAATACGTTTATGTAGCATGTCGGCTGGGCAAGCCAAACTTGAACCTGATCATGAGGAAACAACAAACCCACAATGAGAAAAACTCTACTAGAAAAATATTTTAAAAGGCCAGTATTCCAGAACGTCAATGGCACAGACAGGGAACTGGTCCAGATTCAACAAGGCAACAAATGCAGTGCAGGACCCTAGGCTGGACCCTGCACTGAAGTGAGAAAAATGCCACACAGGACGTTAGTAAAGAATCACCTGCCATGGGGCAGATGGGTAGTAAGTGAGACAAGAGCACAATGATCACATTATAAACTTCCTCAAGTTGACAGCTATAATCTGACTGTAAGGCAAGGTCCTTATTCTTAAACAATACACACTGAAGCATTGTACTGAGAGGTGATGGGAGCATTACACATGTCACTCTCAAATTACTCAGGAGAGCTGTGTGTGTGGCAAGAGAGAACAAGCGCATGCGAGCGGGGCACCATGAGCAGCGGGGAATCGGGTCTGCTACGTTCTGTTCTTGCAACTTGCCTATAAATTTGACGTTACTTTCAAAACAACAATAATTTAAAAATCTCCTCCACTGTGGTTTTTGTTTCCTTGCTTGTTTCTAACTTCTCCACCTCTCCCTACTGCTCTGACTGCTCTACTTCTCCTCCCAGGGGGGTCGTCCAGTAAGACCATTTCTGACCCCTACATCCTCAGTTTCTCCTTTGGTCTCCTTTTCTCTTCACTGCACGTGTTTTGCTCCTTTTTCCCTTGCTGAGTCTACATTTTCCCCTATATTCTTTACACTCTTTATAACGGTATCCGCTTAATACTTCTCTCTGCCATTGTTCCCATAAGATAAAGTCCCTCCACTTCGGCAAAGGTCCTAGAGCAGGGTACATTTAAAGTGCCTAGGTTGGCAGCAATGGTCCGTATGGGAGTATAATGGTGGGAAGTGAGTCCACACCAACAACGGAGAGAGATCATGAGCTTTGGTCTCGCCTCCTTGCCTGTATGACTATGCCTTCTTTGACCAAAAAAAAAAAAAAGTAACATTTCTTTCTGAAGACCGCATACACATTTACAAAGCAGCTACTCCATAGAAATATTGGCATGACTGGGGATCCATTCCACAGGCTTAGTCGCTGGTACAAATCATTCCTCTGCCCCTGCTGGACAGAAATCCCCCGCGTTGACACATGAGTGCCAGTGAGCAACTCCTAAAAGCATTTTCTTTTTAGGACTTTCAAAGCATTACCCTTCACCTCAAAAGAAAAGGTGAGTTTGAAGGTATTAAACTTACGCCTTTTCTGTCTTGAAAGATTTATCACAGGCTGGGCAGTACAGCTCTTCATAAAGCTCTGTATCCTCGGCCTCATCGCTGTCTTTACCTACGAGAAGTAAGCCTACAATAAGAAGCCTGTTTAATTAGAGAGCAGGTCTAAAACATGCTAACAAACTACATCTGTTGAGTATGGATCTAAAGTGGCACACAAATTAGAAATAAAATGTTTATTTCCTTACCAAAAGAAAAAAAACCCCAAAAAGCCCAATGTTATCAGGATTTGAGTTGGCCCTTTAAAAGCAGCACTAAATTATAAGAGGTAAATAAATCACTTTGCCTTTCAAGTTCTTTCCATAAGTCTACTTAGGAGACAATTCTCAAAACCCTGAGAGTGAGCTAAGTTCAGAAAATCAAATATCACTATCATAATTCTACAACAAAGCAGTTTTCAACAAATATTTTTTAGTTTACTTCTAGAGCAAGATTTGGTACAAACAGATTTTTAAGTGCAATCTACTCTTAAATGCTTAAATAAACTTAGCTTACAACATTCTATCATTATTAGACAGGTCATAAAATAGTACATTACAAGTAAAGTTTAACACTGTGTTTATAGACTTTTTTTTATAAGCTTGAAGATTTATTACAATGGAATAATTACTATCAATATAGTCCAAAAATTTAAGCAACTAAAAAGCACAATGAAGTCTTTACATAATACCATATCCTACCTTTATAAGAAATAAAAAAGTAAACTGATTGCCATTTGAGATTTATTATGAGATCAATAAAGATCTCAAGGTATCCCTTCTATATGTATAGAATGTTTCTTTATAGTGAGTGATGCTGACATGATTCTGAAGGACACTCTCATTAAAATTATAAATGATCGAAATATATCCCATACTTAGTATATGGCATTATTTTCCAATTATGTATATAATCCCAATATATCACATACATGAAATAAACTTTGAGTAATCAAATAGTTAATAAAAAATGCTGGATTTGAAGCCAAAATCTGAATCTAAAAGCGGTCATACACTCTCAGGCATGATACAGCTTCTCAGAGTCTTAGTTCCTTTTTCAGTAAAGTGCAGCTAATTCTATGAGCAAAACCTACATTTAAGGGCTATTATCAAAAGATCAAGCAAGATTTTGCATGTAAAAGCATTCTGTAAATTGTAAAACTCTACATAATTATACCACCTCATGTTTAGAGTGCTTTATAATTTTCAAAGCACTTTCACACATACTACTTCTTATTCATTAATAAAAAATGTCATTTGCTAATCATTTTGAATAAATAAAAGTCTGTCATTTTATCATTTGGTCTATTGGTCTGAAAAAGCACATTTGTAAATATTTCAGCACACGAAGGGTGCATCAAAGTCCGAAACGAGAGGAAGAGTTTATATATACCACATAGGTTCCTATATAACATGTTTTTCTGGAAAGAGCTTTTAAAACTTGACCTACCACCTAACTGCACTTTTAAAAACAACTGTTGGTCATACCTGTCAATATGACCACTTGTCAGTATATTTATACAGCCAAAAGCATAAACTGTTTAAAACATAGTCAGAAAAAAGCTTGTTAATCAAATTACCAGAATTAGACTACGTCAACAGACTACCTTTCCTTGGCCCATACAGTGTTGTTTTTCATTTTCATTACCTGCCAAATTTAAAAATCAGGAGATGTCACATAAAAATCCAGATTTCCAGCGCTGGCCAGTGTGGTTCAGTCAGTTAGTGTCATCCTGTGGACCAACAGGTCGTGGGTTTGATTCCTGGTCCGGGTACATACCCAGGTTGCAAGTTTGATCCCCAGTCAGGGCACATATGACAAGGCAACCAATCGATGTTTCTCTCTCACACAGGAGTTTCTCCTTCTCTCTCTCCGTCCCTACCTCCCTCACTAAGGAGCAATGAAAAAATGTTCTCGCATGAGGATAAAAAAAAAAAATCCAGATTTCCAGCTTCACTTAAAAACCAAAAAAGCACGAAAACTCTGGCAACACTGGTCCTGATAACCGTTGGCTGGGACTCAGGTGTTCTCTGGGTTTTCCTCCACCCTCCCAGGTCACTGTCCTATCCCTTTACCAGCACCTGTAAGTATCTTCAGTGCAGCCCTGTGCACAAAAACATTCTCTCAAGTTTCTTTCTTTCTTTTTTAAGATTTTACTTATTTTTAGAGAGGGGAAGGGAGGGTAAAAGAGAGGGAGAGAAACATCAATGTGTGGTTGCCTCTCGCATGCTCCCCTACTGGGGATCTGGCCCACAACCCAGGCATGTGCCCTGAGGGACCAGGAATCAAACCAGCCGCCCTTTGGTTCACAGGCCAGCATTCAATCCACTGAGCCACACCAGCCAGGGCTCTCTGAAGTTTCTTAACGAATGGAGGAAGTTACCATCCTGTCCATCTTTGAGCTCACATTCCTCTACTTCATCTTCATTGGAGCCGTCTCCAAACTCCTTCTCGTACCGCGCCTCCATCTCCCGGAGCTCCTTTTCCAGGTCGGCCACCGTCATCCAGCTCTGCTCCTTGTACTGCTCTGCCAGTCTAGACACAAACAGCACAGTCTCTGCATGGGTTCTACTGACTCTTTGGGCCTGAAACCTGTGCCCTAGAGAGCTTCCTCTTCTCAAGCTGTCAAAGCTCACAACCTTAAAGCTTGTGCTCAGTTGAAATGGGCAAAGTCACTATAAATCTGTTAGCTGTTGTGGTTGATTTTAATTGCTTGACTAGATAACAGGTTTTGAAACATATAACTCTTAGCTACTTATTAAAAGTCTTCAAGTAATTTTTAAGTCATGTCAAGTAAAGCGCTAATTTCCAAAAGATGAGGGAAAGGCAGGTAAAATTTTTAAGAAGCAGTTTTTTAAAGAATGCTATTGATAATGCTCTAGACATGCTTTAACAGTAACTTAAAAAAAAAAAAAACACCCACAAAACATAAAAGGCACCGAAATGACCTAAATGACTAAGAGTATATACTGACAACGCGGCAGTACTGTGTGGTGGTTAAAAGGAAGGGCACTGGACTGACTTCCTGGGTCCAATTCCCCTCTCTGCAATTTACTAGCAATGTGATCTGAGGCCTATCTGCCTCGTTTCCTCAAAAGAATGAGGATAAAAACCAGAACTTACTTCTAGAATTATTGTGAGAAAAGCAGAGCGCAGGCCCTGTACGGAGCAAGAACTCAGCCAGTTAGTTACTACTACATTTCACAAGAGTCCGTAAAGGATCTCCAGTATAAAGGGCCTCAGGAAAAAAAAATCCAATTCAAAAACAATTTGTCCCCACAGGAGATGAAAAACAACTGTACAATGTTGGTACTTAAAAGAAAGAAGAAGGTGATGAAGCCAGGATGAGGATTTAACCCGTCACCAAAGCCCCAGGTGCGGGAACCCCTGCGTCTCCCCGCAGCCCACGCCCGGGGGCGCAAGGGGCCCGGCCCGCATCGCGTACTTGGCCTGCTTCAGCTTCTGCTGCCGCCTCATCTCCTCAGCCTTCCTCGCCTTCTCTGCATTCTGCTCCTCCACCAGCTTCCGGTGAGCCTGCACTCTTTTATCTCTTTTACGAACGAAGGCTACCAGCTGTCGCACAAGCTCATTCTGCTCTTTCCTTGCTTTGTCTCGAGTCTTTTTGTTTTCTTTCTCCATGGCTCGTTTCTCCCAGCGGTTGGAAGCCTGTCGGGTATCATATTCCTCCTTCCAAGCGAAGTTCTTCTGAGTGCAGAAACTCTGCCAGTACGCGTAGAAAGGGTGGACAACCTAGTGACAACGAAAACAGGTAAAATGCTAGGGTTTTTTTTTTTTTATTTAGGCTTTTTTTCTCAGTAAGACTGCAAATATTTGTGATACAAAACATCTTCTGACCTTTATATATAAAACATTACTATGAATCAAAGGAGAAGAAGACATGCTTTAACAAAATAAATCCCTCTTCAGTATGAATTTAATGAGGCAATTAACGGGATGGGACCATGGTCAATAATTAGGGAAAAGTAAAAGAGGAGAGGCTACCAGGAAGCAAGAGGGAGGAAGAAAGTTCCAGAAAGGACTAACAACTAAAATACATTTTTTTAAAATAAGAGAATGGGAAAAAGACACACTGCTCAATGCCAAGCACACGACGGCCACACGCTCTCCTTTCACCGTGTCATAGTCACTCTGGGAGTCTCCGAAAGGGGGGAACTCCTCCGCGTCCTCTTCCAACACAGATTCCAGTTCCTCCCTTGCAATCGTTTCAAAAACGCTGCGGTACACCGTATAAAAGCCCTAAAAAATAGGTATCAGAATCACAAATTCTTAATACTTTATGTTCTAATCACAGAATCAGATTTTTAAAATGTAACATGAAACACTTTACTGTTAAAGAATTACAGCCCCAAGCTCTGTCGCTGTAAGTGCATTTAGGTTTTAATGAGAGATTTGAGAGGTTTTTTAAATATGCTCACAGTTTAAGTAGAAAAGCAATTTTTTTTTTTTTTAGTTTTCAAAATGAACATTGTTTCACTTTCTGTTACAGGATTCTCTGTGTAATTGAGAGTCTTACTTAAGTGCTTGGTAAGAAATGATGACGGAGTTTATTTCTTACCTTTTCATCATCTCCATAACCAGAGTAACAGGTAACAGTGAAATAGTGAAGCAAATCTAAGCTGTCATCTTGGTATTCTCCATCAAGCCCACCTTTGAGCAGAGCCTCTCTATGATTATCATACCTAAACAGACAAAAAAATTAGCATCACCAGTGAAGGCTAAATACATAAGATTTCAAAAGGACTTCTTATTCTGAAACAGTCAAAATGCTATTATTGTATATCTTAATGTGTCCAACCCACAACCAAAGAGTTTTAACAACAACAAAAAATCAGCATCAAAAGACAGTATCTCACAAAATTGCTGATTAAAATTATGACTACATCTTCTGATTCACTATAGGCATGACACAGTACTAGCCCACGCGAACCAGTGAATTTAATTAGCCAGGGAATGTCCACGACTCTCCCAGAAACGTAGCTGCATTTTCACAGGAAAGAAATATTACTGCATAGGCCAGCAGTGAACATAATCAAGTCCACAGACTAATTACACATTTGGGATCTGTGAATTTACCAACATATACCAAAAAAGACTCTTGTTATATATATGTAAACAATCCAGTAGCTTCACACGATCACCCCACGTGGTAACTCTGTAAAGCTAGTTGTTATCTTCGTTTGATATAGAGCAGGAAGGTGAAGCTCAGTGACATTAAATAACTTGGTGCCCGCAGTCATAAAGCCAGTAAGGAGCAAAGCCGGAATGGAACACCAGGCCTCCCTGCGCCGACAGGACCCCGCTCCCTTCCAGCCAGTGCACACTACTGCCTCCAGACCTCAGCAGGGTTAACGGGCCGGGGCTTTAAAGGAGAGACAAGGGAATCCCTGGGACCGGAAAGCAACCTACCACCTAGAGAAGAAGCTAGAGTAAAAGAAAATCAGGAAAAGAACCTCAAAATTCCTGAAGGAAGACAAAAGCATTTCTAAGGCCAGATCTCTGAGTTCCTTGGGAGAAGAAAAATGTAAGATTCCTCTCTGATTTCCATATCAAAGACAATTCCATATCAAAGACAATTCCATAAGAATTTTCTTTATGGCCCTTCTCTCTTGGTAGCCAGCCGTGCTGCCCCCAACACACAGAAGACGTGTGGAGGAGCACGGGCACCGCCTGCTCTTGGGAATGGCAAGAGCCTACAGTTACATCAGGGCTTACAACCTATTTCTTTGTAGCAAAAGTTCATTAAGACTCTGAAAACTCCCAACTCCCAAAGTAGAAATTGCTTTGAAATGATATTAAATCACCAGCTCATCATTGGTAAAAGTATCTGTCATAGTTGTAGAAGCTTAGCTCAATTTCTTCATATATATTAGTTGTAGGGGAAATATTACCATTCTTGTCATTAAAACACTGTATCTGTTTTTTAAGGACAAGTCAATATTCTTCCTTGCCTGACATCAAGAAATCTGTCATACACCAAAGAGACCCACTGAATGAGAAGTTACTTCTTAAGTATCGAAATGAAAACTCTCTAATGCTGCCAAAGTGCGGCATCAGCCGTAACATCAGAGACCGGAGTCTATCTCTGAGGCCCCTTCCCACCCAAATACTGTATTTTATGTCATGAGTAGAGGACAGAAGCCTCAGAACACACCAAAAACCATTCAGGTATTAATTTTTTTTCTAAAGCCTTCTATTGACAATTCTTCCTGACAAAATAAGCTGGGATAGGAGGGACAGTGTGACACTCACCATGCTCTTTCCTGCGGGTCACTCAATACATCGTAGGCTGCTTGGATTAATTTAAATTGTTCGGCTGCTTCCACAGCATTATCCAGGTTTTTATCTGTTGAAATAAAGTCACAGAAATTTAGTCATTAGCAAAAGTACAGGACAAAATCTAAAAGGAACTTTGCCCATCACAAATGCCATAAATAGACAAAGAAAAACAACTGGAGAAAAGCAAAGAGATGCAGGATGACTGTCGATAATCAGGATGTAAGTATCTAGTCAAGTAGAAACTTCATGCTTTTCCCAAAGCCTGGGTGCCTCACTGAGCACCCAGTCAGGATAGCCACACATGGAAACCCCTAGTTGTACACGCTTCTTGTCAGGAGGGACTACTATACAGAGACAAAATCAGTTAGGAAAAACTAATTAGTGATAGATTACATTTATTGTTCACGATGTCTTTAAGTTCTTCCTCCTCATCAACATACACCAAAATAAATTTCATAAAGTTTAAAAAGATATACTAATTTTTCTTCCCATAGCTGTGCTTCCTTAACCATGGACTTCAGAAAGTATCTCAGCCTCACGGTGGTAGCTGGCTTTGAAGACAGCCCCCAGGCATCCCCACCTCCTGGTATTCACACCCTGTGCGGTCCCCCGCGGAGGGGTGCTCTGTGTGGCCCACAGCAGGCAACAGAGGTGAGAAGATGGTTGATAAGCGCAGTTTCAATCTTGGGCTCTCTCTCCTTGGATTGCTCTCTGGGAGTAGCCAACTCCCCCATGTGGCCTATGGAGAGGCCGCATGGTGAAGAATGGAGGCCCCTACCCCCAGCCACAGCCAGCAAGCGACAGAGGCCTGCCAATACCACATGAGGGAGCATGAAGAGTAGGTCTTCCCAGACACTGAAGACACAGCCTCGTGAGAAACCGTCAGCCAAAACCACAGGGGTTCCCGACACTGATCCTCAGAAACTGAGTCCCCATGACGCACGTTTGCAATGTTTGTCATTTTAAGCCCTAAGTTCTGATAATCTGTTACGGAGCAATAGATAGTTAATATACTGAGAAAGTAGTATTTTGAATCTGCTACAGAACACACCACAGTTCTTGACGCTACAACTCAACTGTTGTCCTCTAAGAGGCTAGAAGAAAATATGACAAACATGTACTCCCTAAAAAGAGTCTGGCAGCCTTAGAACATGGCCCTCGAGGGCATTCTGCCTCCCGCTCTCGGGGGCCATTCCACGGATCCCGAGTCCTTCAGGTGGTCTTCTTCGCAACACCCAACAGTGACAATACTTTGGCGAGTGCAAAAGTATTCGCCATAGCGCTTTTTGCTAAGATGCTTTAACACAAACCACTTTCAGTATTGTTTTAGAATCATGGTCCCTTAGAACTGAGGGAACGACAGTAATTTCCATCCCTGTAGTCTAGTCGTTTGTGAGCAGTAATACAATGCAAGTCTAAATCCACTTCCGCAGTGCTGCCCATCGAAGTCAGCCGGCGGTCTCCTGCAGTAACCGTGCTCCTCTACTTCAGATGCAGCCTGAGACAGGCCCCATTCATACTTCCTTTTCTTACCACTCTGTTCTTAATCACTCTAGCTATTTATGTTAGCTTTTAGCAACAACATGACATAATGGCATTCTGAAATCACACCTGATTTCAGTATTTTTCAAGTTACTGACAAGCCGATCGATGACGATATAATGGGTTTATTCTATTTTGTGGCAGACACTAATGATTAGGTCGTCCAACACCCTTCCCCTGTTTCTCTTACAGCCTTTCCTAGGGAGGCTGGGCAAGCAAGTATTTTACTTTATCCAGCCTCCCTTGCTGCTAGGAATAGCTGTGTGACAGAGCTGTGACCAATGAGATCAAGTCTAGTAGTGTATTTTCCTTCCTTGTTCTTTCTTCTTGCCTTGTACATGGACATACCTGCTGGAGCTTCAGCAGCCACCCTGAGCCTGTGAAGGATGTGCCATGAGATTCACAGTGACATCACTGAAACAATGCCAGCGGCACCTCCCTCCAAGCCTACTTGTGGTGAGGAGGAAAAACAAAACAAAAACAAAAACTATTAATTTACGCCACTGTGGTTAGATTTCCGTTACTTCTAACCGATATTACCAAATTCCATCTTATTGTGGTCCTGTGGAAACTGGGCTCTAGATAGCAAAGGACACTCAGTGTCCTGCTGTCATTATTTTAGGTTTTGATTGCCACTCAGTGATAGATGCTACTAACACTACTAGTTGCCTACCCGGTGTCTACTCTCTTCTTCCTCACAAAAGCCTCACTTTGTTCACAGTGGCAATGGACCCAGTTGAAAATTCACCTCCCCAGGTTTTCTTGAGGTTGGGTTATCAGGTGACCCATCTTGGCCAGTTAGATATAAACACATGTCCACTAAGTGAAGCTTCCCTTTTGCTTTCCAGGCGAAAGGGACAGGCTTTAGTGGCACTCATCTCAGGCCCCTAACCCATCCCCTGTGTCCAGCCCAAGGCCAGGGTATTACAATGCCTATTCTATAGGTGGATTGTGAGGCCTGAGGCAGAGATGTCTAGTTCATCTCCTTTTCCAGTAATAACTGAATCCTAATTCAGGGTAGGCACCTGGTACCAGAAGAGACTCCATTTCCCAGTTTTCTGTGAAGCTTAGGCATGACCATGTGACTAATCCATGAAAGTCAGAAGTTTGTGCCAGCTTTTTAAGACTCCTCCTTAAATGGCAAGTGGCACACAGTCTGTACCCCCTTGTGCCCTCCTCTTTCAGTCTGCGGCCTGGGATCCCCAGCTGCCGCTGGACAAGGAGAGAGGGCCCGTCTCAGGGCTGCCGAGCAGAGCATGGCAGGCCCCCACCGAGGAGGCGCACTGCACTGGGCTCCCCTGCCTGTCTTGGCACCTCCTCATTCGAGAGCAATAACGTCGCTCTTTACACAAATATATAAATAACAGATAAAGGCATCAAAAATAAATAAATAATAAACACCTTATTTTTGAGGCTCAAATGCTTCCACTTGGTGCAAGGGCCAGGATGATAGAGCAGCTCTTTGAAGGTTCCATCAAGCAGCTGGAGCTACCAAGACAGGCTATCTCTGGATTTCACGTTATGTGAGATAAATAAAATGACTATGGTTTGGCCACTACAGCCAGCTTCCTGTCACATGCAGATAAACACGATCCTGATGTGCCTTCAAGGTGAGAGTCCAGCTAAAAAGTCTTGTGATTCCTATATCTTTATTAAATCCTTACTAAAAATTTTGTCAAATAAATAAAAAATCACCATTCAAATGAAAGCAGAATGGCAGAAAAAGCCCACAAAAGGGAAAAGGTGACTGTTTTGGGATGATAGGTGGGTGGTTCTTCTTCACCATTTCATCAGTACCGCATTTTGTTGTCCTGTTTCTTCCCACTCCCTTCTTTCCTTCCCAAAGGAGTTGGAAGAAAGCTAAAGCTTTTAAACCCATAAAACCCATTAATGCACCTCCTGAAAATAAGATCTGATCTCTTACTGAAGCTTCTTCCTTAAATAATTTTTTCAATCTGTCATATGGCTTTTTATTTCACTTAAACATACCTGACCTGGTTGACGATACGATTGAACTGAGATCTAAAAGCATGAGAGCAAGAAGTTAAAAAGCACCAATTTAAAAAATGGAAAGCTCGTGTAATTTATTATTCGCCACAGGTATTACAAATCCAGCCCTCAAAGTTTAAAAGGCATTCTCACATTATTCTTTGTGCTCTTCTCTTCATCCACTATGCTCTCTTCCATTCCCTCCCAAACCTCTTTTTAGGGTCTTCTGGAACATTCCATGGATCGGGCCTTCGAAGCCCTGCCTTGACTGAAGCCAGGCTCCCTGAGCACGCCACTTCCCTCTCAGGCCCCTTCGGCAGCCATGGCCTGTGCTGGCCGGGCTGGTGCTGGAGCTGGCATCCTCTCCTGCCTGCTGACCCTCTACTTACCGAGAAGACAAACTAGTGTTCCTTCAAGGTTCATGCGGCCATCCCACCTTCTTCCCCTCCTCACTGTCTACTCGCCTCCCAACAGTGCTTCTCATTCACTGAGAATTTTGGCACTCGGCTCAGAGTTTCCATCCCTAGGTCCTATTCATCATCCTGAGTGACTTCAATATACCTCGACCTCCTGGCCTCCCTACCTCCAGTCTTGCCTGCTCCAATCCACTCTCCTCACAAGAGCCACCTCCCCTGCTTCCGACTCTTCACTGGCTTCCCAATGCCCTTAGGTTAAAATCCAACCTACCGGATCCAGTTCACCACAGCCTCCAAGGCCTGGCTCCCCCTCACCTGGCCATGCTCACCTCCTTCCCCTTCCCGGACTCTGCCCTGCCTCCTCTTGCCTCCCTCCGCCTGTATGCTCAGTGTTCCCGCTTTGGGTCTCGATCTACATGTCGCTTCCAGGATGCACAGCTGTCCCACTCACACACACAGCCAGTCCAGGTCGGGTGCATGTGCTCATAGCACCTTTTGTTGGCCCTCGTCTCACCAGCCTGAAATTACTGGTCTCCTCTCAGTGTCACCCGGAAGACCGCATGTGCCAGCAGGACAGGGACCATGCCTGGCAGGTCCTTCGCAGAGTCCAATGCCTGGTACTACGGAAGGCTGGCCCTTCACAAGGAGTAATCTCCGCAGGCAGTACTGTTGACCCTACTGGGAATTATTCTCAGGTCCTCAAAAAATGAAATAAAGGTATTTACGATGAAAAATGGGCAGCCTTTCTACTTGAAGTACACATTATTCTTGAAAGCCAAGTCCACATGTTAACCTCAGAAACATCTAATACAGCATCTTGCACATGAAATTAAACATCTGTTGAATGATAGACTAACAAATTAATGAGCCAGCAAAGCATATCGGAATCATGCATCTCCTGGGAGAATATTTACCCCTCAAATGTATAAATATCTTCAAACCAAACATATTAAGCATGCTATGAATTATGGCATTCGGAGAAGATACTCACATTTAATTACTAACAGGTTTGGTTTCAAAGCAGTTAACTAATATTTTAGTAATATTTATGTATTTCTTCCTTGCACTTACTTCCAATTAATCATCAAAGCTGGCACTTCCCGCTCTAACATCTCTCCAATCCAGCCTTGCCCATCCCGCCGACCCAAAGCCTGACCTGGGCCCTCCCTGCCCAGGGTGGGCTCTGCCTGGCTTGCCTCCATCCTTCTTCAGTCCTCTCAGTTGCCTTCATCCTTCCTTCCAAGGACATCGGAATAAAACCGGCCTCAACTGTCCATTATTGGAAAAGCCAATTTCGCGGTCCTTAGCCTAACATTCAAGGCCCTTTACAATTTAATCTCAGAACTACTAAAAAATGTTTTAACATTGTCATCAAAATTATAATATGCATTTGGTCACAAGCATTAATATTCTTCCTCACACCTTTTCACCCACAAAGTCACAAATTCCTAACTTTCTTCTAATTCCTGACTCGATTTCTAATGCTCCTACACAGTTTGGATTTATTAATTGTGGATACAGCTGCTGACTTCCTGCTGTGATGAACATTTAGCTCATTTACCTCTTCCCTTCCAATATGTATCAGATCTTTGTACTTCTGTTGGTCAGCATTATAACTTTAAGTAACAAACCCCAACCATTATTTCTTGTTCCATCAACTATATACATTACCTTCTGACTTTGGGTCCCAAGCCTTTCCAACAGCTCGTCTCCCAACCCATGTTTGCACACTTCCAGTAAACACTGCCTTCAGCCCAACTGTCCCTGGGACCACCTTTCGCCCACCACATGCTCCGCCCCCTCCTGCTAAGTTGCCTCCTCCCCATTCCATTCCTGCAGGATCCAGCTACAATCCAGGCTCCTCTACCAAGGGAAAGCCTCACTACCTCTCATCACACAGCGAAAACTCCCTCTTCTCCTGAATTCCTGGGGCTTTACTAGTTATTCTATTACTCCAGCCACCAATCATATCCGTTGTGCTGTTTTGTTTGCACTTGTATTCAAGTTTTCATGTGTGTAAGGCACGTTTTCAAGCAAGACTGAGGTCTGTCTTAGCATTTCAGAATCCACAAGTGTAGTGACTTGAACATACTGGAGAGCAGGAACATGCTCACTGATCAGTGCTAACAGGAAAGCCTCTTCTTACAAACCTCAAAAAGCTGAGACTCAACTCCCGTCTTAGTGTCCCAGTCTGGAAGAGCATACTATTACACAAAAGTCACACGGGCCAAATGAAACGTTGAAACGAGGAATACGTCTAAGCAAACACACAAACTTTACTAGGGAAGAGTGATCCTAGTTCCTCTGCCTTGATTTCATTAAGACAGGAGCCGTAAATTACACTTAAGTAGCAGAGATTCTGCGATCAATAAGGGCAACGGAAGGAAAGCCGGGGAAACCGGAGCAGCAGGGGACTCAAGGCCGGGACAAGCCAGAGACAGGGCTGGGTTTAGAACTCCGGACACCTCCTGCCTCCTGGAGTACGCGAAGGGGTGGGAGGAGCAAGCGAAGTTTCGAGAATGTTGTCTTTCCCCCATCAAGTGGCAGTGCGGGAACCGCAGACTGTAGGGAAAGGTGGGCTGGAGTCTGGGAAGGGACGGGGTGCCGGGAGCCCCAGCGAAGCCTTGGGGTGAAGAGCTGCGCCCCCGAGGGGAAGGAAGGAGAGGACGCGCTCTGGCAGGACCGCGCAGGGGCCACCTGGCCGGGGACCGGGGCCGGACGGGGTCTCGAGCACGGTTTCCTGGGCGAGGGGAACTCGAGGGCGGGTAAGTCGAGGCACAGCCCAGTTCCCCAGAGTTGCTCCGGGAAGAGGGGTGAAAAAGGTCGCGAGGCCAGGGACTGCGAGGGACGGCGGCGTTTGCGGAGTAGTTACCCGGGTGCCATTTCAGAGCAAGCTTCCGATAGGCCTTCCTGAGCTCCTCCTCGCTGGCGTCGCGCCGCACCCCCAGCACCTCATAGTGACACTTCATGGCCCCGCCGGGCGGGGGACCGGGGCCCGGGGCGGGGCTGGGGCCCGGGCCCGGGCCGAAGTGCTGGTGGCGGCGTCGATGGTCCTCTCCTGCGGCGGAAGCCGGGCGGCCACACTGGGCCAGCCAGCGAGCGCGGCGGCGGCGGCGGCGGCGGCGCGGGGCGGCGGAGGCGCGCGGTGGAGACAGGCGGCGCGGGCTGCGGCACGCGGAGGCGCGGAGGGGGCGGTGCCGGCGGCCGCGACTCCGCATGGGAGGAGGGAGGGCTCTGTGCCGGAAAAAGCCCAGCGGGAGGCGGGGCCGCGGCCGGCGGGGCGGGGCCGCTGCAGGTGGGAGGCGGGGCCACGATGGCTATCATTGTGAGGGGTATAGAGGGCGGTCAGTGTGAGTGGCACCAAATGGTCAGCCGTCCTGAGGGTTGAGATAGGTGGGAGAAGATATTGGAAAACATCTTCTTGTGGTTCTGAAGATAATTTCTCAACTGAGCCCCGGTTTTACATAGGAGGCTGCTCATGTCCAACGTCGACAAGTGGTTTGCTGGAGCCTTCACGACTAATCAATGGCAGGATTCGGTTGGACTGAACAATTACAAAACACCAGCTTTTTACCTTTCCAATTCTCTTCAGTTGCCACTTAATGAGATCTCTAATAATTTCCATTTTGACCAATATGCATGAGGAATAACAGCAAATAAGATGACTTAAACAATTTAGGAGGGAAACATCAACAATTATTAATATAACAATGTTTAATATATACTGTTTTACCAATGCGTATGAAATTGTGCTGACCTATCCACCGACCACTTTTTTTTTCAAATTAAAACAGATCGTTTATTTAGAAAGGCACAGAGGTAGTAGAAGTGAGCCAGCTGGGCTGTGTAGGCTCAGAAAACAAGTTAGAGAGGCAGCAGGACCCCTGGAGCTTAGGAGAGAGGCAAAGCAAAGGTAAGGTGCCTGGGGGGAAGGAGAGGGGGAAAGGGAGCGGCCTCTAATCCTACATTTCCAAGATTTGTTTAGGTTAAGAATTCAGTTAAGGCATAGTATTTTAACTAGGTTTTCCTTGCTCTAACAGATACACTGTGTTACAGGATGGAAGATCTGTACAGCTGTTCCAAATCATTTGGTAAGGTGTCTAATAGCATCCTAATTGTCACTAAAATGCACTAACCCACCAATGTACTTCACTGTAATATGTAATGTTTGCATACATCAACTATTTGGTTTGTCACCCATGTATGGTTAGAGAAGGGCTGGCTCTGCAACATCAGTCGTACAGTGTCGGGGTACCCAAAGTTTAGGAAGTGTCCCCTTCTCCCTAATATCCTGCTCCCTGCACTCAAAACAAACCAACTCTAAACCTCCAGTTTCTCCATACACTGCTGTCCAACCAAATCTCTAGTCAGAATTTATATACTTGCCTGTTTTCTAAAGGATATTTTATAGCCTCGTTTTGAAAAGTGATAATGCATAGGAATAGATAAATTTGAATGCAGGGAAAAAATGGGAACATTCCTTCATCTGAAAATGGAATGAGGGGGGCGGGCAAAAGTGACAAAGGACTGTTTTCTTTAACTACATCTTGTTTTGCTTATAACCTCTGAGTCACTTGCCTTTTTTCTCCTGAGGAAAAAGAGATCTATTTTTGCCTGTAACTTTGCATAGAGAATTTAATAATTACACTGGGTATAAATTTCAGTCTAAAGGAACATCTTTATTAAACACATTAACTTCTAAATGAACATGGACTTGGGAATAAGGAATTCCCATTCAAATGAGATATTCATATAAATGACTGAAAGGGAAATGATTTGGACCAGGAAAATATATGTAGGTACTGATAATCAAAGTTGTTAATTTGGAAATCCCACAAGAACTCTATAACACACATTAAAATGTATTAAGTAAAATGTATTAAGTCTTCAAACTCACAATTTGTTTATCCAGGTTATGTTTATAATCTATCGTTAACTTCTTAAGATGTAGATGTTTCAAAAAAAAAAAATCATGAATACAGTTGTCTTATTTTCTTCCAAGGCCAGATTTAATTGCCTAAAATGGCGTCTTTTTTTTTAACTTAACAGATTTGGCCTTCATTGGCCACATACATCAGCAGAACATGACTTGAATTACCTGCATTATTTAAATTTCAAGTAGCCTTATTTAGACTATTTCAAGATAAAGTAGCCTAATTACATACTTAGTAAAAAGTAAAAATATAATGAAAAATTGATCATCCTGCCTACATTTAAAGGCAAAAATAAAATGCAAGTGATGAACTAGGAAAGATGTCTAGAATAACCTTACTTTATGAGTTCTTACAAACTTGTTTAAAAAAACCCACCACCACCCCAAAACAAGATTAGTCACAAAAGAAAACCAATGCCTAACCAAAAAATATGTAACTTATTTTTTTACCTACCCAACTGACATTTCACCATTGGCAAGGGCACGAGGAAAGGAAGGCGAGATACAATATTTAGGGGAGCAACCAAAATGTTTTAGTATTCACAACTTCCGACCTGAGTTCCACTCAGAGGAAATCCCGAATTCAACAAAACAATTTATGTATAGAAATGTTTGTTGCGAACACTTAATAAAAGGAAGTAAGATATAACTGCTGAACTACTTAAAATCCAAAAAACACTGATTTATATAGCTATAAGGATGGAGTAGAATACTGTGCAATTACTAACCATATTATAGAATATAGGCATGGGAAAATGACTGTGTAATAAAAGTGGGTGACAGAACACCACATGTATGACTCAATTTCATTAGTTATGTATATATATTATACAGATATGCATGTATATGTCCATCTCCTCAGCAGCCACTTAACTGTTCATGGCCACTGGTACCCAGAATGTCTTTCTCTGTTACTAATCTACCCCTAAGATGGTAAACCCAGTGCTCTCTTTGCTTCAAATAATTTTTATAAGGGGAGAAATTCAAATGTTCTAGTACCCTATAACATATAACCCATTTTTTCTTTTACTATCAATTTAATAAGTAATTTATACCCACTGCTTCTAAAATATTTATAATTGCCAAAATGCTTTCAACACATATATTAACTAATTTGATTCTCAAAACTTAAGAATTTTTATTGTACTTTTTGGAAGTGAGAAAACCAGATCAGAGGTTGGTGTTTCCAAGGCCTCTAATTGCTGACTCAGGGACTCCGACTTCAGCGAGATGCCTTCCTTCCTATGAGCCATCCCCCACTTTACAATCCGAACCTATGCTCTCTATGCTCTCGAAGCTCCTGATGCTTTGTTTTACAAATAATGACCCAGTAAGTCTGTTTAAATTTTAGCTTTGCTAAACCAAAACTTTTCATCCAAGAGGGCAGGGCTAAACCTTAGGGGTCCTACACCTTTAGTAATGCCAAATACACTTTGAAAAGACAGGAAGAAATTGAGTTCTGGCTATATTTTATGTAGAAAAACATAGCAATGAAGCAACGAGATTTTAATTTTTTCTTTCTTTTAAATGCCACACTAATTAGCTATGAGTCCTGAATAAAAAAAAAGTATTTACACACTGCATACAAAATAAATATAAAATAACTGAAAAATTAGTTATCCGGTGATTCATTTTGCATTCCTGCTGTTCATCTTCTGTTTCATTTTTCTTTGCCTTTTGTAAACCCTTTTCTTTCTTGCTTTCAAATCGACCTTCGGCTCTGGTTTTACCCATTGTATTTCTATGGGCTTTTCCTCAGCTGGTGTAACAAAAACATCTGCAGTGGGATCATGTGAAAGAATTGTCTTTGGTTCCTTCTTTCTCAGTTTCTGCACCTCTTTAACTTGCTGCTTTTCTTTGTATTTTGCAGCTGTCAGGGATCTGACGATACGCCGATGCTAACCAAACCAAACCAGAAATAAACCAAAACAAAAAAAAAAAAATTAGATGCTTCTGAAATACAAATAGACATTTTATACATATAGCAAGTCCATTAACTTATGAACCCTCTTTTTCTTAATTCCAAACCACTAGAAAACATAGTAATTTGCAAGACTGTATGCTGCAAAAACCAAAAGTCAGTTTCACAGTTAACAGAACAGTAATTACTTGACAGAATTCTTTCCCCAGAGTTCTGGGACATGGTAGCTCACTAACCAACAAGAACAGCTTACCATGTTTGGTGACTGGTAGTGAGGATTTTCATATAAAGTTGGTCCTCCAAAACTTCCCTGGAAAATCTTTATGAGATTTAAGACAAAACGAGGTCCTATTTCTACGAGAGCAGCATCTTCTTCTATGATCTTTAACAAAAAAGAAACATTTCATTTTGGTTTGGATATACTACATAAAGGTATAATGGCTATAACCTCATTTCAAATGCGCCTAAAAAAACTGAAAATAAAATTAAGGTGGAGGTGCAAAGCGCTAAACCATCAGTATTTCATGAAATGGATTAGTTCCAGGCAGTTATCATGGGAAATATCAAGGTTTTTCAGTGCATCCTTTTAAAACTGAGTAGCTTGATTTTGTTATAATTTGTATCTTGCTTCTCATAATGCATGGATTCTTGAAAACCTGTGGTTAAAATAAATTTTAAAAAGTGCAACTTCTATAACAAAATGTATTGAAGAGCAAGTACAGGGAACCCTTTCAAAATTTTAAATCAATCCCTAAAAATTGCTTTTATAAACCTAATTCAAATAAAATTAAAGATATATAATAGTATAGTATATGGTCCAATTTACTTTTGAATAGCTACTCAATGAGACAACTTCTGAACTACAAACATTAACACTGTATATTCATTCAGACATGTCTGCCCTCAGAAGTTAAGAAGGGACTATGTTTAACTCACTTTGCAAGGTATCCCATACAACACACAGAGCCCAGTCAGCTTCATGTGCTGTCTGAAATTTTGTCTTGATGTTCTCTTCCACCTCTCACCTGTCTGTCTGCAGATGTATTATTAACCTGCCAAATTCCTTCCTTAAGATTTCCATAATCACATCTCCTTCTGAGTCACTATGTGACTCATCTAATAGTTCTCATTAAATGCCTTCTACAGGTTATGTTTTTGTAAGTCTTAACCACCCACCCCCTGCCCCAGGTTAGAACTGCGTGAGAGAAACTTATATTTTACTATATACTTTACAGCATCTAACACAAATTTGGAACTCAATTACTTCATGGATCTTTAGACTATTTCTTTTTTAAAAAAACCTAAATATATAGTGGCACTATTTGTCCTAATTTATTTCAAAGTATAATTAAAAATTAATTAAAGCTAACCTGAAAGTTCCGAAACCATATCCTCTTATCCAAAACAGTAAAAGTAAACACGTGGTCCACAAATGGTTGGCTTTTGGGATGATACCTTGGGGTACTAAAGATCTAGTAAAAAAAAAACAAAAAAACACCACCATGATGTTAGCTCCTTATTCAACGGTCCAACATGTTTTAGTTTTAGATTGCTGAATTAAGAAAAAATCCACAGGAAGACACCCATTTATAATATATTACCAAAAATACTTTAAGATACTTACCTGAATTAAGAGTTCTTTTAACAAAGCATAATGTGGTAATTCATCAAAAGCCTATACAAAAAAGCAAACATATTATTTGACAAAAGCCAAGTGCTTTGTTAAAAAATGTTTTCTATGTTAACTAAATTGAATCATACAACTATATCCACAAACCACCATGCAGAGTAAGAAAGTCAGATTTCATATACTAAATGAAAAACTTACAGGATCAAAAGACAAAAGGGGCCGAGAACCTTTCAAACAGTTTCCAGTCATCTTTAGTTCAGCTAGGGTATGAACTAGAAAAATTGTAACAACAAAAACATAGTTACAATCGTGGCATAATTATCCCAAAAGTTTTTCAATTTTCTCATAAAATTTTAAATTAAGTCAACTTACTATTTTGAACTAGAAATTTAGCCGATGGTCCATGAGGTGAATTTGAAAGCCTGACAAATATAAAGGAAGCTTTTTCTATAAATTAGAACTCAAAATACAGTAAACGTTTACTTTCTTTTTATAGTTAAAATGTACTATAATGTGCTCATAATATTCATGTATTTTTATTGAAGGCTTCAATTTCTGTGAGTTTACTTCATCTCCTGGCCCTGTCTTTTTACAAAAAAAGACTGAAAGGAATCTGTAAGAGGTACAAAGAATAAACCCATTTAAAAGAATAAGTTCCACCCAAATCTTACTTAATACATTCTCTTACCACATATAGAGATCTTGTTTCTTCTTAGCTTCAAAATAGATACATTTATTGCAATTCTTCATTTCACAAACCTAAATGGAGCAAAGCATAGAAAAATGAAGTAGATAATAAAATGAGACCTAAAGCAGCTCAATGAATACCTACATTCTTCCAAAAGTATTTAAGGAGATTAATGAGCTACAAAGGTCTAAATCTTGGTAACTATTTAGTCACAGAAAGAAACCTTTCAAGTTCCTCTCAGGTGTTCAGTCCAAGGTAAACTAGATTCTCTGCCTGCTCTTTTGAGCCTAGCATTTTAAAGTAAACTGGCATCACTTCTCATTACTGGGACCCTCTTCTGACCAGTCCTTTGTATAAACTACAAAGGCTGAAAACAGATGCCCTAGGTATAAAGCACACTGTAAACAGCCTCACTAATCCTAGGAAAATACAGTACTTATAAAATCAAACTCCTCCTTTATAAGTTATTCCAATTTTTAACTATTTCATTTTTCCTATTTTAAAATCAAGAAATTTCAGGGGGGGTTTTTTTCCTCGTTTATATTCTCATTTCTTGAATGAAATGAGAGTACTTTAGTTCTATGAAATCATTAAGGGATTTTAGTGAAAAGCAGAAGTATACAAAACCTACTCTAAGTTGAATTAAACTTCAACATCTTGAAGGTTTACAAAGTCACACTTGAGAAATATGCAAAAGCAATAAAGGAATAATGTCTGTACTATTGCAGTATTCCTAACTACCTGATAACAGTATCCAGAAACTCCAAACTCTAAACCTAACAACTTAAAAAATTCCTAGATCCAAGGTTTTTTTCTTGCTGGCCTTAGAATAAACATAGCAACACTATGTTGTTTTCCAGTCCAAGCTCAGTGGTTAGAAGTGCATGCCCTGTTTTGCTTCTGCTGTATTCCCTTGAAATTCCAATGCTTGCTAATGGTCTGCCTCCTCTAGCAGGACGCCAGCTCCACAGTGACAGGGTGTTGCTCTGTAAAACGGTTTCCGCAGCACGCAGAGTAATGCCATGACATATTGCAGAGGTTCAAAAGTTGTGCTGAGTAAAAGTCTAGCAGCCAAAAAAATTTATCTTTCAAAAATTCTTTTAAGTTTTTAAAAATCTGCTTTAAAATGTAAGGTTAGTCTCTTCGACAGCGCTTTGAAAATTTAACCTCATTACTACTTTGTAACACCTTACGAGCAAGCACCACACGCATCACTTAATATTACAAAAATGTTTTCTACTCTATGGGTTTTTAAAAATATTTAGTAACTGTAAACTGAAAGGTCAGCAGTTCGATTCCCAGTCAGGGCACATGCCTAGGTTGCAGAGTTGGTCCCTAGTCAGGGCACATACAAGGGGCAACTAATTTATGTTTCTCTCCTTCTGTCTGTCTTTCCCTCCCTTCCCTTCTCCCTAAAATCAAGAAGCATGTCCTTAGGTGAGGATTAAAATATATATATATATTATATATATATATATTTTAATGAGTTTTTTATTTCATACATGTTAATTGATAATTTTTTATGTGTACCCCAGTGTGCACTTTGCACTATACATTCGTGTTACACATAATGAGAAAAAAAGATTGAGATAGAGTTCTTATCCTCAGGAAATATCAATATGCTTGTTGAAACAAGCTAAATATAGGAACAATCAAGGAACAATATATACTGAAGCACCAAACTATAAGATGAAAGCAGTATTATTGAAATTTAGAAGGTAGGTTATTGAAGATTTAATAAAATCTTTTATTAAAAAAAAGTAAAAGTCATTGGATAATTGACTTTGAAAAAGTATCTTTAGTGTTTCAAAATATTTTGTTTCTAAATAGTGTTCCCAGAATCCCTGGCCAGGCAGCTCAGTTGGTTAAATAGTGTTCCCAGAATATTTTACTTTAATTACTTTCTAGAATTACCTCATTAATCACGAATAACTTATCCTTACGATCCATTTTAGTATCTATAAAAAGAAAAAAAAGAAAGTAAACAAAAGATTTCAAAGCACCTTCAATCAAATCACACATGCTTTCTATAAAATTATTTTTAAATCTACAGTTTAAATGAGATTTTATTAATATTCAAAACGATTAGATCTGAAACACAGAACCTCTTTTAAAATCTTGATTCTTTTTAAATGTAAAAATGAATAGTTAAAAATAGTCCTGAAGAATTATAAATAATGATCTAAGCAGTGCTTCCTCAGAATTTATGTATTCTGTGCATCCCTTTCAAAAGTGGAAAAATTCTCATAACTCAACACTATGTACTAGGACTCCAGTTAAAGAAACACTCACTTAAACTACACTTTTAAGTGATGAAAATTTAATTATGAGTCACAATTGCCTAAGGAAATTAATTCAAAAAATTCGTTTTCAATTATCACAGGAAAAAACAAAACTGACACAAATTAAAATTCCTCTTATTGGTTTCAGAGACCTGAAGATATACAGCAGACCCCAGTTTGAAAAAACACTGATCTAAAGAATGAAGTTATTACCTAGAGTTAAAATCAGAAGCATCCCCCAACACAGATAGACAGCTCCACGAGGTACTGCCCCCAGTAGCAAACTTAACACTAGACATTCTTCACCAGCCGGTAAGATCCGCTGCTGCTAAAAAAACTAGCCTGGCATTTAGGAGGCTGAGCCCCAACTTAAAGGTGCCCAAAATCCTACTCCAGGGCCATTAATTTTTAGGTAAGAACAGTTTTCATTTTTGTTTTCAATGTAAAAATACATGGCAGCCCTGAATCACTTAAAAGACAAGCCATGACCTCTCAGAGCTTACAGTGAAGCCATTTCTGGACCTTCAAGAATGTTTCGGTAATTAGCCCCAGCTGGTGTGGCTCAGTGGACTGAGCAGCAGCCTGTGAACCAGGAGGTCGCCTGTTCGATTCCTAGTCAGGGCACATGCCTGGGTTGCAGGCCAAGTCCCCAGTGAAGGGCGCTCAGAAAGGAACCACACGTTGATGCTTCTCTCCTCTTTCTCCCTCCCTTCCCCTGAAAGAAAGAAAGGAAAGAAAGGAAGAAAGAAAGAAAGAAAGAAAGAAAGACAGTCTTTGGGGGTGGGGGGAGAATGTTTCAGTAATTAAGATACATGTTTAAGAAAGTAAAGAGACTCCTTAGTAAATTTTGCAAAGCATTTCTGACAAAATGTTAACTGGAAAAATCTTGGCACTGAAAAAAATGTACTTCTGAGGAAGAGTAGTGGTTCTTCACCTCACAAGATTAAAAAAGTGTGACTTCAAGTGGAAATGTATAAATAGACAAGTTTATAAACATAAATTTTACAGTATGACATCAAGGTACCTGCTTTGGAATGCGGCATCAACATTCTTAAGTCTTGCATTAAATGTCTTGTTCGGAAATTTATTCCTCTGGAAGAAAAGATGAGAATCCGTTCCTTGTTTTTCCACCTGCCCTAAAGGAAAATAAAATGGTAAAAGATTTTTAAATTGAGGAGTGAACCTACCTTGTTTGTTTAAAGATAAAGCTCCCAAGTAGCAAGCCAAACCGTCCTGACCTAAAACTTTAATTCGACCCCTCAGCAGCGGTCACAGACCCTGGCTGCCACCCAGAGAGGCTCGGGCTTCTTTCCCTTTTGATTTTTCCTTCAGTCTCTCCAGTTCCCACACCTGACCCTAAAGTTCTTTCTTAACTTCTTTTAGTTCTGTTCTCTCCAAGAGAGTTTTCGTAATCATTCCCATAGCTTCAACTGTCAGCTCTACAAAAAGGTAAAGAACTCTCCCCAGTCCTGCTAACCTCCAATTCAATTCTAGACTACTAAACCTTAAATCTGGTAAATTTCCTTGTTTTTATTTTTCTGACGATGTCACCATCATTTCATTCCCCTAGGTCTTGACTCTTCCACTTACCCTATTCGCTCATATAAGCACTACTAAAGGCTTTCAATGTCTCTTTGCAACGACTTTTAACCCTTTCCTATCCCCACTGCCCTCCTTCAGATCCTTATAGCCTCGCATCAACGGCCAATTTTCTAAATGGCCAGCCTTCCCAGCCAGGGAGCTCCCCCGGTAGGTACAGCTGAGTAGCACCTTACCCTCAGAGCGCAGCTCCAATCACTTCCTACCTCCCAGGTTTTTCTAAATAGAAAAACAAAGTCCAAAATGGCACACTTTAATACTGGATGCTAAAACACATTTATATCTTCACCTCAGATTGTCCCAAATTAACCCTACACTTTAGCCAATCTGCCTCTATTTTTTAAATTTTCAGAATCTCCCACACTTCAACACTTCTCATCAGGTTGTTCCCTCTCAATTTTTTTTAAGAGTTTAAGGTGTTTTAATAGCAAACTTATAGGGACAGAAGACAGACAACATGAAAAACATGTACTTGCGTGAAGGACAACTCAGAAAAGTAATGAATGCATGGAACCTACTGCATGATAAAAATGCAGCAGATTCCAGAGGTGTAGTAACCAATTGGACTTAGTGCCAATTGTGGTAACAAACACCATTTGGTTGCCATCAATAAGAAATTTACTTGTTTAAAAAAAAAAACCCAAATGCTGGCATTGTCCAGAAACACCTAACAGGTTTTTTTTATATTATTATAAAGTTGAACTGATGAAACTTGTTCACTGAAACATTCTGACTTTCATTAATGCTTTATATCCCCACATTTATATTAAAAAAAATTCACACACAAACGAAAATGGAAAATCTGCCAATACCTGATTTCTGTCCCCTATTTCCCACTTGCAACCATATACTTAGGTACCTTTTGACCCCATAGAAAAAGAATATAGCTAATGTTCAGAACTACCAATAACAGGAAGAAGAGGAAGAAGAAAAATTTTTTATTTTTTAAAGAATGAAACGTTTCCCATCACGAGGGATTCTTAAGCATATTCTCCACGTATGTGGCATGCTAACTGGATATCTTCTGGCATAACTGTCACTACACCTCTGGCACGGATAGCACACAGGCTGGTGGCGTCTTCACGAAGGCCAACCAGATAGGCCTCGCTTTCCTCCTGCAAAGCACCAATAGCTGCGCTCTAGAAGCTCATATCTGTTTTGAAGTCCTGAGCAATTTCTCACACCAGACGCTGAAGTGAGGTTTGCAAATCAGAAGTTCAGTGGACTTCTAATAAAGTCTAATTTCCCAAAGAGCCAAGGTGCCAGGCCTGTAGCGATGAGATTTCTTCACCCCTCCAGTAGAGGGTGCACTCTTGCAAGCAGCTTTGGTAGCCAGTTGCTTCCTGCATGTTTTACCACTGGTTGATTTGTAGGCAGTCCACAGTATGGAGACCTCTTTACTTATCCCCCCCTCCTTTGGCTGCGGCTCAAAAGCTAGAGGTGGCACTGGCGTCAGACAGCAACAGCGGATGCGAACACCCCTCTCATTTTTGAATATCAAAATTCTGCCCTTACTTTGAGATCCGGCTCAAAGGCTAAATAACTCCTTCATGATCCCCTTACCCTATTATCCTAGGGTAAGAGTAATCTCTATCTTCTGCACTTCAACAGAATTTTTCATATCATGACTCAGGTCACTGATACTATCGTATTTCTTTGTCGGTCCTGAAGGAAAGAGTGAGAGCACTAACATTTACTGAAAATCTACTAGACTCTTCACCAAAAGCTCATCACATTTCCTTCCTCTTACTATGCAAATGAGAAAACAGCTCGAAATCTCGCCGTCAGTTAACAGCAAGACCAGAACTTACACTCATGTCTCATTCCTCAGCGCTCCCTCCCTCCCCAGTGTTTGCCACCACGCCACACAAGGTGCCTGAGTTACCACTCACTGTGTGGCGCCCCGTCAGGCAGCGGGACGCCGAACTCCGCCACGGCCCTCCCGTCTCCACAGTGCTCGGTCTAGCTTAGGAAGCTGCCGGCCGAACGAAAGGCCCCAGAAGCCGTGTTCGCCTTCTTTTGAACAGAGACCATGAACTCATGGGAATTCTTAGTTTCCTTCTAAACTCCAACATTTCAGGAGGAAGACAGAGGTCACGTTCTAGTTTCGCAGTCCCAAAGCGGGGCAAACCTAACCTCGTGGCGCGCCTGGCAGGTTACAAGTTCGGTGCATACAAGGAAAACTCCTCGACCACCTACTGCTCTAGCTGCCGTTGTCCCTTAAGACTTAAAAATCACACAAGTCGACGTCACAGTTCCAGGGTCGGTGCCTTTTTGACGGCTCGCCTGACAAGCTTCAGGACCCCTGAACGACGGCAGCCGACTATGACAGAGCAAGGGAATGCTAACCGCCGTCAAAGGGCACATTCGACTGCTAGAAATACCCTTAAGGGGGGCGGTGGTGGGATAACTAGAAAACCAAACCCGAGAACTAAGAAGGCGATCTCCCGCGGGCCTCGGAAGGGCGCTGAAGTCCGCGCAGTGGCTCGGCCCGAGGGCCGCCACGTGTTCGAGGGTCGGACGTGAAGGCGGGGGCCGGTCCGGCCAAGGGAGCGGAAACCCAGCCTCCGGTGCCACCCGGGCAACTCGGGAGTCCGCAGCGCCGCGATTCGTCAGGCAACCCCAGCGAAGGTGCACGAAGCAGCAGCCGCAGGGGAGAGCCGGGAGCAGCCCCCCACTACCTTGCAAACGGGGCCTGGGATGCGGTCTCTGTCGTCTTCCTCTGCCTGCTCCGCCTTGCCGCGCTGCTTCGCCGGCGGCCTGGCACCCTTTTCGTCCCTTTTCGGCCGCTTCGCTGGAGCCGCCAGCTCCCCACGCCGCTTCCTCTTGGTGGCCGCCATCTTGCCGCGCCGCCTCGGCCGAGGGCCTTCCTTCCGGCCCTGCCGCTCGCTCCCCTCTCCGGTCTCTGTGGTCCTCCCCCCGCCGCTGGGGGCCGTCTTCCGGGCTCCGCGGCGCTGCACGCGCGCCTCTCTAGGCCTCGTCCAGCTCTGTGGTGACGGTGGCCGCGGGGGCCGCGCGGCTGGAAAGGGCGGCGGGAGCTGTGCCGCTGCCCCGTGGTTGTCCGTGAGCTGCCGCACGCTGCCCCAGTGACCTGGCTGGGAGGAGCTGCTAGGCGCCCAGGTACCGCCGCAAAGGGAGGGTGTCCGCGCCCGGGGGTCGCAGGACCAGTAAACAGATGCCGCCCCGGGGCGGGCTGGGGAGCCGGGTGGTCGGGGACCCGAGGTGTCTCTCCTGAGGACTCGGCGCCCGTGCCCCGTTCTATCAAGGGTCAGGGCGCCGGACAGCTCCGACGTGGCCCCAGTTCGGCAGGGAGAACTGCCTCCTTGGTTTACCTGTGTTCACGGTTCACAGCCTGTGCTGCATTGCTGTCGTCCTCTCCCCAAAGTTGCGGAGAAGTGGCGGAGGAGCGCTTGCGTCCCCGGTCGGCCAGCTTCTACGCCCAGCCTCCCCGACGTCGCCCCAGCGCGGGGCGAGGCGCGGCCCCGCCGGCGGTGGCGGGGAGTGTCACTGCCCTCCCGCGCAGGTGCTGCGGGGACCATGCCGCTCGTGTCCCAGCGGGTCCCCGAGCAGAGCGACTGCGGCTTGGTGGCCAGCCTCGACAACGTCAGGAACCTCTCCACCGTCCTCAAGGCTATCCATTTCCGCGAGCATGCCACGTGTTTCGCCACCAAAAACGGAATCAAGGTGACGGTGGAGAACGCCAAGTGTGTGCAAGCGAACGCCTTTATTCAGGTAAGTAAGGGGCGCTGGTGAGCCGGGGACGGAGGGTGTGCCGCGCCCGGGCCAGGGAGTGCGGAAGGTCTTCGTAGATGTCATTCAACGCAGAGGACAGAAAGACTTTTTTTTTTTTCCCCTGTCCTGGTAACATTCTTTTTCCGTGTTGTTTTACAGAGATATTGGTTAAGAATAGCAACGTCTTAGATTTATTAAGAGTTCAGATACTCCAGTGTTTTACATGTTTAACTCATTTAACCACCCCGCCAATCGTCCTAGAATGTGGGCCCTGTTATTACTCTCATTTTACAGGTGTGGAAACTGAGGCACGGTTTAAGGGATCGGCCAAGAGTCCGTGAGAACCCAGAGTGTTTGTTTCCAGAGTATATGCTCTTTAGCACTACTGCCCTTATTGAAACATACTTTTTTTTTTCCTTTTGTTATAATCACTTTGTTCTTACGAAGTCTTACCTGTATGGTTCAAATTTCAGCTTTAATTCGGCATGTTTTGAACACATAAGTGCACAGTATGACCTCAGGGATAAGTAAGACATGGTGTCTGTCCTCAAAAGAAATTGAAAACTATCACTCACGCATTATCTCATTGTTTGGCTCTTTTCTCGCTGTACTGGTGGCCCCAAGAGGAGATGGGAGAATCACGTTGGGGATAGTTTAGATCTAAGAAACTACGTGAAGGGCCCTTCATAAGTTTTTGCATAGGATCAAAATCCCTGTGACACCTTTGACTGTTGAGCAGTGTTATTTTAATGGATGATAGTTGAAAAAGCTTAAGATGTGTTGATTGATAATCAGAAATGACTTTCGTGGGGTTAGCATAATATTGTTTTTTTTTAACATATAAAGTGAAATCCAGAACCTTATGTGTGAGGTCTCATTCTTCAATGTACTTATTTTTTCATGTTTACTTTTTTCCACAGGCTGAAATATTTCAAGAGTTTAAAGTTCAGGAAGAGCCTGTTACTTTTCGAATTAATTTAACTGTCCTTTTAGACTGTTTATCTATTTTTGGATCAAATCCTCTGCCAGGTGAACCATTTTATTATTATAATGACCTGAAAGCATTATACAGAATGGGCAGAAAAGACAGGAAAAGTTATTAGAATATAAGTACTATAAACATTTCTTTAGAAAGTGAATTGCAAATTCATTTTTCAATTGTCACAACCATGGATTCCGACTTTTTACAGTATTAATAGGAAGGTGCATATGGGTCCTTTCATTTTTTGCAAAAGTATTTATGTTCATCTTTTTTCAACTTACAAAGCTTTTAAATTTGAACTGAGCAAAAGAAGACCTTGAACTTGTCTTATATATTTTCAGCATTGTGGAAATATGTTTTAATTGCTTATTTTTCCTAACTTGTCAAGAATTACAGTTAGTGGTAGAGAAATACGGAAACCAATTCTCCTGACTCCCAGTTTATTGCATTCAAAATTTTTTTCCTTTTTTTCATTAACTCTTGTTTATAAATTGTGGCTATTTTCCTAAGTGCTTTCCTTTAAAATACTTATATATTTCATTTTCTTAGGGATTTTTAGGACTAGGGAAGTTAGTTGCTGTGGATATAAAACTACAAGGAATCCCCAGAATAATGATTTTATTTCATAGGAAAGGAATATGAGATTAGCTTGGGAAGATTCAGTTATGATCCTGTAGAAGATATATTTTAATTTTATACAAACAATGCCATTATTATTCATTATACATTTTCTAATGCAGCTGCCTTTCCATAACTGCATCTGTCTCCCTGCTCCTCACTGTGGCTCTCCATCCTATAGGAAGGGAGGGGGGCTGGAATGTCCAGTCAAATTCCTCTTCCTGTCTGGTGGTTTGCAGTATTAAAACCCTAACCACCACTAACCATTATCTCTTTTTCTCCCAAATTAATCTTAAAATTTGGGGAAATGTAAAGAATTTCTCCCAATGGAAAAGACTGGAAGGATCCTTATAGTGAATACACTGACATTATAGCACAGATAATATCAAAGCAACCCATTGTCGTACAGATTGGACCTTCAAGAAATAGCATAGCCTGTTCTGCAACAACTCAGTGATTTGTAGTGTCAGACCACGTAGAGTCTCCATCCTGACACTGTGTGTACATATAAGCTATAAGGGGTGTGTGTATGTGTGTGTGTGTGGTCCTTTGTTGTTGTTTTGAGGTGTTTTGGCAAGCTGGAAAATGATTTCAGGGTTATATTACATTTCGTTCCCAGTTTTCTCACAGTGAGTTTTGGAGTTGTCTGCATACAACTGTCATCAGGGAAGATGTGATCCTTTCTTAAAGAGACAGACAAACTTATGTGCCAGAATTCTAACTGGGCAGAATAAAGTATTCTTGAGGAGCTTTAGGTATCATTTGAGGGGAAGCCCAACCCAGAGCTGTACAACTAAGTCCAAAGTATGATTTATTTCCATTGCAGGGAATTTGACTGCACTTCGAATGTGTTACCAAGGTTATGGTTACCCTTTGATGCTGTTTCTGGAAGAAGGAGGAGTGGTGACAGTCTGTAAAATCAATACGCAGGAGCCTGAGGAAACCCTGGATTTTGATTTCTGCAGCACCAACGTTGTTAATAAAATTATCCTGCAGTCCGAGGGACTTCGGGAAGCGTTTTCCGAATTGGATATGACAAGTGAGGTCCTACAGATCACCATGTCTCCTGAGAAGCCGTATTTCAGGTACTTGGAGGCAGTGCGCTTGGAACTAGCACGGCATACACCACCTCCGTGCTCAGACACTTGCTAGGGGTGCAGGCCTGTTAGTATTGCCCCGGTCCCTGGAATTGTCAGATCTTTGGAGAGCTTTTTCCTTTATCTCATGCGTCCGTTGACCGGGACACTTACGACCCAGGAAGATTAGCTCACTACTCAGTAGCTTCACAGTTAGGTGGTGTCAGTTTCTAGATGAGTAGCTCAGTCTCCTAATTCACAAACTAGGGGCCTTTTACAGTCGTACCACTTAAACTGATGTAGACCCAGTTACGTCATGAGAGAGACTTATGGGCTTAAGTTTTAGAAAAGGTGTTTGTGTTATATGTTACCTCTTTCAAGTTAGTACAGGATGTAAAAGGAAGTAGATGGTTTCCTTTCATGGTTCATTCACTGAGCACCTACGGATCATCGACTGTGTGCATGTCTACTTTATTTAGCGCTATGAGAGGGAACAGCTTAAAATCAAGGCGAAGAGGAAGCATGTGAAACAGCATAGAGACACAAAATTGCGTGACATCAAGTACCAAAATAATCTACAGAGATACTTAAGGAACCAGTACATGAACAGTTAGCAGGGGCTGGTGGAGGTGAGCTTCCCAAGGGAGGGCGGCTTTCGGCAGGAGAACAGTATCAGCAGCTATCAGGCTGCGCCCGGTATTTTGACCCAACAAATTATGAAATGACAAGGTTCTTGTGGGGGTTAGAATCAGTTTAGAGAGAGAATTTAAATATCGTTTCTCTTTTGAAATATTTCAGAATATTAATGAACAAAGTGTTTTTTTCATATCTACCTGGGAAGAACTGAAGGCCCTTCTCATGGCGTTAGGCAGTTAAAAAAATTGGCTCAAGGTCTGTTAAAGTGTTAACCAAAATGGAACAGTGGAACCCTACTTAAACAGTGATTATGAATTAAAATTCCAGGCACCGAAGTGGTATTTTAGAGGACCCTCCCCTAAAGGATCTCTCTCAGCGTGGCTAAGTGGGTGGTTCGTGGGTATCTCGTCTCCACTCTGGGGAATGACCTGGTGGTGGGGAATGAGGAGTTGAAGTTTTTTTCTGGATGTGGTAAATTGAGGTGCCTGTGATGCCAGAAAGTGGTTGGATATATAGATATAAAGCTCAGGAGGTCGGTCTAGACCAGAAATTAAATTTGGGGAACCATCATCATGACTGGGCAGGGACGAGATGGCTCAGAGAAAAGGTTACATTAGAAGAGAGAAAAGACAGATCCTGGGGGGAACCAGCACTAAGGTCTCCTGTCGCCACTTGTCCAGTACTTACCAGGTGCTAACCCCATGCAGATGATCAATATGTTCTTCAATAAGTAAACATAAACATCTATAAATTATCTACTCACATTGATATTACCAAGCAAGGAAATGCGTAAAACAGCCTGAAGAGCAGCCTGAGACACAGAAAAGCCGTAATTGCGAGGCGTGGCGATACGGTGGGGATCAGCACCGCGGGTTAGCGTCTTCTGTCACTCCTCAGCTTGCTCTTCTCTACCACATAGTTCGGAGTTAAGGCTGAGGAAGGGTCAGTATCAGAGTGGGGTTAAGGTCGTGAAATTGAGGCCGACGCCTGGGTGCATTGAGACTGGTATTTCTCTACACCGTTTACTGGCTGCTGGCTCCCCTGCACTCCCGCAGCACCCCGTGGGGATCTTTGTGAAGGTTTTCGTTATAGTGTATTGTCAACATCTGTTTACATACCTGTGTCACTCACTAGAACGAGTTTCTTACAGAAGTGTTTTCTTTCTTTGGATCCTAACGTGGCTTGCTGTTGTTGGGCCAATGAATAAATGACTTCCTCATTTTCTACTGTAGGTTGTCTACTTTTGGGAATGCAGGGAGCTCCCACCTTGACTATCCGAAAGATTCTGATTTGATGGAATCATTTCATTGTAATGAGACCCAGGTCAACAGGTGAGTTCTTAATATAGAGCTTACCATTGGTGATGAGGTTAAATACCAGATTTCTAGCAAATTTAAGTTTTCAATCTGTTGATGAAAGTGTAGCATTTTTTAAAAAATGAATAGTGGGATGCTGGGTTTACTTGAGGATTTGGGGTTATAGTGGATAAATTCTTTTTAATGAAGAAAAAAGATTAGGAAATCAGACAAGCATTGGATTTTATTCTTATATTTGCTGTTTGGTAGTTCTTGGCTAAATTTCATTCTTTTCTTGGAGCTGTAAGCATTGCTTTCAGTGTGTCCAAATAACAGCTTTTTATTTACTCTTCTACAGATACAAGATTTCTTTACTGAAACCCTCTACAAAAGCATTGGTCCTGTCTTGTAAGGTGTCTATTCGGACAGATAACCGAGGATTCCTCTCATTACAGTATATGATTAGAAATGAAGATGGGCAAGTATGTTTTGTGGAATATTACTGCTGCCCTGATGAAGAAGTTCCTGAATCTGAATCTTAAATATGAGGATATGCCGTGACGTGTATTAGTACATTCCTGACAGGTCATGTTCTCATTCTTCATGATTTCGTGTTAGATTTCGAAAGGGAAGAATCATGGAAGAGATAGGAGCAGGATCCCTGTACCCTCAAGTCACTGTGTATTTTGTTATGTTTTCACAGATTATCCAGTTCTGGACCATCCCGTGGTTCTGTCTTTGAACTCATGGAAGTTATTATAAGCCAAGATAAATAAGTTATATGTGTATTCTATTCTATTTAAGTAGGACATTCAAAAGTCTGAAAATTAAACATTTGATGGAGCCATATATGAAATCTTTTATTTATTTACCATTAGAAAAATCAAAGGCATATGGGCATTACTTATTAGTTTGAATCCTGGAAAATATATCTTTTTAAAAAAAATTTTTTTAATTTATGTATTTTTAGAGAGGGGAAAGGAGGGAGAGAGAGGGACAGACATATTGATGTGAGAGAGAAACATTGATCAGTTGCCTCTGCGCATCCTGACCAGGGACTGAATCCACAATCCCCAGGCATGTGCCCTGAGCGGGAATAGAACCGGTGACCTTTCGCTTTGCAGGACAATGACCAACCAACTGAACCACACCGTCAGGGCTTTTCTTTCTTTTTTTTTTTTTAAGTTAGGAAATATACATTTTATTTCTTCTTTTTTTAATGAGACATTTTTTATTGTCTTCTGAAACTTCTGAAGCTTAGGGATCACCAAACAATTTTGAATAATTACATGATTCATTTTTAAAGTATTTATTTTGAAGAAATCTATGAACAAGATATAAAACAGTCTTCAGAGTTACAGATTTTCTTGTTCTCAAAACTGTTCAGTGCAGTGAGTCCTGCAGTAAGTACTTACTAGATATCTTCTCTTTCCCTATAAGTTTCTCAACCAAACTGAGGTGTAAACAGCTAGTTACAAAGTTATTTTGGCATTTCTTGGGTAATTTGCAATGAACTAATTTTGTGGCATGTAGATAATTTAATAATACTAAAATTATCTGTCTTGTTTTCTAGTAGAAATATATATACCTAAAATGAGGTTTCTGGCCCTGGCCAGTGTGGCTTGGTTGGAGCGTCGTCCCATACATACAACAAGGGGTTGGGGTTCGATTCCTGGTCAGGGAACATGCCTAGGTTGTAGCTTCCATACCTGGTTGGGGTGCATATGGGAGGCAGCCAGTCGATGTTTTTCTCTTCCATTTATGTTTCTTTCCCTCCCCCTTCCTCTTCCTCTAAAATCAATAAATATTTTGTTAAAAAATTTTTAATGACATTTCTGTACCAGGTGACAACAGCCTGCTGTTACTAGGTGGGAAGACACCGTTGGCCTTTTGGGTGGGACAGTTCTTACAGGGGAAAAACTCATTCCATTTTAGGATTCATCTAGCCCCCTGGTCCATACCTACTAAGGCCAGTCACGGTGACCCCCCCCTTTCCCCAAATAAAAGTGGCCCCCTACTATTGATGATTGAGAACCATTAAGTGGTATCCACCACAATCTGAGGCTATATTCGGAATGCCCAACTGTAAAACAGCATTCCAGGAGATTGGTTTGTGAGCATTGTAGAAAAGCACTTCAGGGAAAGGCTCCCCCAGGACAGGTGGAAGCACGGCTCCCAGACGCATGCACAGTTCTGTGGATCGCGCCCAGGGTGAGTACCAGACAACCCTCAAGCAAACTCAGGATGCCTGACTGGTGCAGAAGAAGTTTGAGTTTTTTAAAGTATACTATATGTTCAAGAAAGAAATGAATAAATCTGAATGTCCAAATATTTTCAGGTAAACACCAAGCACAGAACAAATTAAAACATAATTATGAAAATATTTGATCAGTCATCATTTCAAAGACTACAACTTTCCTTTAAACTTAAAATAATGCAGTTATTTTTGGTTTTTGTTCACCAGTACGTCCAGTACCTAGAACAGTGCCCAGCATGCAGTAGGCATTTAAGAAATGCTAGATGACAGAACCTCCACTTTGAGGTTATTGTATAGCATCTCATTAGTCACTATTTAATTTCAGTTATTTATCTCTGAATTTATTTTGATCTCATGTATTTTTAAAAAGTTAAACCTATGAAGAATTTAAAATATAAATCAGTTTAATAAGAAAAGATTGATATTTTTGCACATTTAAGACTATTATTTTAGCTGCATCTGTCTTTAGGTGTTTAGAATTCAGGAGCTAAATTTGGAGAATTTAATTCTCTCCAAATCACCCTAACATCGAGGTACTAATTTAATAAAGAGTTTCATATTTAGATGTGTTCTATTTGACCTAAGAATTGACTAGTTTAACTTTCCTCTGGTTCCTATGAAGACCACAAGGGGGCGTGCTTCCTCAGGCAGCGCAAGGTGCTCTGGGGACTACAAATTTGCATGTGATGTAGACTCACCTTTTTTTTAAGACCTTTAGTTTTGCATTTTTGAAGTTTATTTCATTTCTTTTTCAGTAAAATTGTGCTTACCGTAAATGGGTCGGTAATTTTTTTCCATTTTTAATTTGTTCCCTGTTTGGTGATGTGCTTCCACCTAGAATTGATCAAAATGATTCAAAATAATAAAATAATTTGTTAAATTCTACTTTTTATAATAAAAATAAGTGCTTGCAACACAATCATTTTACGAAGCCTGTGTGTTTCTGTGGTGTTATCGAGTAGTCCTCGTACGAATTAGTTACGAGTTGCTGACAGGGCAGCGCATAGTGTTCCCAGCAGTTTAGGGTGGGGAGCTTTTCAGAACTGCACTCCCTGCCCTTTCCTGTCTTCACACTGCCTTTTCTTTGTCCCCACCTGAAACAAAATCTTTGGGGTCCTGAGGAATTGGGGAAATTGCTTAGTGTTTTTTTTCTCAGTCAGGAGTTAATGTTTCTATACATGTGTCAGGTTACACGCACCCCAGCAGCAGGCGGCAGCTCTAAAGTGGATTTCCTGCCCCGGGCCGGATGGCTAGGGCTCTAACCCAGCAACTTTCAATCAGTGGGCCTGGAGAACTTTTAAGACATGCAGTACTTGACTATTCAGTCAGGGGCACTGGCATCTCCCTTAGATTGTCAAATAAAAAAATGACAACGTGTGAATGAGTCAAAGCTACACCTATTTTTTGGTCAGATCAGAAAATATATTTTTTGGTGTGGCATAGAATTTTAGTAATTAGTTTATGTGTATCATGAGGTAACAGGTTGAAAATCTCTGCTGTGATCAAAAAATGCCACAGACAACTGCTGCAGGTGCTTCTGGTTTTCATACCTCAGTCTCTACTGAAGGTTTTGATAATTGGAGCAAATGTCTGAAGTAGGTTTTCTTTTAGAAATCAGTAGTTTGTTGATCAGCATAGTAGATATCAGCAGTCGTTCTCGTTGGAAAAACTAGATGTCTTCAGGGTATGTGAACTTACTAAATCATTCCCGAGTAGTTCCCTGTCCTTGCGTGAAAAGGAGAAAATCTGGTGAGGGCTGTAGCCTGTACCCTTAGGCCTGGTGCCTGAGGTTTGACCCCTAAAGGGTCTTGCTTCCTGCCATTTTGTCCAAGGACTCCTGGTTGCTTCTTGTTGACTGGATAGGACAATCCCATCTCTGGAATATTACGAAGTTAGCCTTGAGTAGACTTTCCTGGAAAGGTGAGTGACCTACGAAACAGAAGTAGGGCCTCACTAAGCATATAGAACAGGTACCATAAAATTTTTCTGAAGGCTTACTAATGTCTATAAAACCTGTGTAGAACAGTTTGATCTGGGTTTTTGTTTTTGTTTCTTTTCTAATGTCACAGAGATTGTGGGAAAATAGCTTGGAATTTTCAGCGCCTATTAGCTAATTCAGAAGAATGTATGAGTTATATATGATTATATTGGCTCAGATTTGGTAGGGGCATCAAATACTGGATTGCGTTGGATTATCCAGATTGCTTGTTCCCATTGAATGAATTTGGAAAATAACTTGGTTTTCATCTGTAGTTTTCCAGGTGAGAATGCAACTTTATATTAGGTCGTATTGTGCTGATCTTTAAAGTGTAGTTTCTTAAAACTTTGAAATTTCACAAAATAGTAAAATTTTAAAACTTTTAGGACCAACACAGTTGTGCCACCTTATCATCTTGTCACATATGAGGATATTAAAACTATACCATTTATTATCACCACCATTTCACAAAACATTTTAACATTAAAGTCTCAGAAAATGAACAGTTAGCAGTCGTTCTGCTAGCTGACAATAAAGAAAAATGAAATATTAAAAACAAAGGTCAAGTGCAAGAACAGGGTTACACCATAAAATTGTATTTTAAAATGTTATACTTTGTGCTGTTGTATTGATACAGGATTGTCAGTTTGGAGATCTTAAGACTTTGGGGTCTCACAAAATAGTGAAATTTTCAAAATTTTAGTGCGACCCCAAATGGAGTCTGAATGACTGCTTCTTTCTGGTACTTTGTTTTTATCACAATCATTGCTGAAAATTCATTTTCAACTGGATATGTGAAAATGGAAGCAACTCTTACAAGGCTACTTTAGTTGATTCAGACAGGGCTAAAATTAGCAGTGACATCCTGAGTTATCAGTTAATAAGCACTGCAGAGAAGGTCAATGGAAGACAGCTACTTTCAGCCAGGGCTGCAACTTGAGACCTGGGTCTTGAGTGCCAAGCCCAAAGCATTCTGGGAATTAGCTAACAGAGAGCCGCAGGTGCCAGGAGAAAGCCATTGGATTAATTAGCATATTGTATTTCTGCCATAGCAGAACACTATTTGGTACCATACCTTGGGTACTATTAGGTTTTACAGACTGAACAAGCAACTGAGATGAAATGATTTCTTGAATAAAGTACCAAAATGCGGTTTGATAAGCACTGAGTGATTGACACTTGGATTCCCAGAGACATAGGGTCTTTGAGCTCTATTAAATCATCTGAGGTAACTAAGAAAGGATGAAAAGGGAAAAATAAAAGTTTTTTATAATGTAAAGTCAAATCTGATTTCTCCTTTGTCTCTGAATATACACAAAAAATGTAAAGAACATAATTCAACATTGCTAATTTCTTTTTCTAGATATACACTTGGTTCAGGAGCTAAGGGATTTTTGGTGTTTTTTTTTAAAACCACCTCAGTGAGGATTCTTTATATAACAAGCCTCTATTTTATTTTTTTATTTTTAATCCTCACCTGAGGACATGCTTATTGATTTTAGAGAGAGGGGAAGGGAAGGAAAGAGAGAGAGAGAAACATCAATGTGACCAATAATCAACTGCTTGCCTCTCACAGGCACCCTTACTGGGACCAAACCTGCAACGCAGGTATGTGCCCTTCCTGGGAATCTTTCAGTTTATGGGACAACACTCCAACTGACTGAGCCACACCGGCTAGGGCAAAACAAGCCTTTCTAATCCAGTTTTGTGGGGGCAGCACAGTGGAAAGGAAACTAATCATGTGTGATTCAGGAAACCTGCTTTTTAATTACCAGGCTGACCTTGAAGAAGTCAATCTCCCCTGTCCCTAGTTTCTCCATTTTTAAGAATTAAACAATCCTTTCTAACATTGTATAACTTTAGTGAATCAGATCAGGGCAGATGTTTAAGATTAAACAAAGCTGTTTTACCTCAAACAGGTCTTCACTAAAAATACTTCCAAATAGAATATTCAAATATTCACCAAAAAACCACTTAGGTATTGTAGAATGTCTTGAGAGAGAGAGAGAAGTGAAAGGAATGAAATTAGATTTAGGAAAAGGGAAAGGGAAGGAAATAGAGTCACAGTGGCATAAGAAATTAACCTAAACAAAGCATGTGTCTAAAAAAAGAAAAGACTGGCTTCCCTCAAAGTACAGATCAGGAGGCTGATTACGGCTCTTGGTTATTTTACCTGTAGTCTGGTGCTAAGCGACCTTTTCTTCCTAGAGTCTTGAGTTCTGCTTTGGATTGGTCACAGCTATCAGTGTTGATAGAATATATGTTGTGGTTCAGAATTTTTGTTATCAGTGAGATTGGCTTTATTGTCAGCTATCTTGTATAGCGGTTTTCTCATTATTGATAATAGAAAAATCTGGAGGAAAAGAGAAAACCATCAGCACACAAATAACAACAAAAAACTGAGATTCAGCTGCCTGCCACCACAAAAGCCAAGCTCATGAGTCAGCTGCTGGTGAAAAAGGAAAGAGGTTTTATTCAGGTACGATACTGTCTGGGAGAATGGCAGGCTCTTGTCTCAAAACCTATCTCATCTTTCTGCCATGGAAAAAGTCTGACCGTTGTCAAGAAGGCCAAGACAAGAGCCAGTGTCCAGAGTTCCTGCTCCAGTTTAAAGTACTGTCCTTTAGAGTCTGCAGGTGGTTGCTTAATGATCATAGTCCCCATCCTGGTACCTTAACTTGTTCCCAGCTGCTATTCATTTCAGACTCCCTCCTGGAGCCTGTGTGTGGAGCCTGCACTGCCATGGGCCATGTGGCTGCTAGGGTCAAGGTCACATACTTCCGGGAGAGCATATGAACACATTGGTGAGTGTAAGCAAGAGAGAGAAAGATGGAGGCTCCCTCCTGGAGGCCGTGGGCCACCTGCCTGCTAAAGCCATGTAGCCCATGGAGAGAACAGACAAACGCAACATGCAAATTCAGGCCATGAGCAAGACAGCCTCTCTGTTCCCCTGGGATTGTATTAACTTGGGCTTGGGACAGACCAAGTGCTTTCTCAAAATGACTAATCAACTTCCCAAACTTTTACATGCTTTGGGTAGAAAAACCCAATCCCTCCTTTTCCCAGGTTAGGCTGACAGGCCTTTTTCATCAGCACCTCCCCCTGTACCATTTTGACTTCTATGGTACATGAAGATCCCACCCCCAGTCTGGTACCAGTATGGGAGGCAGGGCTTTTTTCTCTATCCATTTATCTTGCTAGCTTTTTGTACTTGGGCTCTATCATTTGATATTTCTAGCTTTCTACTTGGTCAGTATAAGAACCTCCCCATGCCGCCTTCTTGGCCAATGGCGGAGACTCCCCAGTGCTCCAGTAGCTCCCCAGTGGCAGACAGACTGTCTGCCAGTAACATGCTTTGCTTGGCTCTTGCTGTCTCTTCTTCCTTGCAGCACCAGATCACTGCCGTAGAGAGCTAGAGGGCTGAACTCAGTCTGAGGCGACTATTTCACCATGTGACCATCCCCCTAAATTATTTACTCTTCTAAACGGCCTCCAAAAATGGTACTAAGTCTTTGGTTTTCCCCCAAAGAGCAGGGAGCTCTTCTCTGATGAAATAGCAAGCCAAGGCTATCTAAGATACCTGGATTACTTTTAATCACAGCTCCAACCAACCAACCAACCATCTAGTTTAGAGCCTTTTATATAGTTCCTAATTTTCGGGTGATCTCTTCTCATGAGCACAGAGATTTAGAGCATAGGGGCCTTATATGCACTGAAAAGAGGATCTGCCTTCCCCAACTCCAGCTATAAGATTTCTGTACCCTGGTCTCCTCATACTGGAGGAGCTGGGCTGGAGTGAGTGTAACCTGGTTCAGAATATGGTTTCTATTAAGTATTCTTTGGTAACCTCCTATTTAGACCCCAAGCCTGCAGAAAGTATTGTTTTCATACCTCCTAGTTGACTAAAAATATATGTTTCACAGAGATATGAGATGCCAAAGTTTATGAGTAACTTGAGGTTTTTCACATGCAAATCCCACCAAAGACTCTGATCCATTCTCTGTGTTCTCTGTCTACTACTAAGATACAGAACGCTACCTTGCACTTGAACTTCCTTCTCAGTAAACCAAGAGATCATGTGATTCCAAATTTGGAGAATGGGCATAAATGAAATCAACTGCCCAGGGGTCTCATAAAATCAGAGGTGGACAAAGATCTGTGTGACCTCTGGCGCAGGGAATGGCAGCCGGAGATGGGCCTTGGGCCTCCTCCTCATTCACCACAAGGTGGCAGGATTCCCCTTGCCCGGAACTTTCAGGTCACTGAAAGGACACTGATTTCGTGTCCGCGTTATCTTCTTTGGAGTTAAGTAGTTGTGTAAGACTCCCTTGTCCACGATATTATGTATGTTTCTAGAGGCTGATAAACTCCAACTCACTTTTGAGATGTTTTCACACCAGCTTGGTGGTAGCTATTCATTTTCTCGCCCCTATTTCCTTTGGCTTCGCACACCATGGGTGTAACTAGAAGGTAATAAAGTCAAAGCCTAGGTTTCAGTAAAAAAAATAGCTGTTAGCTCGTATGCATTCCATGATTACTATGCAGCCAAGCACTCTGTGAACTACCGGTATTGTGTCATTCTCACAGCGACACTAAGAAACAGGTGCTGCTCTCATCCCCATTCTGTGGATGAGGGAGTCAGGATCACACAGCGCCAGACAGTGGTGGTGTTGGGGTTTGAACCCAGGTCTGTCTGTCTCCAGAACTAGAGCTCTTAACTACCATGTATCATAAAGAAAAACTAGGTCATACAGGTATGTTGAAGACATGTTTCTATGAGCAGATGAAATAGTTTGTCGGTGAGACAGCCATGGTTCATAAAGACTTTACGATGTCCTAAAGGGGGGCCCAAATTCTTTACCAAACTATAAAAGTCTTCCTGTACCTTCAGGGCAAGCATGTGCCACACCCCTTTAAATGAAACCAAACCTTAGCTAGTTTCTCTATGTTGCTTCAGAAGACAGTGTAAGTCTTATTTGTCAAAATTTAAATCACTGTCCATTTCATATATATGCTTTTAAAAAATTAATTTATTATCAATATGTCCATCGGGGAGTTCAGTGTGTTATAAAAGTCCTGAGAAGTCCTCCGGGAAACGATCCTGTGTCACTAGCTTACCCGAGTTTGGTTCCTCCCTCCTCCGTCCCTTGGAATCAGCGTCCCCTGCGCCGCCCTTTTGGAAACGCTGCCTTGTACAATAGCCATGAAGAACCTGCCTTTTGTTCGATACGCCATCCTCTGTCATGCCTCTGTGAACTTCCATGGAGAGTCCTTCTCCATCTGGATGAGCTGTTACTCGCCCTACGGGGTGTAGCTCAAATGTAACCCTCTCTGTAAAGTCTTTTCCGGCTTTCACAGGCTGTCTCCCCTTTCTACCCTCGTACTGTCTCATGCTTTCTGCTCGCGTTCCGTTCTCACTACAGAGCTTACGCCTCACGTTTTCCTTATTTCTTCATTGTTTGTCTCTTGCCCCCGATTGTTTCCTTAAGCGTTACGACCATGGTTTATTTCTGTGTATTACCACCTTCAGCTCTAACTGCACCTGGCACTTAGTAGGCGCTCACTAGATGTTTGTTGAAAGAATCAACGAAGATGAGGAAACTGAGGCTCAGAATGTTTGAGAGGCTTAAGGTCACAGAGCTATTTCACAGCAGAGCTGGGACTCACACAGGAGGGGCCTGACTCAGGGATGCTGTTCTTTCACTGTACCTGACTGGCAAATCCGTGGCAGAGGCCCGGCTTTCCCCTGACCCAGACCCCAAGCTCTGCCAAACCCAGCATTTTGCTCTGGAACTTCAAGCATCTAGGAAACCACCAGCAGTGTGGGCCCTGAGATGACATATATTTGCTCTCCTTGTCCTATTCCACTACACCCTCCTATCAATCCGTTTTCTGGGGGCCTGGCAGCATCGCCACGTAGAATTCCCCCACTGCCCTGCTAAAGACAAGGGACCCTGAGCGGGCTCTCTTGGTGGCTCTGCAGCCTCTGTTTCTGTTCAGGGAGACCCTGAGGTAGGGGAGCTAACAGCTCCTAATTTTTCTCTATCTGCCCCAGTTCCTCCAGTTGTTCTTGGAATCTGGCGTCGGAAAAGCTGCTGCCGTTCGGCACCTGGATGCCAGAGGAGACTGCACCTCCTGCCCATTTGCACACCCAGCTTTTTCCAAATACCTTTCCTTTAATTTTGTAAAGGCACAGTGGGAATATTCACAAATAAATGACAGGAAAAGAATGCAAACACAGTACTCTGGAAACAGCCTAGCTTATGGAGCAAAAATATTTCATCAGGACGGTCCTGGCCAGGACTGGTCTGACTGACGCCAAACTTAGCGAGCATTTCACCTGTCCGCCTTCTGTCTGCTGCCCCTGTCTCTGGAGATCGCCGCCCCAAATCCTCCACTTCCCACCACTTTTCTTCGGCTTTCCCTCCCCAGCCCCTCGTCTCAGAATAGGCTGTTCCATTTGTTCACATGACCGAGAGGGCAGGAAATCATAGATTAATGGGCACTGAGACACCTAGCTTCCCTCTTGCCCCTCCTATAAAGAGAAAGGATGGTTTTCCTCGCTCCTGTTGGCTTCTACTGCTCCAAACCCATCCAAAGTTATATCAAAGTAACCTTTGGGCATGTAGCCGGCCCCCGGATAGCTGGCAAGGACAAAGGTGAGGTTGATGCTCCATGCTTTTCTACTTCCAATAGTATGGGTGACGTAAAAGTAGCTACTGTTTATCGAACACTTTCTGTATACAAGATGTGGTGCTCAGTGTTTTCTGGGCATAATCTCATTTACTCTTCATCATGTTTCCAGTTTATAGATACTATTTGAGTCCTCATTAGAGAAAATTGAGGCTTACGGTAAACTGCCCAATGGCACATAGAAAGGGGTGCTGTCTGATTCAGACAAGAGCTGTCTGACTCTAAAGTCCATGAACTTACCTATATTCCTTAACGATCAGAACTGTTCAGGAATGGAAGGGGCCACTTGCACAGGTCATGAGTGAGTTCCTGGTTTGGGGAGGTGTTTAATCACGGCCTAGACAAAGAGCAGTCTCAAAACTCTGCTCTGCGCATCAATACAACTCGCTCTAATGGTCGTAGTGATTTTCTATTAGCCAATTAGCTTCCTCTTAGTCATCATTCTCTTTGCACCATCATCATCATTTCTAATGAACGCATTCTAGGCACCTTTCTGAGGGGTTTTACTTACATTAACTCATTTGCTCACTACGGAACTATGAAGTAGGTATTATTATACCCATTTTATAGATGAGGAAGCTAAAAAAATAAAGTGACTTGTCCCAGGTCAGACAACTAATAACAGAGCTGAGATCAAAACCCAAGCATCTGACTCTGAACTATTTTCTTAATATCACATTGTACTATCTCTTAATATTTGATACATACTTTTAAAAAATTATCTTTATCATAGATTAAATACATATTTGTTGTTTTAGAAAGTCCTATAACAGAAATATAGAAGTAGAAAGTCCTCCACAATCCCATGTCCCAGAGATAATCAGTTACCTTCACCAACTATATATTTACATATATTTGCTGGTTATACTACAAATAATGCTCATTATTATGAAACTTTTCTTGTTTTTACCCCTAACAACACATCTGCAATATTTTTCCTTGACTCTTCAAAGAACCACTTCACGCTTTTGAATGACCATATGTGATTGTAATCATGGACCTTACTATATGGACTAAGCATGTACTGGTGTTTCTACTGGTGGACATTTGAGTTTTTCTACCATACTGCTTTTATAAACAAACCTGCATGGCAGATATGTGTGTGCATATATTTCTGCAAGTATTTCCAAAGACAGATTCCTAGCCCTGGTTGGTGTAACTCAGTGGATTGACGGCAGGCCTGAGAACCAAATGGTCACTGGTTTGATTCTTAGTCAGGGCACATGCCTGGGTTGCGGGCCAGGTCCTCAGTGGGGGGCACATGAGAGGCAACCACACATTAATGTTTCTCTCCCTCTCTTTCTCCCTCCCTTCCCCTCTCTCTAAAAATAAATAAATAAAATCTTTAAAAAAAAAGACAGATTCCTAGAAGTTCTACTTCAGAGTCAAAGGAAACATGCATGTAAACAGTCTACTAACTTTTCCCAGAATGCACCAAAAACGTAGCATCAACAAGGCCCTTCCCAGAGTCTTGATTGGGCTGATCTCCCACATCTGGAGAGAACTGGATTCCTATTGCCTGTATTTTCCATGACCACAAATATGATAGGTTAAAAGTGGGAGCTCATGCTTTGAATTTTAAAACTCTGACTGAGATTGGACATCCTGTTTTGTGGTTATTGACCGCCTGTGTTTCCTCTTCTTTGAACTGCCACTTCATGTGTTTTGTGACAATGATATTGATCACGCCTCCTCCAAAACTTTCTCCTCCTATGAGTTCCTTTCTACCCTTTCCTGAGTCATCTAATTCTCTAGATTCTTTCTGAGTCTTTTTCCCAGTTTCTCCTTTGGCATGGCCCCTAGGTAATACAAAAATAATAATTGTAATACTTAACGGTTTACATAAGCTTACTATGTGCCATACATTAAGGAAAACACTTAAAAACAGAGTGTTATTTTCAGATGAAGGAAGACATAGGAAGTCTCACTGTAAATGGAAAAGCTCAAATCTGAGCCCCGTTTTGATTCCAAATCATTATGTATATTCTCTCCAAAATAAGTACGCGGTCTCCAGACCTTCTCGTCTCACATGCAAATATTTCGTGGGTTTCTTATCCACTCCCTTAACTTCAGAATCCATGTCCTTGGGCTCCTGATCCACACAGTCTATTAGACATTACCAAGTGGCTGTATTGTGGGGACTTAACACATCCAATATGGAAATCATTATCTTCCTCAGATCCCCCGGAAGTCCTCCCAGATGATCTCCTCTTGCCAATACTACTTCACTTCATAGCATTGCCATTTGCCCAGCCAACCAAATCAGAAACTTCAAAACCACTTTGATTCCTGCCTCTGTACCCCATCTAATTGGTTTCGAGGTCTTGCCACTACAGACTCCAAATTGTTTCTCAATCCATCCTCTCCACATTCCTTCTAATATGGCTATAGATAATTAAGACTCAGTATCTGTCCCTCGAACCACGGTATCTGCCTCCTAACTGGCCTCCCTATTTCTAACATCTCCCTGGGTCCCATCGACCTTTCTCACTGTTGTCAGAGTTGTTCTAAAGCCAATAATTGATCATGTCGCATCCTGCTTAAAACTCTTTGAGGGCTGTCTTTTGTCTACTGAATGAATAAAGTGTAACTCCTTGGCATGGCACATAAAACATTTCATAATTAGGCCTCATTTTCTTTCCAAACTTATCTCCAGCATGCTCCTACTCACATGCCTAAACTGCAACCACCCAGGGCCACTTGCTTTTCTTTGGAGATGTCAAGCCTCTCCACGCCACTGTGCTCTTTCTGTTCATGCTACATGAAATGCCCTCCTCCTCAACTCCTTCTCTACCTGCTGACAGTCTACTTTTCTTGGGAGACCCAGCACCCTGCCCCAAGTGTGCACATAGCTTCCACCCACATTTCCAGACTCATGATTTATGACTTGTCCCCTTTGTTTACACTTCTATTAAAGCTTTACTACAGATTAACCTGTACTCTGGTCATGTGTGTCTGTTTTCCTGAAAGGACTATATCTTCAACATGCTAGTATCCTACTGCTTAAAAGGAGCGTGGTATGTAAATGATTAAAAACAAAGTATATTTGTGACTGAGGTAAAAGCGAGACTAAACAATCTCAAAGTTTACTTCCAATTATGAGATTTTCTGTGCTGCTTCTATACAATAAAATGTTATTTGAGGCCTTTGTAACTACCATTTAATCTTGGAATTAACTTCTATTTCGAGGGGCCAGTTCTGCTTTCCCTTCTTTGCAGGGGCTTTAAGAGCCAAGAACTCGAGTCGAGTGTTGTCACCGTTTCCGGAGGAGGCGGGGTAGAAAGCACAAGCCCCACTGGAAAACCAGCCGAGTTCCAGGACATCTGGGATGGATTATCCCAGGGAGATGCTGAAGCAAAAAGGACAATTCTTGTACTCGGTTTTCTTTTTTCTTTTTCTTTCCTTCTTTTTTTTTTAAATACATCTGGGTTTTGGCAGCTACTCCTAAGGCTTTGCTCAGCAGTTTTTGAGGAATGAGATATGGGCTCATTTCAGGGAAAGAAAGGTCTTTACAGACTCAAGTTCTGCGACAGCAGAGTCCTTCAAAAGACTCTTCTCGTCGCCTATATGGATTTTTGTGGAACATCTAGGTCTCGTTGTGATTCACAGAGAGAACAATGAGTCTCCAAGCACTGAAAGAACCTCATACCACCTGGGGTCTGAACTGGGCCTATCCCAGGACCTCCTAATTTCTCCTCGTCCTGTGAATCCTTTCAGATCGTGGACAAGGAAGAAGGAGCAGGAAACGACTGGAAGGCAAAGCAACTTCCACCCGCTGGAGGATACAGATTCGCTGCAGCTATTTGGAGTGTTCCTATTTATTTACTTATTTATTTATTATTTATTCTTTCTCTTTTTAAATACAAAGACAGCAGAATTTTGTTCCAGTTTTGAGGAAACATCTTCCATTTCTGCCCTGAAATTACATGTTCTGTTCTTTTAGTTTCATCATTATTACCTTCTAAGCACAAAACGTACTTTGGATCTGTTCAGAGACTCAGATTCTGAATCTAATTCCCACACACACAACATTACAGTGACACTGCCCAGCAGCGATCCCTGGTTCAGCTATTCCAGCCTGTTGCCCTGAAAACCAAAGGCGGTGTGCTGCAGAAGAAGGGGGCAGGGGCATGTCCTGCTAACGTTTGCTGAGCATGTGCTCTGCCGGGCACTGCCCTATGCAGGTTACATAGATGATTTTATTTAAAACTCACGACAGCTCTATGTGGTATACTATTGCCTGCATGCTAGCTATGGAGAAACCAAGGCTTGAGGACGTTCAGTGATTTACCTAAGGTCACGTACTTTGTAAGTTGCAGAGACAGGGTAAGATGACAGCACTGATTCCAGTAATGTATACTCTTTACCCATTGCTCTTAATACAAAATAATAATAGTTGGGGTGCTACACAGAAGCTTCTTATTCAATCATGACCTGTGATCTCCAGCACCGTGGAAAGATAACTTTTATTATACCAACATTCGCTGAGCATTTAAGATATGCTAAACCCTGATCTAAGTGCTCTGTTGTAGGTGATCTCATTAATTCTCAGAAAACCCACTTTGAGGAAGGCACTGTTATCCTACTAATGAATAGACAGGGGCTGAGAGAGTTGAAGTAAATTCACCTACGTCAGAGTGCTGGATGTTCAAGTCTGATTTTTAATCTGGACAGCCTGCCTTCGGAGTGTGAGCTACACTGCCTACAGAGAGCATATCCTGGAGTCAGAGATCTAGGTTCAAACCCCAGCTCCACCTCTTCTGGGGTAGGTCAACTTGCCATACCACTCCTCAGTTTCCCCATATGTAATATGAGGCTCTGGAGAAGTACCTGCTGTATTCTTCATATATATTCTCTCCTTCACCAAAGTCAGAACCCCTATTACATAGTGAAAGAAAGTGCATTTTTGAAATAGAATAGGTCTTGGTTCAAATCTTACCATGCTTACCAGATAGGTAATTTTAAACGAGACACTCAGACTTTATGAGTCTCAGTTTCATCACCCGAATGTGGGAGATAAAAATACCCACTATATAGGGTTATTTATGGATCAAATATATTGGGTTGGCCAAAAAGTCCATTTAGTTTTTTCCATAAAATAAAGGACACATTTTTTATTTTCACCAATAACTTTATTGATTTGGATATTTTGAGAATGTCGGCTGTCTCCTGCTATTGGTTTCTAGAGGGCAGAGGCCAGCGGTGCTGCTAAACATCTTCCAGTGCATAAGGCAGCCCCGCAGCAAAGAATTATTTGGCTAAAATTTCAATAGTACCAAGAAACTTCGCAAACCACTTTTAACATGTTCACTTGGTCACTGCATCTCCTCCATACACTGCACAAATCTTATTTTGCGTTTCAGTTGCATTTTTACCTTTCTTAAAATAGCAAAGCATAATACACTAAAAAATGTCATGTATTTTCTTCCATCTTCAATATTAAAATGGCTGCATGAAAATTCACCAAATTTTGATAAGTTTCCTTTAAATGCACACTGACATCACAGCTGTCATAATAACAATCTGACAGAACTGTTTCAAATGAAGTTACAGACAACTAAATGCTACTAGAGCCATTGTACGGGAAAAAGCAAAATAAACTTTTTGGCGAACCCAACGGAATATGTAAATATATAATACAACGCCAGGGAACTGGAAGGAGTTCTACATTGTAGTTATTATTACTAGTGTTATGGCTATCGATGAAGAAGATGCACGTTCAAACACACTAGCAGGAGGGAGCGAAGCTGCCCACACGCTCTCCTAAGACGAGCACTGTGGACAGCAGCTGGAGAACCTCCTGCTCCTGATTGTAGTGGAACAGGAGACGCTGTTCTTCGGGGCTGGCGTTCGGTGGGTGGGGTAGGATGGGCTGCATGTATCTCTGTGCCCATCTTGCCCCATCTGTCAGTCTGGTCAGAAAGGTCCCACTTGTGGGCCGCCTCTAGGAACTGCAATCAGGGTCCTAAGTCTACCCGACAAGGATGCCCCTCTTCGCTGGAGGGCCCCAGGGGAAAGCACATGGCCTTCGGAGTCAGGCCGGCTTGGGTTCGAACCTGCAAGACTAGGTGAATTTAGGCAAGTTTCTTTACAGAACATCCGGTTCCCTTCTGTTAAATGAGAGCCACTGCAGTGGGTATTTGTGAGGATTAAATACTGTATGAATGGGACCTAGCTCAGTTGTAGGGGTTTACTATACACTCAACAAATTTGAATTCCTCTCTTTCTCAGAAGAGAATAGTTCAAAGTCAGCATCGTTCTGAGATGAACAAACAGCAATGACATGCCAAACATAAAGAAGGGAGCAAGTATGCACAAAACACCCTCTTTGGCTTAAATTCTAAACATTTATAAAAATGGAATCTGAAGAGGCTCTTTTATTACTAATTTTGGAGACAACTATACCACCCCCTTAAACTTGCCTTATGTTTAAGGGACCTAGATTTTATGTATTCAGCGAGAAAAAAAATGTTTAATGTATTCATTTACATTGTATAAATCCATATTCTCCATCTATCATGGACTCTCAGCTGAGACACTGTCTCATAGGGATTTGTTATAATGCATAGCATTGAAGGGTATATTATAAATACTAAATATTATTACAGCAGGCCCCTCTAACATTGGGCCCCGAGAGCCTACTGGAAATCTACTCGTCACCTCCAGTGTAGGAGTTGGTCAAACCCATATTACAGGCTGGCGTTTTGCCTGACTAGCAAGAATAACAGACATGAATCACCGTACCTGGATGAATCTGGAAGAGGCCATAGTGGGGTCAGAACTCAACTCTGTGCTACGGTAAGGGCTTTTCTTGCATCTCTGCTTGCACTGTGCTCACTTCCATATCAAAGGATTTGGATCACCGGACACTGCAGGCAAGCTGCGAAATGTTAATAGGTTAAAGAGATGGCGTGCACCTTAACGATAAACAAAGCTCTGGAGCAAGCACGTGGAACTGAGATGTGACAAATTTATGTTTCAACTCCTGGACTTCATCTCCTCCGGGCTCCCTACCGAGGAAGAAAAGGAGTAACTGAAGGCTCCGAGCCCCTCATGCTGCCTGAACAGCACCTACCGCTGCCACGCATGGCTGTGGAGAACCCAAGTGAGAGGGTCACGGCCAGGAGTCTCTACCTCGGTTTACATTTTGATGTATTTGTTGGTGCAGTTTTACTTACTTTGCCATTCATTTTTCATGTTTCCATATATGTAAGAACAAACAAGAAAATTTTGTGTCCTAAAAGTACAAGTTTTTTTTACCCTGAATACTGTTTTCTTTTAAATTAATTTTATTGATAAAACCTAGCCCTTTTAAAAGCTAAAGAATTCCATCTGGTTATTATACCAAATTTTCCTGTCCTTACTGATGAACATTTAGGTTGTTTTCAATTTTTCACAATTACAAACAGTGCCACAGTGAACAGCCTCACAATGTTTCCTTTTCAACTTTACTCTAAATTTCATATCATTTTACGCTATTACTCCCACCAACTATGAATGAGCACACCTGTCTACCCACAATCTGGTGTGCTAGGTATTTTCAGAATTTTAAAATTTTCACATAGGATGGGTGAAAACTTGATCTCATTGTACTTTTAAAGATACAATGGTTTTAAGATGTATGACATCCTGCCAAATTGCCCATCAGAGCATTTGTATCAAACTTTGTCTTATCAATCTTAAATGTTATCATTTTTTGAAGTTTTGACAGTTAGGTAGATGGAAGTTGGTATATTTGTTTTACATTTCTTGATTATTGCTATGGTTGAAACTTTCTTCCATATGATTATTGTCAATTTGTATCCTTTATGCAATTCTTGGTCTTTTCTTTTTGGCCTATTTTTTTTATTGTAAAGTAAATGTAAATTTTAGCTCCTTATATTTAGGACAATGATTCATTTTGAGTTAACGTCTGTATATGGTACGAGTGTGTTTTTATGTGGATACTAATTGTTACGGTATTTTTTCTCACATTGAACTGCTTTTGTACTTTTATCAGAAGTTAATTAGCCATCTTTACGCAGGTCTCTTTCTAGGTTCTCTGTTGTACTCCACGGACTCAGATCTCTGTGTAATCCTTATCCGATACCAAACTCCTTTTATTACTGTTGCTTTTTGGTAGATCTTAAAATCAGGTAGCATGATTCCTGCAACTACATTATTTTTCAAAATTGCTTTAGCTATTCTACTTTCTTGGCTTTTCCATGTAAATTTTAGAGTCAGCTTATCTATATTTAGAAATAGTCTCTATATTTACAAACATTCCTGCTGGGGTTTTGTGAATGTTTTAAATCCATAGATTGATTTTGGAAGAATTGACAACTTCACCACATTGAGTCTTCCAATTCATGAACACAGTTTGTCTCCATTTATTTAACTTATCTGTGATGTCTTTGATCAGGGTTTTGTAGTTTTTAGCACACAGATCCTGTACACATTTTCTTAGATTTACACCTGTTTCATTTGAGAGGAGAGAGGGCTATTGTTTAAGTGGTCTTTTTTTTTTTATTTTGGTTTCCAGTTATGACAGATTTTTGTGTGTTGACTTGTACCCTGTGGACTTGCCAAACTTAAACTCATTTACCAGTTCTAGTCTTGTAGATTCCCTGGAATTTTTGGCAAAGACAGTCATATGTCTGCCAATAGGGACCGCGTTATTTCTTTTCAGCTGTATGTCTTCTTTTTGCCTACTGCACTGGCTAGGACTTCCAGTATCATGTTCATTAATAGTAGTGAGGATGAATATCCTTGCCTTGCTCCTGATCTTAAGAGGAAAACAGTCTTTCATCATTAAGCATGTTAGCTGTAGGTTTTTTGCACATGCCTGTTTTCAGATTGAGGAAGTTCCCTTAATTCATGAATGGATGCATGCTTTTCCTCTTAACACTTCAATGAATAAGATTATGTGTTTTTCCTCTTTGGATTGTTAATATGATAGAGTACATTGATTCAAGGTTGAATAGTGAATCAGCCTGACATCTCAAGGAAAAAGACAACCTCACTTGACCCTGGTGCATTATTCTTTTTTATATGCTATATATTTTGTTGAGGATATTTTACATCATTGTGCATGAAGGATATTGGTCTATAGTTGTTTTTGTTTTGTTTTCTTGTAATGTCTTTGCCTAATTTCAGTATCAGGTCTATGCTGGCCTCATAAAATGAATTGGGTAGTGTTGCCTCTTCTTCAGTTATCTGGAAAAGATGATGTAGGATGGGCATTAGTCCTTCTTTAAATGACAGGTAGAATTATTCAGTGAAATCATATGGGCTTGGAGATTTCTTTAGCAGAAGGTTAACTGCAAATTCTTTCTTCTCTATTTATTTTTAATAATTAAAGGCCTATTCAGCTTATCTATTTATCTTGATTGTTGGGGGGTTCTTTTGTTTATGTTCTTTTGTGACAGGCACAAGTTTTAGATCTTTTATAATTAAATCTACCAATCTCTTTTTTTCTGGTTTACCTTTGTGTGCTCAGAGAGTTCTTTCCTCCAATTTTTAATTTTAGTACTTTTTATTCAAGTGTATAGTATTTTCTTCTGGGAAATTTATATTTTTCAGTTTTGATGTTACAAATGTTAATCCATTTGGAATTTAGTGAATGACATGAGGCAAAGATTCAGCTCTCCCAAAAAGTTAAAGTTCAGCACGCAAGGAATACAGTGGCCTTAGAATCTCCCAACAAGCATAAAATTGTTCTCGAAAAAATTTTACATATTCACAAATAGTTTAAATTTGCTATAACCATGAAGAACTATTTTTAAAAACTCAAATGTGTAGATGGAATACAAATACTGTGAGTATACACATGGGAATTTTAAAAAGGAGCAAGATGATTAGCTAGAAAACAGAATCAGGAAGCCTTCAGTAAACGTTTATGCTAAAGTAAACAATAATCAAAACATCAAGATAACTTCTGAAAACTGAAAAAAAAAAGTTTATTTAATGACATGGGGATACAAGAGTGAAAAAAAAGTAGGATGAAAAACTTTCCCGATGATTCTCTCGCTTTCTCTCGTCCTCTCTCTTTCTCTCATACATGACTGGAAAATAATGTACGCCAAAATGGATTACTTGTATAAGCAGAGAAAATTCAACATTTTAAAAATGTTTAAATTACATTCTTCACAAATCCCAAATTCTTCCTAATAGATCATCGAATTCATTAGTGTCCATCAATCTCATCAAGCCAGCTGAGCATGGGACAACACTCCCCCCTCACCAGTGCCGCTGTGTCTCTTCCCAAAGTGACTGGCTTTCAAAAGGGTGACCTTGCCTGAGAAAGCACTGCTGCCGAAGAATGAATTCATCACTTGGTTGTCCTCTAGAACCCCCAGCACTTCACTTCTGAACAAATACAGGTCGAGAAAATTCTAGCTGCTGCAAACATTCTCTCTTGAAAGCTAGGGGAAAAGAGTCGAGGAGGTTGAGAGTGGTTGAGGGAGGGAGAAGGAGCCAATGTTTTTCTCTTTCGTCACGGGATTTCCTCAGGAACAGATACATCACAGATCACATTCACAGCATGTTATGAACTCTACTCTTTTTTAAAAAACATTTTATTTATTTTAGATAGAGGGGAAGGGAGGGAGAAAGAGAGGGAGAGGAACACGGATGTGCAAGAGAAACATCCATAGGTTCTCTCTCGCATGCACCCAACCAAGGACCTGGCCTGCACCCCGCGCACGCATGTGCCCTGACGGGGAATCCAACCGGTGACCTTTTGGTTCACAGGCTGGCACTCAATCCACTGGGCCACACCAGCCAGGGCTGAATTCTACTCTTCATGCAGTGAGATTCTAAGGGAATAAAGGAAAGTAGAATCATGATCTTACTGGTTTTGATATTCCAATTAACTTGGGGAGAAACTATTGTGCCTAAATTCATGTGTAAATGATTTTATATGAAATGGTGTCCATTCTTATCTTTCCATCACAGGCACGAATAGCTAATTACACTCCGTCCATACTGATAGACAAACTTTTAGCCAATGTGCTTGCCTCCCATGACTGGGAAATTATGGTAACTGCAAGGATACCTCTTTTACCTACCCAAGCGCTGGGCCTCTCCAGACATGGCGTAAGTCATGGCTGGTGACACACTTGCCTCTGCAGCTTGAGGGCTGACTTCAGAGAACAAAGAAACACAGACAGAATGGGCCTGGATCAGAGGGTTAGTTCAGGTCGAGGAAGGGTTCTTGTGTAAATCTGGAGGGAAGCCAGGGTTAAAATGGAAACCAGTCCCACCCCCTGTTCTTCTGAGGAGCCCAAGCTTCCCTGGCCCTGGGAACTGGGCCTGGGGCCAAACAAGGCCACCTGGCCGGGGCTCCAGCCAACCCACCAACCTGCTGCAAATACTGGATGACCTGGTCATGGTTCCCCCTCAGCTGCTGGATCTGAGCAGCTTTCTTGTAGAGTGACCAGATCTGATGTCCTGTCACCCTCTGCAGCAAAGACGTGGCCAGGTGCCATTTCAAAGTAAGGCAGAGCTAGGTTCAACCTGTGGGAGGCTAAGGAAGCTCTACGAGAAGAGAAATGACAATGGAAAGTCAGAGAGAGGCCACTTGTTTTGCAGACACAAAACTGATTCTAAGAACTAAACAAGTTGGACTTCATAGGCCAATCGTCTTGGTGGTTGGCTTAAAATCCAGTCTTGCTGTAAACAAACACCAATTAACCTGCATTTTACCCACTGGATTCCAGTGACCGCCATTCATCAAACCCATTAAAATGCCCTGCTATAGTCTAGCTTTATAACAAGCAAATGGAAGAAATGGCTTCCAGCAATTCACAAGATGGGATCATTTACCCATAAACATAAATTTTCTGAAATCTAGATAAAATTTTATTACCTCTGGCTCCCTCTCTTTCAGGCCTAAGAAAATTTTTGCTTTGTTTTGTTTGATTTAGTTTATTCCTCCTTAGTTAGAAATGAGAGAGGACAGGGAAAACATTGTAAATATCCACCCCCAAAGGGGGAGGTTAAATAAATTATGGCATATCACCCAGCGAAATAACTTCAGACATGAAAAATCACATTTTCTTTTCAGACTAACTAACAAGGGGATGCATTCAAAAAGGGCTAGGTTTAAAAAAGTTACAAAACTGTACTTAAAATATGATATTGACATACGTATAATTGCTATGAACATTTTATACATACACACACATATGTATATAATATTCATAGCAGTTGTTTATGGGTGGTGATATGAAAATTGACTTCTATTTTCTTTATCATATCTGGCTGTGTTTCAAGTTTTCCAAAACAAAATGGGGAATATAATTTTTTAAATGAAAATAAGATAGTATTTCATTAAGGTTTATCTTTCTAGAGACAGCGAGGTACAATGAAAACATGAGTAGTTTAGAGCTGGTTCTCACAGTTATTAGCTTTATGGTCAAACTCCAGCAGTCTATATTTCCTTCCAAATAAAACAGGGTTAAGAATACCTAAATTGTGGTGAAGGTTGTTGTGAAGATTAGATTAAAAATAACATGTAAAAATCGCCTAACATATGGTAGATATACGATCAATATTACTCTCCTCTCTCCCCTTGCTCCCATCTTTATGTTTCCAAGTTGAATTAAACTATATCTGTATAAAATTATTTTATATAAAGCTTCTGCAATAGTTACAATTTATTTTAAACTGAAAGGTTTATCATTTTCTGAAGATTAGGATTAACAATCAAAAGAACACTGGCATGTTATCTGATAATTCTTTACAAAAAAATTTTTTTTTTGGTTAATCAGGTCACTAGTTCCCTTGATCATAGGAGCAGATGCTATAGACTGACATTCACTAGACTCAAATTTATGGCCTGTGGACTTGAGTCAACAGCTAACTCTGGACATTTAAGCATCTCCCCACTATTTCCCACTTGAGTAGTAGATTCATGGTTGTTTAGAGGAGGAAGGCGTGACGCGTGTGTTTCACCTACTTACCATTCAGCCACCTATCCGAAAGACGCCCAGTGCTTACAGTTTTGGAAACAGGTCACTTTCAAGGATCTGAAGATATTTGAAAAATCTAGGGAACAGGAACCCTTTCATTATTATTTTTTGATCTGATAATCTGATGGGCCCATCTGCTATCTAAATATTCCAATTCTCAGAGGGTCCCTAATTCAACTGCAGAACAGTTAAGCCTTGTTCTTGTCCTAGCGTGAGCAAATGCCACGAACTTTGTTTCCACGTGGAACATGTGCTGTGCACAGCTCTCATGGGCCTCCAATAAGCTACCTTCATTAAGTGTTCCTCCTCAGGAACCTCCTTAGGGTGTCATACTTAATGACAAAAGTAAGTGGCAAGTCATAAAAAGACATAATTTTAGAGTAAGTGTGAGAGGCAGTATAAGGAAGCGCTGAGAGTCCGTGAGTTCAGATCATGGGTCCAACACTTAAAGCCTCCCACCTCAGTTTGTTTAACCTCAGCTTTGGTTTCCTTGCCCTCTTGCTGGTGAAACAAGAACTGTACCAGCTCCCTCAGCGATGGTTCTGAGCATCGAATGGGGCAGTGCACGTCAAGCTAGACCACAGTGTAAGCATCTGGTAAACACAAACCTCTTTTATTATCATCTGAGTCTGTTTTCTGTTTGTCTTTTTTCCCCCCTGAACATTATTCCCCCTATACAGAGAGCACAGAACAGTTGTGTAATTCCAGGCCTCACTCATAAAGGCCAAAGCTTCTCGAGGCCCAGGTCTCGCTCTGAGGCCTGTAACCTTCGCACACCCGCCTCGAACAATTCTCTCGGCTCCTTCGTGGCTCTCGCTGCCTTCTGCAGCCTGAAATTAGCTTCTCTGCCAGTGGCACAGTCCAGGGGAATGCCAGGTCCACAAATTCCCCACTGGCCCGGGACAGCCGTGGACAGGCAAACAAAGGGCCCCATGGGAGAACAAAGCAGTATTTGAAAATGGCGTTTCACTAGGCTCTCAATTTCCCGTATGTTTATGTTGCCAAAAAGGGCACATTCTTTAGAGATGGCACAGGGCCTTGGGTTTGCTGCGATGGCTCCATGAAGCCAGGGCTGGGGCGAGTGCAGAGCACCCAGAGGGGTCACCGGAAACTGTCAATTACACCACGTTTTCCTTAGAGGCAGCTCCTGCATGACAGCGGTTTTCGTTTTTCCCAAGTTTGTTCCTATGAATGGTAAAGAGAGGTGCGAATGCTGCTGAAAGGGACTTTCTGGGTAACTTAGAAAGTCCAAGCAAAGCAGGTGTTTGACGAGAAGCAAAGAGCAGAAAATTCCCTTAATTCCCAAACATCCTATTTCCCACATTTTCAACAGCTCCCCCTGCTAAGGGCGTACCAGAGGAAAGTCACATATCAGATTTTGCCAGTCGAGCATCAAGCCGAAAAAGCAGAGAGGGGGCTGTGTAGAGAGGACAGAGACTGGGGCCACAGAAGCTCACTGAGGGCTCGGGAGTGCTCGTGAGCCAGACTTCCCAGCGCCGGTCCTCGCCTAGCCACTTACGACTCTCCCCATGTGCCGCAGACAAGTTACTTGATCTATCTGTGCCTCCCTGTACTCACGGGGAAAACGGTGACAATAGTACCTTCCACCACGGAGGGCTGTTGCAAACATTAATGTAGCCTCCCCCTCAACAGTCTTCAAGAGGGGAGGCTACACAAGGCTGCCAAAGCCCTGAGCTTCTGGAGGGGAGGCACACACAACAGTTCCCCTTTGGGGATGTGGAGAACTGTTTCTTTTGTCTCCACATCATTACAGAAAAACTAAAATGATCAAGAGTCCATTAAATCAGAGTTTGGGGGCTGCATGTTACAATCAGGTGAGGTACTTCTAAAAGTCGCAATGAACAGATGCATTAGTAAGATGACCTAGTAAGTCAAAATCTATGGGGTGGGACCCAAATAGCACTCACTCTTGAAGTTCTCTGGGGGATTACCATACGCAGACTAGTTTGACAAAAAATGCTTTAAATTACCACCCATGCTCCCTCTTCCTACACTAACACCACCGTCCCCATGTCCTTATTGCTAGCCCTGATTTGCTTGGGTACCTAGCGAAGAGCAGGGCAGATTTAGAACACTTTCACCTGCTGAGAGAAGGTGTCCCCAGTGAGATCCTGCCTGTGGCTCAACTCAGAGCTCATAGGGGCAGACACGGGGGGGCAGACACAGGGGGACACTCATAGCTCTCTAGATGGAAACAAGAGGCTTCGGAGGACCTGGATGTGGGAAAAGAGCTACAAGACCCCGTTTCTACCTCCCAACCTCCTATGACCCACCTGGCAGCTGTGGGCCCTGGTCACCAGCCCCTTGCAGAGGCAAAGGGAAGGGGCCTGGCTCTGCAGAAGCCGGGCCGCCCTCAGAGTGCGGTAGAGCACGGCCAGAGCTTCCAGGGCTTCCTTTTGTCCTGTGTCTGACATCGTCTTCCCCCTCCAGGCCAGTGGTGTGTTCTTGGTGGGCTCAGTGCGTTTCCTGGCCTGTGCTAGGAGGTCTGGGGACATTTGAGAAAGGAAGGCAAGAAGAACACCATTAAAGAAGCATGTTTCAGTCAAGACATTCCAGTGAGGGGACAGGTGGGCAGTGTGTTTGTCGTATGGCCTACAGTATTGGGTCCCCAAAACGGTGGTGCATCAGAACGATCTGGAATGCTTGTAAAGAATAGAGGTTCTTAGGATCCAGGAGTCTATATTTTAAATTATGTCCATAAGTGCTTCCTCTGCACCCTGCCAGCATTAGTCTGAGCCCCTGTTGGAAAATCGCTGAGAGAGGCAGGAGTGGAAGCTGGGGATCCCATTCCCAATTCTGCCGCTAATGCTGTGTGACCTTTTCAGCCCACAAAGTTTCTCCATCCTCCAACTGTAAAATGACAACAACAATTACAGAAGGTGCCTTTTCACAAAACGCATGGAGACAGTCCAGGAACAAACTAGGTTATGCCACAGAGTGCTGTTTCGAGCTTTCTGAGAAAGGCATTCTGTAAATACAAGAGCTTATGAATACAATTACTTCCATATGGAGATATTTTCAATCCAAAATGAGCTGCTGATACTAATTGGCCACACACACACACACACACACACACACATACACAATCTAATTTCCAAATGCAGTGAGAGCCCTCATGAAGAAGACAAAGGGAATGCCCAGCCCTAGCTGGACAGAACTTGAGGCCCTTTTTCCCTTGTTTTTCAATGAAAGGCTAGTGTTCTGGGCACTTCCTTGAACTGCGTTTGTCCAGTTAACAGAGGTAGGCTGAGGAATGTTCAGATTACAGGACAGTCCCTTACCTTACAGCCTAACTCATGCCTAGTGATGCCTGATGGGAAAGGGGGAGGCCAGGGGAAAAGAGAGAGGCCAGCGGAGAGCACCCCACCCAGGAGCTCTCCTCCACTCCACGAGGACAGGCGCGGCAGGCGTTCATTCCCAGCTCTCCCTGCAGCACCCAAGACTGATGATCATCTTCACCCTGGTGCCCCTCACTCTCTCACCACTAGCCTGTTGTCTGCTCTCCATGTGGCCCGTGGAGCCTGTTTTCACAGTCTGGGTGTAGTCAAGGGTGGAAGGGGTGATTCAAAGGGCTTGCTCTCAATGTCTGCAGCCCTCTTACGTTCCCCACTGCAGGACCACCTTCTGTGTTGCAACAGGGAGAACAAAGCTTCTCTGGAAGAGCCCTGAAGGTAACCCAGAAGCCAAGAAGTCTTTGTAAAGTGCTCAGAAGATGCCTGTTCTATCGGTCTCAGGTGAAGAGAAAAGCGGACTCTGCAGTGAAAGAGAAGGTTGTGTCTTAAGTTCCCAGGTAACTTAAGTGGTCCTCAAACTATACTGTGCACGCCAGGCACAGGCTACAGTGCAGATTCCCGGGCCCCGCTACCAGTAGCTACGGCTCACAAGGTCTAAGGTGAGAGTCAAGGATTCACATTTATAGCAAGCATACTAGGTGATAATGATGCCGCCTGAGAACCACACTTAGAGAAAGACTGAGTTAGTAAAGTCTTTATACACAGAGTGAGACCGAGCTCACGTATGAAGAGTCTGCAGGGTTCTGACGGAGGGAGGATGAGAAGGGCTTTCCGGTTGGAGAACACGGCCTGAGGCCATACAGACAGAATAAGCAAGCGTAAGTATGTGTGTGTGTGTGTGTGTGTGTGTGTGTGCGCGCGCACACGCCGGTGAGGTGGAGTTGAGGGCACGTCAGTGAAGGCAGTATGGTGACCACTCCGACTGAGGGAGGTCTGAATTTAAAGACGGATAAGGTGTGAATTGGATCAGGAAAATGGAGACTTGGAGGCCAAGATGAGGAGGCTGGACCTGCTCTGTTAGAGAGCAGGGAGTTTGTGTAAGTCTCGAGGAAAGTAACTGCCACGAACACTGCCGGGTCGTGAGACCAAGGCAGCGAGGTAGGAACTGGAGTCTTTTTATCAAGTAGGTTGTTTTCTACCACCATGTGGGCCCTTGGGATGTGTCAGTGAGGGGCACGCAAGCCAAAGTTAGACACCTCACTGGGCCTGTCGAAGGAGAAAAGGGAAACTGGGCTCACGAATGGAAAACAAAGAGGAGGCTGCTCTGAGTCTTTGCACACCTGCCTCTCCCCACCCCCGAGTGCCCGGTGCTGCTTGCGAAATCCCCAGGAGTAATACTTTTCCTCCAAGCTCAGCAGCTAAGTAATTATATAGTTCCTTGTCTCCACTAGACCATACTCCACTTTTTGGTTCCCCAGAGTTGGTGACCAATGGGCTTAAGCAAACTGAATTAGGATCTTGATTTAAAACAGCTCATTAAACTTGAAAGTCAGCCCTAAAGGGAAAAAATCACTCCTTTCCCCTTCCCAGAATCCACCCTGGTCTCCAAAGTGAGGTGCATGCACCTCTGCTGGCTTGCAAAATGCCACAAGGATATAGAGCAAAAATCAAAACTTCTCTGTTACTTTTTTACCTGAACATTTTTGTTTTATATTTTTATGAATATTTATATTATATAATATATTAGTACCATTGTACATTATTTATAATAAATATACATATACTGAGGGTTTGCTCAAATTATTGTTAGTGAAAGGAAGTTAATTCTCAAGTTTGGAGACCACTGCTGTAGATAAATGTTTTCTAACCTTTCATGTACAAAAGAGTCCTTTTCATGCTTACAAAAGATCTCACTTTGTTATAATATTTTATGGCATTTCCTACATGACAAAATTCACAATGACAAAAGCACTACAAATCAGTATCAGCAATGTGGTGAAGTGATTTTGCTTTGTACTAACTTCAGGAACACCCTCTTTTATGTGAGAGCAACACTGCATCTGGGTGCATGTACGAGGCTCACCAGACCTCTCTAGGGAGGGTGCTCACAGCCTGGTGCCCTCAGCCCCAACCACCTCCCAGTTCCTCTGTCTGTGCCAAGGCAAGTAATGCTCCTCTACCTGCCCTCCCTAGCTGAGGCACTGCCTTCTTCCTGCGCCGACAGTGCAGCCGCTCCCGAGGTCAAAATCGGGGTGGCAACAGCACCCATTTCTGCAGTCTGAGCTCCAAAATTACAAGGACATATTAAGGAATTGCAAAAGGGGTCCAGGGACTGTCAGCCAATCATTTTGTTTTAGTTTGGGATGTGATTCCACCACTGATGTCCGTTCGTCTGACTCAGGCCAGGCAGTATCTGCTCAAAACTACCCAGTCCTTGCAGGCTGTTACTGTCATTGTGGATCATCATCTGTACTGAAGAAGTTAGCATGCACAGTGACTGTAAGAACCGGGTGTAGAGCCAGGCTTCCCAGCGCCAGTCCTAGCCTAGCCACTTACGACTCTCCCCATGTGCCGCAGACAAGTTATTTGATCTATCTGTGCCTCCCTGTACTCACGGGGAAAACGGTGACGATAGTACCTTCCACCACGGAGGGCTGTTGCAAACATTAATTTAATTACTTCATGAAAAAAGGATTAAACAGTGCCTGGCACATAGGAATAAAATGAGTTTGAAAAAATACTATTAGTAGTAGTAGTACCAGGGTCTATTCCTCTCAAGCGATGTATTATATCCGCCCTTACTTTGGGCCTTTTTCATAGAGCTGCTCACAGAACCCCTATAAAAGGCTGCGCCCTCAAGTGCAAACTCACTTCAGATAGGTATCATGCTTCCTCCAGTTGGACCACCTGGTTTTCATCATTCCCTATTGCTTCTGAACCATTTTTTCCCCAACCAGACAAGGGAGGGCAGGGTTCTTGACTGATGCTCCTTCTTCTGTATTTTGCAACGCTTGTAGTAGAGCGCTGAATACCTGGAAGGATCCCAGTAACAACAGGCTGACTAATTTATTGCTTCATTAATAATAAGCAACCTATCAGGAAACTGCTTGTCCACGTTACTGTGTTCTCCTTCCTGAACACTCAAAACTGTTCAGCGCTGGGTGACAAGCCACCCTGCTAGTCTCTGCCTGCCACTTTCTCAGCTGACAAAGCACTGGGACCATGAGGATTATCACCGGGTCAGCTGGCAACAGTTCCACTTCTACTGTCCCTGTCTCTAGGTCACCAGCCAACAGCCTTTTCCACCCTCTGCTTGGCAAAGGCCTCCTGATCCCCCCGTTACTGACGCCTGAACCCCATTCTATCAATTGACCATTTTTTTAAAACACCTTCAAACTCTCTGGCTGGTTCCTTCCTCGCCTAAAATCTTCCTGGTTCGCGCTCTCTTATAAAATTATCTTCCGGTGACTTTCCCGCCTCCTCTAGCTGCCCTCCTCTTTTCCCACCCTTTCACTGTGTGGTCCGCAGCATACGCGGTCCAGTCTGCTTCCCCTCGCCCCCAGCATCTGGCCCCTTCCGCTCCAACCATTCCGTAGCAGCTGTTCTCCCGAGGGCTCCAGAGGCCTCCTGCTCCATCGGTCTGGTCACAGCACCTGACACCCTCAGCTGCCTGGCTTCTCCTCTTGGCCTTCAAGGCGCTGCGCCGACTCAGTCCTCCTTTGTAAACCTTCCCTTATTGATTCTTTGCTAACTCCCTACAGGGCCCTTTGTTCCCTCCCACTGGTGTCCATTCTCCAAGGTCTGTTGATTTCAGTTTCTTCTTTTTTTTCTCTCTTCCCCTCTCAGAAGTTTCGATAACTCCTGCAACTTCAACCGAGGCCTGCGTGCTTATCGGGTCCCGGGTCCCCTGCCTCGTTCTGGTCTCCAGTGCTCCTCCAAGCTATGAGTCTCCTCCTCTCCTCCCAAGCTCTGGTCCCAACTTTCCAGCACCAAGAGAAAACATACTAGTGGGTTTCTCTAGTGCAGTTCAAACCAATGTATCAAGACCTGGACCCACAATTCCTCTTGCCCAGTCGACTTCCTTTCCTGACCTATTTACCTCTGAAACTGGTGCCTTCCAGGGTCTAGAGCTTCATGCTTATCCCTGGGCCTCACTTTTCCTCAACCCCAAACCTTCCTTTGCAGTTTTTTTTGTTCGTGATCGTTTTTGCATAGGCGATGCATTCCCATGGTTCAAAAGTTAGAATTATATGAAAAGGTCAATGGCAAGAGGTCTCACTTCCAATCCCATTCACCTTTACCACCAGTACCCACAAAGTAACTTTTTATTTCTTTCTTGTGTGTCCTTCGGTGTTTCTTCAAGTGAAAGTAAGCACATTCTCATTTCTCTCCCTGCTTTTCTTACACAAAAACAGGCACATTATTAACACCATTGTGCATTCCATTTTGCCTAAAAATGTATCCAGCAGACCTTCCCTTAGTGGTACACGGAGCTTCCCTGAGCTCTTTTCAAAGGTGTGTGTAGCCTGTTGCATGTATTAGTTCTCTAGTGATGGGTACATTTGGTTGTTTCTGATCTTTTACTGTCAGAAACAATGCCATAAAGAATAATCTCATCCACGTGTTATTTTATAAGTGTATATTTAGGAAAGAATCCAAGAAGTGGGATTTCTGGTTTCAAAGATAACAAACCATATCTGCCCGTAATAGGTAGACTCAAACCCCTAGCATCTCACTCACCGCCCCGTCACTAGCCTAGTTTTAGACCTAGGTGGCGGGGACAGCTTCCCTTTCAGCGATCACTGCTAGACCACCCTTTCCGAAAACACACTGATTTATTCATTCCCCTTCTGGAAAATGTCCAACAGTCCTCCTTGCCTACCAAATGAATGACAAAATCCTACGCCTGTATTTAAAGCCCACCCCGGTCTTCCCAATGTACTCGCCTTTCCAGGCTCTTCTCTCCTGTCCTGACCGCAGCTGCACGGGGCTGCCGGCTGCTTTCCTACCTCCATGCCTTTGCCCAGGCCTGTTCCTCACAGAAATGGCCACCCCTTCGGCCTGTCCAAACCCTGCTCATGTTTGAAGCGCCCTCTTGAATGTCACGTCTTCCTGAATCACTTACCATCCTTGCTAGAAATGATTTCACCCAACTTCCCCCAAGCTCTGACGTAAATAGTCAGTTACATGGCATCTCCTTGCCTTACAGTGCCTTCTGTCACAGTTGTCTGTGGGTAGCTTCTTTGAAGGCAAAGAGTGTGCCTCCTGTATCTTATACCGTATTTCCCAAAGTGCTCTTCACAGAATTTCTCGTACGGAAGTCTCTCACTAAATACTCGCTGGAAGACTGTTTATTGAGAGAAATCAGCCTTCTGGCTTGACCCCTGTCGCCCAGTGCTGGAGAAGTCCCGTGGGGAAACGAGGCGAGCAGGTCTGACAGCTATAAAGCACGCACTTGTGCAGCCAGGCATGAACCACAGAGGCTCACACCCCACCGGCACGGAGGGCTGGCTCATAAATTCTGTCCATTTTAAAGCAGTTGCAGGATTAATGACAACAAAGCTAAGTGGAGCTCAGCAAGCACTTCATCCCTCTTGAAGGTTTGCAATGTTTCAAAGCTTTAGTTGTTTTAGTCCATGGACCACAGACGTTTAAAACAGTGAAGAGAGTGGGTAGGGACTCTAACTAAAATAAGAGGCGCCGGGCTATTCTCGAGGAAAGGTCACGATTATAAACTATTCTAGAAAAACTCTAGGCCAGGCTTCAGAAAGGTGGGCCCTGTTCCATTGTGTGGGCACTTCATCTAATCAGGAAGGTGTTTTTCCCTCACTTAGAAAAAAAAAACAAACACACCCACAGAAAAATCCCTTCCTTTCCAGGAAAAACCTTTTCCCCCTCCAACCTACTACCCAAATGTGCTTCTCTATTCCGGAAGAATTATGAATTAGGGAACAAAAGAATGCTGTCCCCATCTTTTAGGATAGGACCTGTTGGCCTGTCTTGACTCAGCTTGGAATCTAACTGGAAAAGTAAAATTCACAGTCAGCTTGTGTCAAGGCGTGGAAAGGCTTGATTTCAGAGATGAGGGCCAACTTCGTTCCACACGCCTACCACAGCAACCTGCCCAGACAAAGGCAGGCAGCACCTGGCCTGCCCCAGGTTCAGACACGCGTTCCCCTCGGATGCCCTGGCACCTTCCTCGCTACTCAAGCTGCCATCACCCGAAGGCTGAAATTCAGCAACGGTCTCATAGGTAGAGGCGCTCAACCTGGCTCTCCCGGGGCCCAAGGAGGGTACTTGCTGGTGTTAAACCAAGTGCCAACAACTTGCCGATTGCCAAATCCACGGGTGTCTCTTCAGCCTCCACCTCACGGACCTCCCTCTGCCTCCGAAACTGCTGAAACCCCTTCTCCTGCCTTGGCTTCCGCAACACGGCCCTTCCTGACTCCTCTATTTTCCATCGGCTCTACTTCCGCCACCCACGCCTGACGCTCTTTTGCCCCAGTCTCCTATTTCCCTCTCTTTCTACACACTTTTTCTGGTCAGCTTCATCCGCTCCTATGGCCTCCAGTTCCCTTCCAAGCTGATGCATTCCTGAGCTCGAGGCCCACTGTTCTCTTGTCTTCCGAACGAACGCCTTGCTGTGGTGCTGCCCAGGCGCCCCGCGCGGGAAGGCCGGCCTGTCTGAGTCCAAGCTCGGTGGCCTCCTCCCGCTTCGCCCATCAGCTTGCCCTTCCTCCTGGGTGTTCTACTGCAGCTCATTGTCCAGGTCATACCCTGTTCAAGTTTGGCTCTTTCACAAAGGTCGCCATTTGTACATGTCATTGCTTCTGCGTTCAAAGTGCTGAGACATGTGCTTTCATCCGCTGTCATCGGGTAGGATAGTGGCCTCACTGGTTTTCACTGCTGCTTTTTCTACCAGTCCAACCCATCCTCTAGTATGTTTCATTTCACAACATAAGGGTGACTATGTCACCACCTAACACCTTTTAATAACTCCCCAAATTTCTTGATACATGGGCCCAAATGAACTTTCTAGTCCCATCACCTGTTTGTCTAAGGTGTCGTCTGTTCTCCCTAACCTCTTAGAGCCAGAGAACACCTACAGCATTCTACATAAGGATTTCTCACCTTCTCCTCAAAGCAACATATGGAGGGTCAGCTTTCTACATTCTACCTCCCCCCTCCAAAATCTATGTAAATCTATACTCATCATTCAAAGACAGAATACGGGTCACCTCCTCTGTGCAGCCTTCCTTGACTTTCTCCCCCATTGGCAGAACCACAGGTCTGGCTCATTTGTGTCCTCCAGAACTGTGCACCTGCCTCTGATATGGTACCTATCATAAGACCCTGAATGGTCCCAGTGGGCAGGGACCACTAGTATTCATTTAAGTATCCCCAATGTCTAGCACAGTGCCATCAAACTTGTAACGAGAACTCTGTAGGTACTGAAGTGGCACATTACTAAACCTGACTCTTACCATGAAGGTGGCAAGTTTGTGAGGAGATCAGCCTGACTGAAACCGGCCCCAAATGAGGCATGACATAGCTCCATTAAGGGGGAGATGCTGTTTTGCTGAGAGCTTTCCTGGTGTCCATTAAATCTCAGACAGATGACTCCCTTCTCTCCTTAGCCATGTCAGCCTTCTCTCAGAATGCAACAGATGGGTTCTCTAGGCCTAAAAGGGCCTCGCTGTGACTCACAGCACCACTGTCCCCAAATCAAATACTAAATCAAACACTCACGATCTTGCCACATCAGCCAATGAATCTAAAGTTACATGTAAAACAGAGGCTTGAAAGGGCTCAAGGAGTCCTCTGAGGAACCCGTGTTCTGAGGTAAATAACTGAGAGTAAATTCAATTTGAACTTTTCAAAAGCTCTGATTTCTGATATCTAGGCTCATTGTGGCCCAGGTATATTGCTTCCCTTCCCCTGTAGCCTTCGCATCTCTTCCTCCCTTAAATCGCTTAACTCGTACTGTAAGTTAGGCCCCACCTCAGAACTCGGGTCCAAGGGGGAGACAGCTGGCGTGGGCCCTGAAGGTCAACCCAGCGCTGCCGCAGCTGTTGGCAACCCTCCTGCCCCTTGGGGCTGTGAGCCCTGGGCGGGGCCAGATTTGACTCCTACACAGAAATCTGTCATTATCCAGACTGGCCAAGGAGTTAGCAAGCCTTAAAACCCTCCATGGCAAATGGTAAATGTGTTTCCAGAAGTGATCATTCTACCGTGGATTTATGAAATACTAATGGGTCCAGGCCAGGACGGTCGTCCTTTGCAAGTTCTCTGGATAACGTACAGAGGTAAATTTACAGATATATCCATCTAGGGAGGTATCGGATTCTCTCAACTGCCTCTGAAGTGCCTCTCAGCTTTTCTAAAGCCATCTGCAGACCATTTTTTCACACATGTACTTTAGCATCATTTGTCCCCCCCTTTGGCCATGATTGGCCAGAAAGTCCTCTGTTGATAAATCATGCTGTGGGAGCTGGCCGCTGACTGCATTCTAATAATGAAGGCCATTGTCACGCTGTCTCAGGCCCTTGGATTTTGAACCCTCCTTCTAAACACTGGCTCTGAGGTCCTAGTTCTGAAGTCCTTGCCTCACTCTTAGAAATGCAAACCTGGACTCGCTGACCTCTGCTGCGACCTCCCGTTCCTGGGGCTCTGGTTTGCTCGTGATTCCGCTGCAACCGCAGGCCTCTCGCCCAGCTCCTGGCCGGAGCTGAGCCCAGACCGCCTGGCGACCCTTGTTCCCGGTCTCCTGCCTCACCGCACTGGCCTTCTCGTTACCCAAAAGATATGACCCTGAAGCCTTTCAGGATAAATAAAAACAAAAAGTTTTTAAATTAAAGGGAATCACACGGGAACAGGAAAAGCCTACCATTTATATTTAGTTTAAAGCCAGGAGCACGAACACTCTGAGGAGAAATGCCCAGTGTGAAATCCGAAGACAGGCTAGCTATCCCACCACAGTCAGTTCTGCTTTATTTCTTCCTGCTTATAAAGAAATCGAGCACCTTTGCGTGCTTCACTCTAAGAGCTTCTCAAATCACAGACGTACTTTAAATGGAAACTAAAATACAGTGTTTTGTTTTACCATTTTTTTCCTTCATCAGCTGAGCTATTTTCTTCTGCAATTGGGCTAATTTCTCTAATGGAAGAAACATGCAGTCTACGGTCTTCTCCTTGGCTTTAGAGCCTTCTTACCTCTCCTCAGAGCCACTAGAGGGACATAGCCCATCTGGTTGCAGGTGTGCTGGGATCTCGTTTTGCTCTGACCTGTGTGTCCAGAGAAAGACATGGAATCAGATTTGACCTTTGCATATATCAAGCAAGGAAAACTTGAAGGATACAGCTCTCTGAACAAGAGGTTAAGGATATGACTTCTAACATAAACTTGCAGGAATAAAGCTAGGTTGTAAACTCAGGTCATCCTCAAAGTCTAGCATTAGGATGGTATGTGGTGGTTCACATTAAACAGATTTGGTGGACCACCCACCTACATCAGAGCCACAGCTCCACTGCTTACTTAACCACATGACCCTAAGCAATTTATTACTTAATTTCCTTCTCCATAAATGAGGTCAATATGAATACCTACCTGATGAGGTTATGGGATTAATCAGATAATACTTATAAATCACTTAGCATAGTATCTGTGATTTTACTGCTCTTTTAGCCTTAGCTATTATTTTGATTAACTCCATGACTTGAGGGTGCGGAATTAGAAGATCTTGAAGGTTCTTTGTGTTCTAGAATTCTGATCCAAAAGAGGAAAACAAATAGGTATAATGAAATAAGGTAAAGGGAACTAATATTTTGAAGCTGGGCTTCACATGTCCTCTTTCATATTTCTTAAAAGCTTCAACATGTAGTGCCCAACTAACCAAGGAGAATGTTGTCCCACCAAGGACAGAGAAGAGAACTCAACAGGTCAAGCGCAGAGTCAGAAGAGCAGTGGCCTACTCAATTGCATTAGAAATAAACGTGTTGAGAAAGAGCTGAGTGGGTTGAAAATCTTGCCCTCTCTCCCCTTGCACTTCTCTCTCTCTAAACCCCACCCCCCCACACGTAGATCTCTGACTTCAATCCTAAACATAATTATGAATGGTAACTGCAATGGTAAAGATAAAAGTCAAAAGAGTTAATCCTATACAATAAAAGAGATAACCATATCCTGACATTACTGGAGAAATCGATAAAGTGATCCAGAAGAAACAGAAACCTGATCTTAAGAGCAATAACAAAAGTTTTAATTAATTATAATTAAGTCCACCAAAGAAATCACCTTTGTATTCAGAATAGCTTTTAAAAGTTCAACCATTGCATAGTTTTAAAAATAAACTTTATCTTCCTTTCCCACTGATTAGATAATAAATGCTCGCGGTACAAAAAGAAGGAAGGAAAGCTCATAAAGGAAAATAAATGTCAAGTGTAATCTTCTGCACCAGGTTTGAAAAATGACGTTAACAGCCATCCAGAGTCCTGTCCTAACCCACCCAGAGGCATTCTGGAAAACCAGGTTTGCCTTAAATGGGAGGTCCCAGTGTTTCAGGTCAGTGAGTGAGTGTGCTGCCAAGGTTCTGTGGTACTTGAAGATGGGAGCAGAAGTTCCGGTCAGTATTATTGGTGACAGTTGGGATTTGGGTGGGGCTAGCTTGCATCTTCTTTCTACCAAGAATCACATGTGGAATTGGCTTTGGAAGAAAAGGCTTAGAAGCCTTTTCCCCTGTGTTGGATGCTTAGTAGCATGAAACTGAAATTGCCTAAGTACCTACATAACACATACTAAATCCACAAATTAGACTACGCACACTCACGCAGGGAGAACCCGGAAGACAGAAATTAAAGACATTTGTCAAATCTCTGAATTAAGTATTTCCCCCCTAATTCTTATTCCACATTATCTTCAAAATCCAAGCAATGCAACCAGTCCTCAGGTCCTAAATAAAGTATGGCCGGTGTATTGGTTAATTCTCCTTGTTCGCAGGCCCATCCTTCTACGTAATAGGAGGTCCTAGTTAGGGAACTAAAACACGTGTCTGTTTGGGTGACCATTGTTAGCTGACGGGGTAAATGGTTGAAACTCATGAAAAAAAATTCGATTTATAATTATTTTTGAAACTCAACTCCCATGGCTCAAATCAAATCCAAATTGAACTCACAGTTATTTATTGATCATTAACACCCACCAAGTCGCTCCCCATTTCACGGGGCAGAATGTCACTCATTCCCACCTGATTCAGGCTCCAGAACATCGACAATCCAAAAGCAAGAGGGAAGTTTCACTAATTTCTCTTGCTAATGTCTACTTTCGAACCTATGGCCAGGGCGAGGGGATTCCACTCCTCAAACTCCTAAAAATTCTGTTTCTAGGAGGTTCAACATGGCCCTGACTCGTAACACCAATCTCGGGCACCCTCTCTCGAGTGCAAATCGCTTCCTTCTTTTCCGCGGGTGTTTCGCCGTGACTTCGTACGCCCGGAGGCCACATCCCGATCGACGCCCGAGCTTCCTCAGGGTCCTTTCTGGCGGGCTGTGTCCGGCCCGCAGAGGCTCCGGGGCCGGGAACGGCAGGCAAGGGCACCTGGAGGAAAGCGTCGAGGTGGCGTGCCAGGCGGCGGGCAGAGGGAGCCACGCCCGGCTCCCGCGGCCGGCAGCTCGGCTGACTCGAGCCGCGTCAGCGTCCTGGGGCTGCGCGGACCTTGCTGAGGGCGCCGCGAGGGCCTGCCTTTGGCTCAGCCACCTGGGCTCCCGCTCTGGAGAACACGGGGTTGCCATGGGAACGGAACGCTGAGGCCCGGCTGGCAGCGCCTGCGCCTGTAGCCCTGGCGACGCGGGACACTTCCGGCGTCGTGGAAACCCGGGACGCCCTGGCCAACCGCAGCTCCCACTGCGCCCTCGGCTTTCCGGTCCCGGAGGGCGTGACCCTCGCGCCCTCAGCGTCGCTCTCAAACTTCTTTCTGCTGCGGCAGATTCGTCCGCTATTGTTTTTCTCAAAGGAACTTTACTCTTGGAGTGAAGATGCCGAGGATGGGGGCGGGGACGGGGTAAAGCCCATCAAAGGGTGGAAAGGAGCGCTGGGTTCCGGGAGCCACCTGCTAAAAGCTCCGACGTCCCAGCCTGTGTTAGGCGACACCCTGCACCGCGCGTGCGCCCCTCCACGCATCCTGCACCCTCAGTAGCTCTGCTGGCACTTTGGCGCTCTGGCCCCGGGACAAAGGCTCAGATGCAACTTGACAGTGCTGGAGCTGGCACCGTCTGTGTGTCTGTGTTGCCTCTCTGGGTAAGGCTTAAGGTGTCCATAGTTAGGAAAGCGAAGTGTAAGGATGGAGCAGCTTAAGAAATGGACCCCTGCTTCTGCTAATGGTTACCAGTTCATAGAGTATTTCGAGGGAATAGAGCATATTTGGCAAACACCATAGGGCCCCAAGTTGTGCAGCCTTGTACCACCGCTCTGCAGTGGCCCTAAATACACACACAGTGGTAAGAATAGATCTGTGGAGGCAATTGCGGCCAATTCCCGAGCAAACATCACTGGCTCCAGCAGCCTAGTGTGTAAAGCTGTCGTCATGAACCCTACAATGAATTAAGGGCCTACAACAAGGCAAGTTGAGCTGCTGTGTCCTTATTAAAAAAAAAAAAAAAAAGGCTCAGAGAAGGAAAATATTTACTAGAAACTTGAAAGATGGTGTTTACATTTTCAAAAATATCTTATTTGTTTTCAGAGAGAGGGGAAGGGAGGGAGAAAGAAGAAGGGGAACATCCATGTGAGACAGAAACGTCCCACACACGCCTGGACAGGCCGAGTGGAAACCCAGGCATGTGGCCTGATCAGGAACCCAGCCACTACCCTTGGCTTTGTGGAACATGCCCAAGCAACTGAGCCACCCTCTCAGGGCAAGATGATGTTTACATTTGGTGTTGGTGCTTCCAGCGCTAAGGTTGAAGTTTAACTGCTATTGATCCAAGGCAATCAAAATATCTAGCCTTTCTGGAGTTAGGCTGGAGGGGCTATTTCAATGAGTTGCTTAAATATGTAAAACCCAGGAGACCTGTTAGCTTAAGGTTTAAATCTGTACCCTCAAGTTCCTGAGCCAAAATTTTCAAAAGATCCCATGCCCTTTATTCTGTTTCCAAAGAGAATTCTCAGCATGGAACAATAAAGAGAACAATAAACTTGGTGTCAGGATGTCAGGGTTTTGGTTTTTACTCTTTGTGGCCTGGGACAAGTCCCGGCCCATGGGTCCCAGTTTTCTTGCCTGTACAGTGAGATCGTTTGTAACATTTCCTTTCTAAAACCCTTCCCAGGTCCAGGATTCTGTGAGGGTAAACTGCAGGTTTTTGTGACTGTGAAAATTATTTAACATGTATGGTAGTAAAAAAGGAAGAATGGTTTTCTCTTCTCTAACACATTCCCCTACCTCCTTATTACACTGGCCTTCATCAAATTGAAAAGTTTTAATGTGCTGTCATTCTAGGAAAGGGCTAGATGGTTGTTTGCAAGTGTATTAAATGTAACTTCTTTCCTGAACACTGGCTTGTTGATCATTGTGAAGCACAGTACCAGGACAGATAGTGAATTCCCATTCCTGCAGCTGATTTAATTATCTCTGACTGGAAGTATTGTAGTCCTTATCTGTAAAATTAATTAGAATTCAAATGAAAAGAAGTTGAAAGACTCTTACAGTTCCAAATCTCTACGATATTTTCTCTTTCCTTGCCGTCTTAACCCTGTGCCCAAATGCAAACCTTGGTTATATTAGTAAATGTGAAGTATAGTTCTCACACTGAGGCATGCAGAGCTAGCAGTCGGCGTGGACGTCGTTGGGTCTTACGGTGTGGCCACTCACATTCTCTCCCTTGATCCTGAGGTAGAAAAGGCAAGTGTTGCCATTGCAAGTGTCACATAGAGGAAGCATGTGTAGAGGGTACTTCGAAACTCTTCCGACCTTGAATCAAATGTGATTATCTCCAAATTAATGCAACCCCAGAAGCTGTGAAACTTAAGAACAAGGAATTCCAAATAAACTTGCCCTTGGACTGTGTAATTTCTTAAAACACATTTTCTGGCCTCTCATGACAGGATTAGTGTCAGGCCACAACCTCTTTGGGAGTTTCCCGGGTGTCATCTGAAACCAGCACCCAGACAAGGGCAGGGAGAGACCAAGGGAAAAAATGGCAGATCACTCCGGATTGGTGGGTGGCGGGGTCAATAGGCAAGAGAACTTACTTAATGAGGCTTGTCTTGGGCAGCTGCAAGACCAGATGTCTGCGTCCACCTACCAAATCTTAAAAGTTGATAGAGAGGCCTTATCTGGTTCAGTTACACACACTGGAGGCCTTAAGGAGGCTTAGTGGCATACCCAGTTCAGACAGTCTTACCGCCACATTTCCATCTCAAGGCTGTGTCCTTGGAGCAGCTTCTGGGAGCAAAATGTAAGCTCAGTGCACATTCCAAAGCTGGGGTGGGGGGGCAGGGCTATCAATTGCCTAGATACAACCCTTCTTGAAGTGCAGGAATGTCTCCTTCCCTTTCGCTCACCTCCATCTCGGGGACTTACTCCCCAGGGGAGCCTTTCTGCTGGAACGCAAGTTGATTGCTTCCTCAGCCAGCTCTTAGGGCCCACTTATGGCGGCCATCGTAGTTGAGCTCTTGTCTTTTCACAAATAATGCCACACACACCTATGACGCTCGACCGTCCTCTGACTTACGTGGGGAACAGAAATCGCTATTCCGAATGCCTGGGTCTGTTGCTTTGCCCAGCCCACTCTTGGCCCTGCAGTCTGCCTGTTAATTTTGCTCACAAAGCATCGCCCCATCTTTGCTGGATAGCGTTTCTGCTGCTGTCAGCACCCGACACGCCACAGTTGTGTCTCACTGCAAAAGGCCGTGCTTCCATGTGGTCATGGAGCACTTCCCCCACACTGTGTATCATGTGTTTATCTTAAGATGGCTGGGTTTAATTATTACAAGCTTCGGAGTCTGTCTTAGGTTTATGTAAGGAAACAAATTGATGACCCTTAACCGATGCGAAGAAAAAGGCCATGTCTTCTTGCTGTGATGACGCGTATACTCTTCTACTCTTTTCTTCTCGGCATTCCTGTGCCACATGTCTGCGCGTGTGAAAACGGGAAATTTGAAAATGACCCAAACAATCCTCACCCAGATGCACAGACATTTATAGATAGGACTGTCATGACATCATTGTGAGGGCTGTGAAGTACTGCAAGCAGATTAAATGTCCACTGATGAGGAAGTAGTTAAATAAAATATAGCACAATCATACTATGAAATATTATGCAACGGTTAAAAAGAATGAGCCATGTGTGCTGACAGAGAATGATCTCCAAGATATTTGAAGTAGAAAAATTATGGTTCAGGAGAGTGTATAAAGTATACTTCTATATTTAAAGGGGAAAGTAAAATCCATGCCTACACGAACATTTAGACAGAATGTTTCCAGTCATCCAAGAAAATAGCTGGTGTTTGTAGAGTTGAACTCAGGGTTGCGGTCAGCAACAAAAACAACAGCTATGCAAAATGAAACAAAAGTTTATTTTTTGCAATACCTTCTGTAAATTACAAAGGCAAACTGCTAAACTACAGCATATAACTTTTCAATATTTAACCAGCGTACTTGTAATAAATATGCATCCCGAAACAAGATAAAAGGCTACGCTTTGTCAAGCATCCTACAAAATTTCTCAAGTTTTATACTCTTATACTCTGCGGCATTTCTGTGCGGGAGCTGGAGGGGGTTCTTCTGTGTTTTCTTAAGTGCTGTAACAAAAAGTCCTTTCACATTTCTTTGGAGCATTTTCGAAACTGCCGAACTACAAACAACTTAAGAAAGTAACACCAAGCTTAAAAGCCATTTTTACTTTGTTGTCACTGGTCGTCATCCAACACAGCCAAGCACCCTCTGAGCCCAGGCAGCCCTGCGGGAGGCGGGCCCTGTCAGAGCAGGCCTACAATTTCATTACATACTTTACAGATTTCTGTATTGTTTACATCCCTCAAGAAGGTCAGTGTTGTAAGGGAAGTTGCAAGCAAGTTAGAAACATTTTTAACCTGAAAGGAAAATGAACAGAAATACTTTCCCCTCGAAGACCTTTGCTATGCATCATAAGGTTTACCATATCAGGGTACTTAGCTTCGAAGCTGAAAAACCGACTGTCACTAACAGTTCTTCCAGAGATAATTTAGGGGTATCGGTAGGGCTGGGGCATTTGTAACTATTCAATGGGAAAAAATGAGTATTCATTAAGAAATGTGCTCCAGTTCTGAGGGCACCTTGGCAGAAATGCTGGAGGGAGGGAGTGGGAGGGGGGTGGCAGCTCATGCCGACTGTGGAATACGTAACTGCCTTTGCTATAGCTGAAAACTTGGAGGAAAAAGTTACATTTTTAAAAAGTCTTAAGCATGGTTACCTAAAAAATATTTTGTTAATATAGTCTAATGTGAATTTCACTTAGGGGTTTAGATATGAAAACATCTTTAAGAGCCAATAAAAATATTGTAGAGAAAAAACACTTAAAAAATTGAGGTTAAGAACTATGAGGCATTTCTTTTGGCTGTAAACATGCAGTTTACTGTCCCTTGTTGAAACACAAATGTTTGGATTTCCTGAGCTTCACGGATAACGGCAGAAGGCAAGTTTGCATAGAAATTTTGCAATACCTCGAAGATTTACTTAAAAACTTTTAAGGGCAATTTGCTTTTGTTTTTAAGCTTCATATTTTAGTGAATGGTGCTCATCAAGCTAAGCTTGACAAGCCAGTGATGAGCTATGTAATAAGGCAGATGGAGGAAAAAGATGGAATTAAGAGTTTTCAAATCCACAGGATATCAGGATAAAGGGTGCTAAGCATGCACCGCATAACTAGTGTCATACTAATTTGGTCAGAGGTCGAATCATGTTTTGGGGATTGGAAACCAAAGGCGATAAGAGCCCTGCTGTGCTACACGGCACAGCCAGAGTATCGGACCCAAAGCAGCATTTACTAGGCGGGGGTGTCAACATATCACTCAGTGATGACGAAGCCACACAGCTGGTCAGGTACCGAGGAGGGTGCCCACTCACCAGCGCCAGGGCTGGACTCCTGGGCACCGCGGACCCTGGCTCCGGAATCAGCAGGGATGATAGCACCTTTCACCTCTGCTGCTTTCAAGTCTCTAAGCAGTTCTGAGGATGACAGTCTTCTCCTGGGACCAGTCCCCTGAAAGAAGCCTTTGGAAAGGGAAGAAGCTAGGCTAGGTCACGGTGCATACCACGAACGGAAACAATGGCAGTGGTCGCCAACGACTCCGGGTCTGACAGAGAGGTGGACAAGGGGCAGCGTCCCACCAAGGAGTCCACTCTACTTCTTCTGGGACTGGTTTTTACACATGGTAAGGATCTGCTTCAGTACTTTCTGGACATCTTCATCCATCTGGCCCTAGGAAGTTCGAATGAAAGGCATTCATTAGAACCTCACTTAAGTCCTGGCACTGTCTCCCGAGAGAATGGGATGGCTGGCTGGGATGCAGGCCTGGGCCCCTGATCTTCCAAAGGAATGAATGGTAGCCCTAGAAACACCCACATTTCTCTAAGGGACCGAGCCAGACAGGGCCCTGGTCTTTCCCCCAGAGAAGGATGAGGCCGGGTCTGCCAGAGCCCCAGTGATGGGTTTCTGGGGTCTCAGTTGCAGACATGAGCCCAGTTAGCCCAGCCACCAACAGTCACAGCAGTGACGCCGATGGCTCTGAGAACATCAGCACGCCTAGAAAATGAAAGACGGGGCTCCTGACTCTGATGGGGGAAGGGGCTGGGGGAGGGACAGTAGCACATTCTCCTTCATTTCTCAACCAATGAGGAGGCCGCTCTCAGTAAACAGGGCAGGGCTCCCAACACAAAACCCAAAGCAAAGCAACAGGCACTTTAGAGCCGCCCAGTGTAGAGGATTCTCCTCGAATCTCATTAGTTCTACCAGTTTGATGATGCGGCTTCAGGCAACATGCACGGCAGTATTTCTGTACAGTATTTTTTAGCAGTACTATTTAGCTCCTCCGCAGGGTGTTCCCGTACCTGCACAGCATACAGAAGATGCATCCTGTAAACCGATATGACCTCCTGGTGCTGTTTCTTGCATTCCTGGAAAGATATCATTTGACTTGGTTACAGAGCTTCAAAAAACAAAAGCTGAGAACTATGAGAAAGCTCTGGTCAAATGCTTCCCAAGTGATTCCCTCCACCCAACGCTCACATATGAAGCTTTTAAAACTGTTGTGAGCTCACGGGCTTGTGTGTTTCTGAAGACTTGTCAAAATTCTTAGGGGGAAAAAAATCTACCTATTTCCTGTCTTGGTATTGTCAACTCTAAAAGAAAATTCATGATTAAATGTAATCGTAAGGGTCCTTAACAGAGAGATCAAGGTCAAAGGTGGAAGGAGGAGATGGGAGGACAGAACCACAGGTGGGAGTGATGTGCTTTGAAGATGGAGGTAGGGGCCATAGGCCAAGGAATTCCCGAGACGTCCAAAAGGTGGGAAAGGCAGGGAAATGGATTTTCCCCTAGAGCCTCGAGAGACCCAGCCCTGGGAACATCTTGACTTTAGTAAGACTGATGATCTCCAGAACTTCAGGATAACACAATTGCGTTGTTTTAAACCAAGTTTGTGTTGCTCTGTTGCAAGAGTCATAGGAAACTAACACAGATATGAGAAGACTTTCTGGGTGAAAAAGGGGAGGGGCCAAGAAACTGCTTCAGATCTGGAGATACGCAACTACCAGAGATCCTGGCCCCGAGCAAGAAACAGTTCTAACAAAGAGTCAGAGGCCGTACGACCGTTGAAGAAAAATGGAGAAGTGGCTGGGGGAACAAGAAGCCCACTCAACTGTCCTGCCAATTCCTCCTCCTCAGAGATGCGTCCACCCCAGCTCATGGCAGATAACGACTGGCAATTCGACTAGGTCATTCTTTTGCCATCCCCAAAGAAGCCCCCAGTCAGCTGCTCACTGAAGTACACTCTCCTATAGGCTGGGACTCTGTCTGTCCACGCCCACCTGCCCACCCAGCAGAGCAGGCATGTAGTCGGCCCTCCACCCGGCACCCGGGCACGGAGCAAGCCCACTCACAGCCAGCTGCGTCTGGAGCTGCTTGACCTGCTGCTGCAGCCCGTCCAGCTGCTGGCTCTGCCTCTTGGAGGCGCTCGCCGAGTAGGAGAGCTGCGACAGGCTGTTCAGTGCCTCCTTCAACTTGGCGACTTCCTTGGACATCTCATTTATCTAGTGAGAAAGGAAAACCGGTGTCAACAGACAGGAACGTGCCTGCAAAAGCAAAATTCCAGGTATTCCTAAGCCTTGACCATGGCCTCATAACACATAAAATCAGACAAACCAACAAAGCCTTCTAAGGCCATCACATTCAATAAAAGGTCCAGGATTAAACACTGTGTTTTGAGGTGTAAAGGTAACAAAAGCTACAACATCGATTTTCTTTTTAATTTTTCTTAACGAAACGAGGGTCTTAGGCATTCTTTGCTTGGAGACAGCTATGTCTGATTCAATATTGCTCAAGGGTGATCAGGATTAAGTTCTAGAAACCCTGCTATCTCTGGACATCTTGCTTTAAGTAAAAACAACTCCTCCCTCCACTTCCCACCCCCTTGTCCCTTGGGCTTGGGAAGCACTTTTGAAGCATCATTATAACAAAGGAATGAATGATCAGTGGTGCTCTAGCCAATGCCACTCAGAACAGCTGACCCAGGGGGCTGGGATATACAGCAGATTCAGCATGGAACCATCTCCATCCCATCCCCACGCCCTCCCCTCACACCACAGCCAGCCCATCTCCAATCACTTTCACCCCACATTCCTCCCTTCCACTCCCCTCCTATACACCTTTGACAGTGAGGGCCAGGAAAGGCAGTTTTTATACTGATGCGGGAAAGTGCACGGACGGCGGAGCTTAAGAAAGCCGGACTGAGTCTGAAAGTGTTTGGGTTCCCATACGACAGAGGAATCTGTCTGGATTCCAAAAGAGCTCAAGTTCAAGATCGGTCACAAACACTTTTTAGTTTGTGGCTTTATTTCTGATCCCTGACACTTGGCAGAGCTTCTGTAAAATAATTTTTAAAGAAAAAATATGCACCAATATGTGAAAATGCTTTAGGATAAAGAAAGTTTTTTTTTTTTTTAATTTTATTAAATAAATGTCTTACCACCCCTGTCCAGGTAGCTGAGTGGGTTAGAGCATTGTCCTGATACACCAACGTTGTGGGTTAGATCCCTCATCAGGGCTCATACAAGAATCAACCAATGAATGAATAAATGAGTGGAACAACAAATCACTGTTTCTCTTTTTCCCCTGCTGCCTTCCTCTCTCCTAAATTCAATAACTAAAAAATAAAATAAATGGCTAACCTACTATTCTAATGTGGCTTTGGGGACAGAGAGATTCCATGGGCTGAGCCTCTGAGCATTCACAAGAGGTTAGTGTGAGCAAATGCTAAAAATGTTGCCTATAGTAAAGGCAGAAGGTCCTAGGGCTTATTAGCTAACAACTTAACGGTAATAGAATCTCACCAACCTTCTTGTCTTTATCCTCCTCCAGTTTCGAAGAGCTCTCCGAACATCTCTTCATTTCTGCAAGCTCCTCCTGAGTGTGCTGAAATTTTTGCAGAAGTTCATTTACTTCTTGCTCTTTGGATTTCAAGAGAGTCTGAATTGTTTCCTTTTCTCTTTTCAGTTGAGAGACCTCACTTCTAATCTGGGCCACCTCTGAATGGGCTCTCTCTTTCTCTTTTACGGAATCCTTTAATTTGGAGGCCAGCACACTCACTTCACTTTCCAATGACGACTGGAGCTTTTCATAGGCCGACCTGGGCACCATGACCTCGGTCAGCGCCGCCTTCTCTTCGACAAGCTGCTTCTCCAGCTTGGCCACCTCCACTTCCTTGGCGGCAAGGTGCTCTTTAAGAGTGCTGACTTTCCCCTCCATCTCTTTGGCGGTCGTCCTCAGCGTGGTTATCACCTGCAAATGTTCTGTGATGGAGACAGAGTTCTCCTTCTGCGCGTCGACCAGCTGCTTGAGTTGAGTCAACTCATTCAACACTTTGGAATACTGAGACTTCATTTCGGACAGCGCCTCTTCTGCTTTGGCCCTAGATATGTTGGTCACCTGCATCAGCTTCTCATGCTCTGCTTTATGGATATAGTCAGCCGTGACATCTTCCAGAGACTTCCTCTTCCTGTAGTCCTCCAGCTCGGCCTGAGCTTCTTTGTACAGCTGGGACAGCTCGCTCACCTGCTTGTTGAGTTCGTCTATCATCCTGTTCATGGCCTCTTTCATGTCCCCGGAATCATCACCGGCCTCCTGGGCCACCTGGTTTTTTAGTGTATCTTTTAATTTCATGATTTCTTCTTGGGCCTCTTGGTATTTCTCGAACAAAAATGCTTTCTCCTTATTCATACTCTCAATAACAGAGCAATAGGAATTTTTCATTTCCTCATACTCTTCCACGGGTGGCTGAATTACCGCACCTTTCTCCCTCTCTACAAGCTTTTCCTCTAATTCTCTCACTTTCTCTTTGTTTCTTTCACTTTCTTCTAACGCATTCTGGAGATCCTGCTTTAGCACGCGTATTTCCTCCTCGGTGGCCCTCAGCTCCCGGAGGTGGGAGTAATTGTCCACGCTTTCAGGCGAGACAAGGCCCAGCTTCATCTGCTTCTGCACACTCAGGACTTCCTTCATCGCCTCCTCGTACTTGCTCTGAGTGTCTTTGAGTTTTTGGCTGAGGTCAGAGCCGTTCTCGGAAATCTCGGCATTGTTTAAGCACGTGGGTTCTGTCCTTCTGGCCTGGAGCTCGGTCTGTAGCTGCTTCCTCTCTGCTTCGGAGCTCTCCAATCTTTTCTGCAAGTCTTGCAAAAGCTCTTGTAGTTGCTGGATTCTGACATCGCTGTCGAGAGCAGATTTACTCACATACTGCGTTACAACAGGTGGAGAGGATTTGGGGTCTGGGGGGCAGGTTTCACTAGGTTTCCCCAGAGATGGGGCCAAGTCAGTGTGAGTGGAATGGTAAGAGTCGAAGCTCAGGTCAGCTTCTGCCTCCTTGGGTGATTTGGCCTGAAAAAGAGGCAAGAAGAAAGAACTGGCACCAAAGGTGTGCTTAGGTGAGCAAGCAGCAGGAATGAGAGAACAAATCGAAAACCTCCATGTGGGAGAGCAGCGTGATCTTTCAAAAAAAAAACCCAAACTGTTATTATTATTATTTCGCGTGGTCATTTTTGCATGTGTCCTCTTGCCTCATGAAAAAATATGCCCTGGGGCCTGAGAGTCAGATTAGTGACACTGAGCCTACTCTGTGCTCTATCTGAGCGGGTTTTAGTACCACTTTAAAAACAGTAGATTTGTTTTGGCTGTAAAGTCTCCGACTCAAATTTTTGCTTTTTTCTCATATTATTCTAGTTGTCAAGAGCTGCAATAAATGGGCTTAGTACAACTATTTCTTAATAATTTCTTAAATTTGCTAAATAGTCAACTTTACTAAATGAATGGCTAATCGTGTAGCTATACACCCATATATAATTTGTCATATTATATATCATACTGTGTATATATAATTATATATAATTTACCAATTTAGGAACTTACAGAAATAGGGCTAATGAATAACTCTCAAGAAAGAAGTAACTTGAAACTATAAAGTGCTTAAGGTTAACTATATTTTAAAAAAAGAAACTAAAGCTGTTTAAAACAAAATACCATCTGACTAACCCAGAAAAACCCAGTAGCTTGACCCTACAGAATAGTCTGTGGTAGCGAACTATTTACCTACCTGTAATTTATCTTGTAATTCCTTATTGTGTAAGGTAAGAGATGCAACTTTTGCTTGTAACAGGACAAGAATATCTGGTTGGTCAGCTTCAGAACTTATATCCAGTAAGCTATCAGCACCTTGGGAAAGAGAAAGGCAATGTAAACTAATATTTAAATATTAAACTGTTATTTCTCTGACCTCTAACAAACTCCCTTTCTGCCCAATCCAGTGTTTGTTCCTAGTCCTGCCTATGAATGAAAGCCCCCATCAGCTGGATCAATGATCAGCAATTTTCAGCGCTGGGGTGTCCTTCGTGGTTTCCCAGCACAATACTAGACGCCTGGATGCACAGAAGCTCTTCTGAAAATTGACAGATTTGGTCACATATTTTCTATTCGCTTGCTTAAGTACAGCTTTGGTTGTTCTTGTTTGTTTGTTTGTTTTTGTTCCTCCCATTTCTGTAAATCCTTTTAGAAAAATCTCTGGAAGCTAGTTCACTTCTTAATCCCATCACCATTACACAAATTCAAACTTTATCACCTACTTTGAAACTCTGCCAATGGCTTCTAACAAATATCTCCCTCTTTCTCTCTCTCTCCCTGCTCGCCTTAGTAAAAATGTAGCCTGCACACCGCTGCCAGACTAATCTCCCCAAAACATGCTCAGATAGGGTCATTCCTTTGGTTCAAGTGCTTTAATTCCTCATCCTCCAAAAATAATCTCCAAATTCCTTTATCTAGATTAGGCCTCTATGATCTGGCCCCAGTCTAATGTTTCAGATTTCTGACTCACGATTTCCTTCTCTGGTATCCCATATTCTCAGATTCCAGGTGTCCATCATACCCTCTATTTTCTCAGCCCAAGGCTACTTCTTTAACTCTTCATCCACATGACTGCTCTTGCAACAGCTCTTTGCTTAGGTAACTCTTGGGCACCCTTCAAGGCCCACACCTAACTCTGCCTCCCCTCTAAAGCGTCTGCTGGCCACTGCAGCATGATTGGGTCTGCTTCAATCCCTCAGTGAGCACTCCGGCAAACCGCCACTTTTAGGCATCCTACCGATGATCACCCTGAAATGGCATCTAGAGCAATGCGATTCGAAGTGCTCGCTGCTGGAGACAGAAAGCTTGCTCCAGAATGTAATTCAATGTACTATGTCCTTCATCCAGAAAGTCTTCTTTAAAAAAAAAAAAAAAAAGTCAGCTGGACAAAAGAGTGTGCTTGGTGAGACAGCCGGATGGTATTCTGGTGCAAACTCCTTTATGGTTATTGTAGGCTGGCAACGGTTTACAGGCTACATTCGGAATAGCACTGAGCTAAATTTTTTCCCTATTATTTTTAATTTTCTCATAGCCATATAATGCAGAGACGAAAGCCTTAATCTTAATTTGAAAAGCAAATGACACTCATCATAGATACGCCTACTTCCAATGTCTAGTGCCTAGGCCGCAGCTTTATGACAGAAGTCACGCGAGCATGGAGTGAACCAGGGATTGGAAGCATGACTGTAATTCTAAGCAACAGAAATTACTTCTACAATACAATGGATGAATCTTAAAGTGTCCAGTGTAACAACTGTTTGGTTATATGAATGCTGATTTCTGCTGGGAAAGAGAAAGCTTAATATTCCTAAATTCTGTTAACTTAAAGGCTCCACGCACATGAAATGCTAAGACTAAAAAAGTGAATACTAGACCAAAAAAGGTCCTTTGAAACAATCTGCTCTGTATTTTAAATTGAATCTAAAGGCACTATTCTACATCTTTGAAGGGCAAACCCACAGGATAGACTCTTAATACAACGAGTTAAACGCTGTCTCGAGGAGGGCAATAGGATTGCGTGGGATTTCATTAACACACTGTCTTTGAGTGTGTCTATCTGAAACCCCGCAGAGGTGCTTGGTGGGCCCTCCCTTCAGGAAAACAACCTGCTGTTCACCTTCAAGGAGTGCTGCTAGCTGACAGCTTGTAGCCTGTGGGCCTCATCTCAAAATACTGGTTTTCAATTCATAAAGTACAATAGACAGGCTACGGTAATTTAAGAACTTATCTTGTAACAGAATAAATAACAAGATCTGGCAGCAGGTCTAATAACAGCCATAATTTCTAGGACAGATATTGTAAATGCTATTCTAAGCTATTTGTAATAACACAAAGGTGATGGGACATGGTCTGTGAATTCTCGTGGTGTCGACGTCACTGGTCTGCTTATACTGCTTGGGTTACTGCCTATATTCATCACAGAAGGAGGTGCTAAAATTTAGTTTGAAATAAACGAAAACAGAGATACATTATTTCACATCCAGGCTTTGAGACTCCTTAAAATCCAGGAGGAGGCCCCCTGAAGTGGAGAGGACGGCAGCCTGTGTGGCATCGGCAGCTCTGGGTCGGCGCGCTGCGGCTCTCCGGCTCCCTGACAAAGGAGTCCCTCTTGGCCTTTGCTCTCCTTACGTAGCCGTGGAACAGAGACCGGTCAAGAGAACAAAAGCAGATGTGCCCAGCTTACCTGTGGTACTGTCGCTCAGCCTGTCTTTATTTTCCCGGATGGAACTGATCTCAGCCTGCTGGAACACAAAAATGACTTACAACAATGTTCCCGAATGTAACATTCCACAAAAGAAATCAAGCCAATTTTTCTCCTTGGTGTTATCTCACTAGAAAAACAGAAAATCTCAAGGAAAAAGGATATTTTAAAACAGAAATGAACAGAAGTGACAATCACTATTAAAGTATAAGTTCTAAAGCATTAGAAGTTCCAGAGGGTATGTTCCTAAAACATTTTTCAGAGATTCGTTTAATAAGTATAACACAAATAACTTCTAAGACAGTAATAACTTTGAGACCCTCAAACTTGAGACGGGAAATACTACTTTCAAAATGAAGTCAACAGAAAGTTTCACCTGCCATGAGAAGTACTTCTCAGCTTTATCACTTTATAAATTAACTACTATTACTATATTAATATTTCTAAGAGAAATGATAGTAAAGAAGGCCTGTCACAGAAGATAAAGGTAATTTTATAAAGGAAATAAAAATTCCTCTGGTCTCGGATGGACAATTAATCCCCTAAAGGTTTCCTTTAAACCTTTAGTCTCCGAATATCTGTTAATATATTGTAAAAATTCTAGTAACTTCAAAGTCAGAATCTCATTGCAAAACAAAGTACTGCAACTGGCCAGAAATGACTAGGTTTCATCTAGATGAGCCACACCATGATAAGAGAGAGAATTTTTCAGCAAAGGAGCTTTTGTAAAGGCCAAAATGCTAAAAATAAAGTGGCTTGCTCTTGGCAAGTGCTTATCTTTACAGAAACCTGTCTTTTCACTTTGAAAAAAATGTATGCTTATTTTTATTTTTCAACGATATTAATGTACAACGAAGTACATCCATTTAAAGTTTACAATTTGAGGAGTTTTGACAGATATATACCCATGGAACCACCACTCTCACCAGCAAGATAGAGAGCATTTCCGTTACCTCGAAAGCTTCAAGTCCCATCACAGCCAACCCCTACCCACCCATTACCAGGAATCCGCTACTCTCCTTTTTGCATTTTTCTAGAATTCCCCAAAATGGAATGTCACAGGGTATGCATTTCTTCGTGTCTGGCCTCCTTCATTCAACATGATGACTTTCAGATTCATCTACAATGCTGCTTGGCTAGCACTTCATTCTTTTTTCATGGCTGAGTAATATTCCATTACATGGATAAATCTCATTATCTTTATCCATTCACTTCTCGAAGGACATTTGGACTTGTTTCTAGTTTGGGGATATTTAAATAAAGCTGCTATAAACATTTATGGCTAGCTTATTATACTTCAGCTTCAAAAAAAAAAAAAAAAAGTGTCAGTTTTGCAAAGTAGTTGCAACGTTTGACATTTCCACCACAGTATCAGAGTCCTGATTCTCCCTCATCATCACCAACAACTGGTCATTTTAATCTTTTTAAACTTTAGCTATTCTAACTGGTGTCCCTTTTTATCTTTTTCTGTTTTTTAAAGGTACTTATACACTCTATTTCTGAAAATAACAATCTGTGCTATTATTCTTTGAAATGCATTGCTTCCTTTGAGCCATAAGCATGTAAGAAGATATTAGAGTACTAATTGTAAGACTGCAACTTCCTTGACTTGCCTTGCCTTGTATAGGTATTCATCTTAAGGGTTTATTAGTAAAATCTAGTTTACGTGAGGGAAATGATAGATTGATAGAATCTTTTTCAGATCACTGAGCATGCAAGTTAAAAAAAATTATCTTTTGTAAATCTTAGGTGGGGGAATAAATATACAATTATACTATTAAAATTTCATTTTAACAATAATAAATTTTACTTTCTTCCCAAGAGGTATTTTCTGGCAATTATAAGGTAAACACATATTGGAGTGAAATATCTTCCCATTCCTCATGATGCTTTCCAACCACAAATCTAGAGAATCAGGTGAAATAAAAGGTAATGGATTTTTTTAAGTTTCTAAAATAAATACACATTACTGTTATAGTCAGGAAAAAGCTTAATTAAAAATATATAATTACTTCTCAGCAAGACATCAGAGAACAACAAAACTTTTCATTTGATTGGCATTATGTCAACTCAATTTAGTAAGAAGACTGGTTATCAGGTAAGTTTCATCTTTGTCCCTTTTTATTAAATGAAGAAATTAATTATTAGCAAGTGAATGTAATTCGTTCATCCTATTCTTTTTGTATGGTGTCCATGCCAGGAAAATAATCAAGGCTGCTTTTTGATGAAAAGTTTGTAAACCAATCAGAGAAGTTTATTCTGTGTCGCCCAGTGTTGTATAACTTAAACCAAGTCTATTAAGTATCACACAATTCAATAACAAAATTAAACACAGAAAGAAAATACCTTGAAGGGCGGTTCAGCAAAAAATGCTGATTCCTTCCCTGAAATTGGTGTTGAAGTTATTGATCTTGGGGAAGACACATCACTCAACTAAAAAAAGAAAAAAGAAAAAGAAAAGAAAACCACCGATAAAGAATGCATCTTCAAAGTCTTTTCTTCTCCAGTGCCAAGGTGTTTAACCAATGCAAATAAATCTAACAGTAATTATCCTTCGTTTCAATTATTTGGTGAGTAACATATCTTCAGTACAATTCGGATATATCAAATACTTTCTGAAAGTTTGCAGATTATAACTAAGTAACCTTGCTTCTACATTTACTAGAATCAGTTTTAAAAATCTATGAAACGTCTACTGCAGGTTGAGAATATTATTAACGAATATGCTAACAGTTAAAATGACTTATCCGATGAGATTTCCTCTCCACCATTTGAATGTGGATTATTCTTTTTATGGCTCACGATTCTTTTAGTAACAAGCCCCCGCCTGCTTTACTTTGCCATGTCTGTGCTTCCCTCCTGTGTGCGGGAGTCACTGTTACCTGAAATGAAAGCTGCTTTTAAGTCAACCCTAAATGTAATTATGAAGGCAAATATATTTTAACAGTGTTTTCAGAAACCAATTAAAATTCGTTTTCGACCAACTGCCTCACCAGCTATCCATTCTCCTGTCCTTTTCTAGCTGTTAATCTGAGGGTCTAGCAGGGGTGGCCAACCTGTCAGCACCTCTGGGCCACACTGGAAGAAGAAGAGTTATCTTGGGTCACACACTAAACACACAAACAGTAATGAAAACTGATGAGCAAAAAACAGATTTTAAGTAAATTTACAATTTTGTGTTGGGCCGCATTCATAGCCATCCTGGGCCACAGGTTGGACACCCCTGGAAGGAACTGAACTTGTTATCTTAAGGAAAAAGTTTCTGTCACAAAGATTTTGAGAAATTTCCTTGAGCCCCGGCTGGTGTGGCTCAGTGGATTGAGTGCTGGTCTGCGAACAAAAGAGTTACCGGTTCGACTCCCAGTCAGGGCATGTGCCTGGGTTGTGGGCCAGGTCCCCAGTAGGGGGCACACACGGGGCAATCACACACTGATGTTTCTCTCCCCTTCTTTCTCTTTCTCCTTCCCTCCACACCCCTCTAAAAATAAATAAATAAAATCAAAATAAAAAAGAAAAGAGAAATTTCCTCGAGGCCTTTAAAAAAGATACTGTTCATTTCTTCAGTTTTGAAATAAATAAGAATCAACCTTATTTCCACAGTAACAATCAGAATCCTTCATGCCACAATTTGTAATTTAAAACCACTAAAGAAAATTTTACATGTGCATTTAAGGTTCAATTCTAAAACATCTCTTTTTGGCCCAAACACAAAATGACAAAACACGACTTTGCTGCTGAATGTTTGTTCACTGTGGGGTAGCTTTTGTTTTTACCTGGGTAGGACTGATAGGAGGTGGTGGAGCTTTGCGTTTTTTTGGAGTTCCACTTCTTTCTGAGCTTATTTTAGACACTTGATCATGCTGAAAGTTATCACAGTCCAAAGAACGGAGGTGGGTTAGTTAGGTTAGTGAAGTCTGAGCAAACAGCTTCATCAAACAATGAGAAAAACCTCAACAGTTCATGCATTTCTTACTTTATCAAGATCTGAAATCTGCTACCAACATAAAAATAAGTAACGTGCATGCTCAAAGTTTTCTTCCAGCAGCCCGTGCTTTAACAGCAAGAAAATAAAAGACACAGACAAAATCAGGTTAAGTCGGTGTGGAAAACTGCGAAAGTAGAGGGTGAGGAGTTGCCTGCCACAATTCAGAACCCAGAATGCACGCATAATCTAGCTTTCATCTTAACACAAAGCAGTGAGTGGAATTTTCTCCATTTTGCTTTACTTCCATTCCTTTCCTCAAAGAATGTAAATATAGGGGAAAGGAGGAAACTCATCTCTAAAGGTTGTGGATAAATAAGTAACAGTTAGTACATAATAAATTCAGTACTGAGTTTTGTGTTTATAATTTTTTCTAAAACTCTAATGTGTAAATAAACAGCCAAACATAATATCTTGTTACCGGTAAAGTAAGCAATAGTGACTGTTTCTAGAAAAAAACTCCAAAATAACAGGGCAAACTTCTCAGTTTCTGTGTAACACTAAAGACATTTTTAAAAAGCCCCAATTAAAAGGAAAAGCTAAATATCTTATTTTCAGTAAATATCTAACATCGCCATGAATACAGGTTTACAATCCATGTGATATTAAAAGTGTTTAAAATACTGTTATTCATTCTTAGAGTTTAAATTACATCAAACACTTTCACAACAATAGGAAATATTAGTATATTTCAGAAAAAGATTTATAAATAGCAGGTTTAAAGTTATAAGCTTTGAAATAATTTAGAAAGCATTTACCATCTTGTAACGACTAATCATTTACTCTAAAGATATTTTGCTCCTTAAGTGTTTTCAACATAGTCTTCATCATTTTTCTAGGACCACAGAATGGTTTAATTGGAACATTTTCAAAATCTCACAAACAAAGATGAAAAAACCAACCGTTCTCCCCCAAAGATAAGTACCTGCTTTGGTTTTGATGGTGTCTTTAAATCTACAGAGGAAAAAGTGGAAAAAAAAAAAAAGAAAATATAAGAACCATAATAACTCTTATTCGCTTTGGGCAGGGGGATACACATACAATATACACAATACTTAACACTTCATTTTTCTTCAAGGATATGTTTAAAAGAATAATAACATATATCATGTTGCACAAATTCCTTTATCCTTTGGGGAAAATGGAGTGGATAAAAAAACAACCCTGGCTCTTTTCTTTCACATACCAGCATCCTGAGAGATTTTCGATAATAGAAGGCTCTGAATTCCTGCGTTTTCTGAGAGTTTGGAATAATGTAAGGCATTGTGTCCAAGCGAATCTACAAGGGTTAGGTCTGCGCCCTTTTGGATTAAGGCGTCCGCGATGCTGGAGCTGCCAGTCTCACAAGCCACCATCAGAGCGGTTCTAAAGAAAACAGGAGACACCAGGTTAGTCCCAACAAAATGAGAGAACCTGTTCCCTGTCTGAAAACCGGGGAAAGGAAGAGTGAGTGCAGTTAAAACTGGACTACACTTCGGCTTCTAGGGAATTCAAAACAGGATGCTATCAACATGAAGTTAGAGAGTTGTTTTGTAAAACCTCAGATTAGTTCAAAACATTAAGCCATAATAGTTCAAATAACACAGACATGATCTTGTAAGCATAATCTTCTAAATATGATGGAATTTAATATGACTAACGCACATCTTGTTTTTTTACTTTGAGCTTTTCAAATTACCTATACATTATTAAGATGATTTTTATGAAAGAAACCAACATGTTTACTTTTAATTAATTTTGCATGAAAAGTCACAGGAAATGGTTTATTCACTTTAGTATTTAATAATCTCATCAGAGACTCAATGATGTTCCCAGAGGTCTGGGGGGAAAAAATTTCTTTTTAAGTCAAAACAGAGTCTTAATTATTTAAAAAGGCAGAAAATGAAAAAGCAAAGTTACAAGCACTTCATAACCAATGATCCAAACTACAGCTATATTTTCAAAGAGTCTCAGAGTGTAGGTATCACCGAAATCACACAGTTTCTAACTGCGGTACCTTCCATTTTTGTCCCTGGAATTTACGTCTGCTCCGTGATCCAGAAGAAAGCGACAGACCTCACTGTGGCCATTTTGCACTGCCAGAAGCAGCGGTATATTTCCATCCTAAGAGGCAAATTCAGATTAAGGTTTTTCACGCAGATACCAATGCCAGAAAGGCAAAGGGCCCTGTTCTTCTACGCTTATTCCTGGATTGTCCCGCTGGTCTGACATTTGACCCCCCCGTTAAGAGTCTGTGCTCCCACTGGGCCGCCGCTACATCTGAGCGCAACCCTTCTTAGGGGCTGTCACTCTTCACTTTTCCTGGGGAGTCTCAGTCTCGGGAGTTGCTTGAGTTCCCTGGGCCACCAGTCTGGTGATGGCATGAGAGACCGCAGAACACCAAGTATGTAGAGGCTCCAGGTAAGTCTATGTACTAGGTTTACTGAGGAGGGTTCTGGAGAAGTGATGAGAAGGACTTGTTTCACAAGGCATGAGGAGTCCGCTGCCCTCCTGCGCAGGCTCTTCCGAGTGGACTACACGTACCCATCAGGTCATTACTGTCTTCTTGGAAAGTATATTCTTTCATAATCTTACTACATATCAAAACATATCATAGCCCTGGCCAGGAGCTCAGTGGGTTAGAGCATCGTTCTGTGCACCAAAAGGTTGAGGGTTCAATCCCCAGTCATGGCACATCCCTATGTTGCTGGTTCGATTCCTGGTTGGAGCACTATAGGAGTCAACAGATCGATGTTTCTCTCACATCCATGTTTCTTTCTCTTTCTGTCTCTGTCTCTCTCTCTCTCCCGCTGCCCATTTTTCTCTCTCTAAAATCAATAAATATATCCTCGGATGAGGATTAAAAAAAAAATAATATAAATTAAGAGTTTGTGTATTACTGACACATGACTAGAAAAAGGGAAGGTGGGGAATGATTTATTATGTTACAATATGACAACTGTTAATTCCTTTGGAAAAAAAGAAAATAAGATCCCCAACTCATATATATACATTAAGAATCTAAACAGGACAATATAGAACAAATGAAAAAATACTAGAAGAATATATAGGTAGCCATTTGCATAAATCTACAGAGAAGGAGGCCTGATTCGAATGACGCAAACCACAACAGAAGTTTTGATTCTGTCCTTTCTTGGAACATACCCTACAAATGGGGCCAACGGCAATTTTTCGGGTAGGTATATTCACTCAAACAGGCAAAGGAAAAGGATAAGTTACAATATCTCCAATTATTTTAACAAGGGGATTTGTTACAGTACAATTGCTGCTTGAAGATTAAGTCTCCTTTTAAAGTAGAATTTCAGACACATTTCTAAAAAAATTATCTCTCAGAAGTTATAATACTTTCTGGTGATAAGGTGCTGAAATTCAGGGAGGGTGAAATTATTTACAGATTCCATAGGCTCACTCCCTAATATCTCCACGATGCGTGAGTGTGTGCATATCAATTCCCACGCAACAGCAGGAAATTGAACTGCGTCAGCAGGAGCAAAGGGCATGTCAACTTATTCTCCAAAGAGCCCGGGGAGGTTCAAACAGACGAAAGGTGGTCTTCACAGTTGGAGAACCCGAACCAGCAGTGCCCCAGGGTGATACATGGGGTGCCCAAAGAAAAGCATAAAACCTCTACTTAGACTTCTTTTTTAATTTTTAAAAATCAAGAAACTAAATCTTATTGATATTTAAGTTGATAGTAGACCACATATATATTTATGTGTATAAGTATACATATATGGGGAGTGCATGCTGCAGAATGTGTTATGATTTAGGGACCAATGGGAGAAAATACTTCCATCCATTTTGCCGAAGAAAAGCTAAATGAAAAGCCATTGAATCTGCCAAACACTTAGGTCTCTAACGTCTTAGCGACTGTCAGTGCCCTAGAAACTAGTGTGCACCTCCACCTCAGTGGCCACCTGGTACTTACCAAGTCCTTGAGGTTTATGGGGCTTTTGTGCTCGCAGAGAACCTGCACAGCTGGAAGGCAGCCTTGTGCAGCTGAGGAGAGGAAAACAAAACACCACATTGGATCACAAAGCTACTCTCACAACCTGGGCGTCACATGCTCCTGGGAAGAAGCTGAAGTTCCGCCCAGTCTCCATCTGTTCACTCTGGCTGCGCTGGAGGGAAATGGCGCTGGGACGGTGCAGGAAGAGATGTTCTCAATTAATGTTTAATTTCAGTGTAAGCCAGCCCTAAAGCCAGCCACTGCCTGTGGGCAAACATTTGATTTAGCTTTTCCACAACTAGCCCTAAAAGAAATTTGTAAATCGAATCATCCCCAGTGCAGTGTCAACATTTTGTCACCCGAGGCTGCGTAACAGACAGTAAAACAAATTGTTGATGACTGATGTTTTTAATGAGCCCCAAATCAGAAAAACTGTATCTCCTGTTACTTGAAATCTACAAATGCTTAGGAATATCTCTTAGTTTAAACAAGAACTTTAAATTAATTCAATATAACCAAGACAATTTTTACTGGTTGATTGGCAGGCAACTGATGAATTCTAGATTTATTCCCTGGTAACTCTACATGCTTTGTGAACTGAAAAAAAAAAAAAAAGGGATTGGCTAAGAATAATGGCAGAAACAGCATCAAGAATAATATAATATGTAAGTTTAATGGCTTGAGTCAGGAAAATGAAAAGTTAGTGGGCCTTATGGCAGAAGATAAGTAAGAGGATGAGTTACCTGCATAATGCAAAGCGGTTTTCCCAGAGCTGTCAGTACTTTCGGCTGGGCACTTAGACTGTAAGACAAACATAAACAAATCCATATAATCAAGATCAGTTCGAGTCAGTTCACCTTTTTCCTGCAAAGTATGCAAAGTATGATGGGGGTTATTGGGAAGAGTGTAAACGTGAATGGGTCGCATTTGCCATGCTCCAGGGGCCTGTAGTTTCTCATGGGGAAGAAGACTCATCCCCAGGTAATCATGGCACAGGCAATCTGTCACCCTGTTGGTGCTCTAGCCGCCTCCTCCTGTCCCTTACCTCATCCCAAATTCCCACCCACCAGGTCATCCCCACCAGCTAACAAACATGCTCTCCAATTTTTCGTCTTGATACAATCATCCCCCTGACCTATTTCCAGCTCTAATTCTCTGTCCCTTTTACAAAACCCACCTTTTCTTAATATTGTCCACACACAGTCCACGCCTACCTTACCTGCCATTTGTTCCTGAACCCAAAGACGGGTGTCTTCCCTCAAGATGCCAGAAAAAGGTCCTAGTCAAAGTCACCAACAGTCCTCATGTTTCCAATGACAGTGAACATTTTCGTCCTCCTCTGCTTGAACTCTCACCTGCAGCCCACACCCTCTTCTCTGTACTCCACCTCTCAGCTCCCGGAGCCCTGCCTGGCCCACCCAGTCCTGGTTCTCCTCCCACCGCTGGGGTCACTGCTCCTCCTGTAGCCAAACATAAAACCCTGGGCTCCTCAGCGCTTTCTCTTTAAACTCTCTTCCTTGGTAATCTCACCCGCATCTAAAATCTAATGCCTTCCAAATGCACATCTTAACAGTAACAACAATAACATCATGTAAATATTAGCTGTGATGTGCCAGGCACTGTTCTAAGAATTGTTTTAAGGCTTCTAACAGCCCCCCTTGGACACTATCATTTAGCCCCATTTTCAGATGAGGACACTGAGCTACAAAGATGTTAAGAACACGTCCAGGTCACAGTAAGTAGCAGAGCGAGGATTTGAACAGACAGGCTGAGCTGGAGCCTGTGTTCTCATCCGTGCACAAGAGAGGTCGTCTCTGAGCACCGGGCTTGATTACCTGCTGCCTGGTTCCCATTGCCATCCTGCTGTCTCACAGGTGCCTCAAGCCTGGCGTAGCCACATCTTCTGGTTCCTTCCTTCTCCCCCACACCCCGATCCCCCAACACTTCCTCGTCCGTCAACAATATTACATCAATCTAGTCCATGAACCAGAAACTACTGAATCATCTCTGAGTTCTTTTCCTCCTCCCCCTTCCACAGTGTCCTGTCAATTCTGCTCCAAAAACATACCCCAGTTCTACTGTTTGATTTTTCCAATGACCTGGTGTGAACCAGCACCCTCTCACCTGGACAGGTATAATGGCCTCCCTCACAGCAGGTCTCAACAATTCTGAGTTATCCCCATTTAACTAACTCTCTATACAATTAGACTGACCTTTTAATTGGTCATTCTTTACTTAAAAGCTCTTCCAGTTGCACACTGTACTTAGATTAGTTACGGTCCGCCCATCGTGACATACAAGGCCCGTACCCTGAACCTTTATTTATCTTCCTCCTGTGTTTCGCCCCAGGCCCACTCAGTGGCTTTCTTTCCTCTTCGACGAGGGCCTTTCCTACCTCAGGCCTTTTGCACTTGCTGCTGTGTCTGCTTGGGGTGCTCTCCCCCTGGCTCTTTGCGTTGCTCAGTTCTCAGCTTGATTATCACCTCTTCCATGAAGCCTTCCCTGAACACTACTTCCCTCCTCTCTCAAGTATCCCATTAGTTTCTTTTTAGTGCTATGTAATTTGTAAGGTGTCTTTGAACCAGACTGTAAACAAGTACACAAAGGGGCTGTCTTTCAGGACAGGGGCTGCTGTGTTCATGAGTATATATAATATACGCAATGCTTGACAGACGTGCCCAGGGAACACTTGTTAGAAGAAAGGGCAGGGGTGGAGGGGAGGAAGGGAGGCTATCAGGGGAGGGAGAGAATTTACTTGAATTTGAAGGGTAACTCACTGCCTTGAGGAGGCAGGCCTTTAAAACAGCCACTGGCGAGGGCGAGTCTCTCTAGTAGACTGTTGGTTAGGGCCACGGTCTAGAGAGCCCGGAGGGAGGGATAAGTACAGAGCGTGCAGGGGCGGAGGTCGGCAAAGGCCGAGAGTGGTCATATCCCAGAGGGCATGGGTTGCCAAGGCGGGAGGTGAAGAACGACCTAGAGAGCTGCGGGGCCGAAGCGAAACGGCCCATCAGGAGGACATCAAAGCCTCAGGTTTTAGCTGCTATCTAGAAATAGCATTCAGATAACTCGTAAGTTCGGAGAGGCGAGAGCAGGCACTGTTGGCATGAAATGTCTGTCTGCCCTTCAGTGGTGAGAAGAATGGAGATCGAGTTACAACTTGCCATGCTTTGGCCTAATTTTAGCACAGCACAAGGAACTGTTTAAAGGCTTCAAAGATTCCAGAGAAAAACCAATCCATTTGCATAACCAGATATAAGATTACATGAGAGGCTAGAATATCTGGTCCTTGCCCATGAGGATTTCTAGCTTGTCAAGTTCATTCTTCCTTAAAATCAGAGCCAGATGCGCAGTCTGGATAGCCATGCAGGAAGGGAGTGGGGGTTCAGAACACACACAAGTTCCGGCAGTCGAGGTAAGGCCAAGCACGTGGAGGCGGGGCACTAACCCGGGCAGGTCGGCGATTCTCATTTATCCAGAGTACCCGCCCAGCCCCAGAGAAGGCAGATGAGAAAAGTTCGATTGGAACTGTTTTCGGGGAGAAGCCTCGTCAAGAAAATAATGAGCATCACAGATGTTGACCTGTGTTTTCTCGAATTTCGCTTCGGAGGCCTATGAAGGTTAAGCACCCTGGCACTGGCGATATCTTGCATCATGTAATGCAAGACAAGAAGCTGCGTGATCAGCAGAGCAGGACAAGTTGAAGAACGTGGCCACATTTCTGCATTAAAATTGCAAAGTCAAATGAAAGCAAGATGCTGGGCTGCAAACAGTGCTCTGAAGGCCTGAGACAACAGCCCCACAGAAGAGACAGTACTCCAAACACATATTTTTATTGCTCTGTCTGTTCCTGAAAACAGCCAGCTTGCATTCTGAATGGCAACAGCTGGAGGTTACGGTAAGAGCTGCTATAGGGGTTTCATTAAATATTCATCTTTATAAAGATTTACGGAAGTCGGCACCCTAAGTGATCATTATAAGCTTCCTGGCAAGGTTGTCAAACCAGGGAGTTAGCTTAAAATTATACAGAAGAATAAAACCAAGGACTTAGGAACTAAAGGCTCATCGAGTTACATACAAGGAAATAATGGTTGGAATTCGGCTTTGCAAGAAGAGCTGTATTTTACTAAACGACTGGAAGGGACAGGACTAGGACAGGGGAGAGCCTCTTCGTGAGGGTCTCCAGCGGCATGGGGAAAAAGGGTTTTTTAAATTTTAAAATATTTTTTAATTTAATCTTTGTTGTATTTTTTCTCCCATTACCATTTAGTCCCTACACCCTCCTTCCCCCAGCAATCGCCACACTGTTGCCTGTGTCCATGAGTCCTTTATCCTTTTTGCTCAGTCCCTCCACGCTAACCTCCCCATCACACTAGCTGTCATCTGCTCTCTGTCTATGACTCTGTCCCCATTTTCCTTGTTAGTTCAGCTTGTTCATTAGATTCCACACATGAGTGAAATCATATGGTATTTGTCCTTCTCTGACGGCCTTATTTCACTCAGCATAATGTTCTCCAGGGCCATCCGTACTGCCGCAAAGGGTAAAATTTTCTTCTTTTTTAGAGCCGAGTGTTTTTTTTTTAATAACTGACTACTGAAAGGGTCCAAGTCCTTCAGAAAAGAAAAAGAAGAGCTGAAAAAAGGGAAGGAAAAGACTGGATCCCAGGAAGACTCCCCAAATTCCTGACCAGTGTGACTACTATAGAAATAGTCTTCTCCTGGGCTGGCATTTCAATAACGACGCTTCTGAAGAAACCAGGTTCTGGGATAGTGTTTAAAGGAGAGAGAAGGAGGGAAAGATAAAGGGGGGCGGGGGGAGAATTCATTCTTTCACAGTAAGGTTACTTGAAACATTAAAAGAGACGTGTGCATAGTTTTAAGTTGTTGCCCTTTTTTTTACCTGAAGGAGCTTCTTGATGTACTCATGGTGGCTGTTCTTGGCTGCGAGGTGCAAAGCACTGTGTCCTGAATAGATTTAAGAAAACAAAAATGAAAAAAGAAAAAACGAAAAACAGCCACGCATCTTAAATCTCTTATCTCTGTAATGAAGACAACTATGAGGAAATAAATTGTTCTCCAACAAAGACAGGACTGTTATTCTTAAGAGCCAGGCCTCAATTCCTTATCTCTGAAGTTCAGCGTGACAGAACTGGGAGAACACAGAGCACCCTGCCTGCACGGTCATTGTTCGGGGTCAGCTGCAGCCACGTCCTCTTGGAGTGCCCGTGAGCTCCAGGCCAGAGCTGGCGGTGCTCGCAGCAGGCAGCTGACAAGTCACCCTTTCCGCCGCCAATATACCTGCGCCAAAGGTCCTGTGCCCACAGTCACAGGCTGTGAATCCCACAGGCCTGGGGACCCAATTAGGCCACCTGCAAGCCTGCAGAGAACACATCCACCATCCACACACTTCAACCCCTTCTTATGACTTCTCATTTCTCTCTTCCAAACGTCCCCTGGCCCTTGAATGGAAATTACCTCGAGATCTCAGAGATGCACAGTTCTTATGTAGAAGAAGAAAAAGAGTTATAAAACAAGTATGCACTGTTAAAGTCGCATTTCTTTACGTTTCCTTCAGGAACACAGCCCCGATGTGAGGCTCTCTGATGTTTCTGTGGATGGGTAACTTCAGGAAACGCTAACACCACACCCGTCTGCCCCCTGGGCCTAACGGCCTTGGAATCTACCAGACCAGAAGGCTCCCGCCCCAGGGCATTTAGAAATTGCTCTCTGCCTGAATTCTCCTGCTCCAGGGTAGCCACCTAGCTTGCTCTCTCCCCTCTCTCCAAGGCCTTCTGAGTGAGACCTTCCTGACCTCCCCACTTGAAATCCCAGCTCCTCCCCAGCCCTTCGGATCCTGTCTCCCGGCCTCCTGTCTGTTCTTGGTGGCACCGAGCACTTTCCAACACTCCTTCCCACTGCCCCCCTTCTCTCTACACAGACGTATATTTACGTAGTGAACTGTCCTCCTTTCCGTGCCAGAATACAAACCCAGTGACGACGGGAGTTGTGTTATTCCCTGCTGTACCCCTAGTGCCTAGGACCCTGCTGGCACATAGGAGGCTCCCAATACTCACTTGTTAATTTGAATTATTGGGTATGTTCATCACAAATGTCTGGGGAGGGGGCTGGGGGGGCGGGGGCCAAAGTCACCACCACCAGCCAACCCAATACACCTAGTAAGCTTTTAAATCCTGCCTTTCCCGAACTACTTGACCAAGATACCCCCGTGTAACACCTCAGCCTCTGCACTGTTGCCTTTCTAGGGGGCATTGCAGGGTGTTAAGTAACATCTCTGCCTCTACCCACTAGCTGTCCAGCTTGGACAATCAGCAATGTCTCTAGGCGTTGCTAAGTATCCCGATTTGTGGGGGCGGCGGTGGGGCAGAATAACCCCAGGCTGAAGATAACCAGCTTAGAGGAACGATTTCTTTTATACGATGGTCCAGTCTCCAAATACCATTTCTCCTTTCTGACTGGAAAGTCACTAATTATTAGAGAATCATATGTCTAGGAAATACCATATTTAAAAATTAGAGGGTTTAGGACCACAGTGAGTTGCACCAAAGCATGTATGTGTAAGGTCAAAAGGTCAGATTCCTTTTTTCCTGGTCTGAGCTGGACTGACAGATGCTAAGGGTATGCGGAAGGGGTGGGACACAAGGAGGCAGGAACCCCCCCCACCTCTCCCAAACAGGTGACCATGAGGAAGATTAGGAAATGAGGGGAAGGAGACCCTTGGAAGTAGGAAGACAAAGATCTTCCCCTCCCCTTCCTCCTGTTCCCCCACGGGGGCCCCCTCCTTCCAGGCTGTGGGTGGATCGTGCTGTGAGGTTCAGCTGCATTAGGCATTAAATAGGCTTTGGTGGGCTAGCCTAGCTCCCAGGCACAGTTTCTAAGGACAAGCGCATTCTGCATTTTAAACAAATGCCTTACAGGTGTACGCACCCTTACCTTGTGTCTACCCGGTGGACAAAGGCTGTTTCACATGAACAGCACCCGTTTCAAAAAGACACAGCTCCCCAAAGACAGGATGGGAGGGAGGTTCACACAGCTTGTCATAAATTAATCTACAGGCTTTCATTTAACCCCGAGTGGTCTAGTTATTCCTGGAAGTGCTGTGTTTCAGGAGAAACGAGGTTCTTTCATTCTTCGGCCCTGTGAGATGTTTTCCCAACCAGCAGCACTCAAGCATTTTTCACTTAAAATGGTCTCAGAATTCGAATGATGATGCATCATTCCCTGGACGATGTCTGAAGTGAGATGCCTCTCACCGCTAACGTTAAAACAAAATCCTCTTTCCAAGTGCAAAATTTTCTGGAGAGACTATGTTATATTAGTGACAGAATCTCACGGTAATGAGACAGTGCACACATCTGGCCCCTCTCGACTGAGGCTCTGTCTGGAATAGCAGGAAGCAGTTTCCCCACAGGCAAATAACAGGGCAATCCTAACTCAAGTGCCTTACAGGAGAACTTGGTCTGTAAGTGAAAAGACCGATGTTACTTACAAGGCAGGAGCTGCGGACTACTCCAGGTGGTTTAAAAATCTTACGACTGAAAGAGTCTAAGAAGAATGGCTCAGCCACCCTGTCCAGGGAACACATTCCCCCAGATTACCTCAGGCAATAGCCGTTCATTCAATTTTTTAAGATCGTTGGAAAAAACCAAGAAGAATTAACTAATATAACAGAGGAATTATTGATGGGACCAGGAACAACCTCTTCAAGTGCATGTGAAAAAATTTTAAAACCAATGAAATCACAGCATAGAAACATATGGTTAACACATAGCAAAGAGCCAGTTTGAGAAATGATTGTTTCAGATCATAAGACACAAAACATTTAGAAAAACAAAGAGCATTAAATAATACTCGACTAGATAGAAGGTTTAAAATATTTTCTTAAAAACTGGAGTTTCAGAATGCTGAATGTAAACAAAAAAAAGCATGAATTGATTTGGTTCTTATTTATAATTTTAAATATATGTGGGTAACATTATTCTTAGAAATCCGCATCTTTACTTCAAATGTTTACTACTGAACTGTAAGTTCAACCACTCTGTTGTAGTCTCAGGAGATAAGATCACAGCATAAAAGACTTATTTATAATAACTATTCTTATTACTAAACAGTTATAAAATTATCTTAATCTCTTCACTGCAGATTTGCACAGCGTTTTATATAGAATCAAAAGCTTTTTTGCACATGTGTGTGTCATCTGAGACATTTTCACGGCCCAGCTATGCTGTCACTGTACGCGTCTGGTCCTTCCGACCCCCCCGACATGAGTTAACAGCAAGTAAAGCATCATAAATCACACAATCATTTTTGTTCTCCTTTATCTAAATTAAAATATGAAATACAGGTTTGACTATAATTTGCAGTTACATTTTAAATGACCCATCCTCCAAAGTGCCCGAGTTTCAAGATAAATATTACTGTTCTTATCTTCACGTGGTGCCAGATTTGAGTGGGAGTAGGGGTATAATGGAATGAAAAGCCACCCAGAAATCAAAGTAAGTGCTAAACCAGCCCACGGAGATGCTGGGGAAGAGTACGGGCTCCCGCGCCCTCCCCTTCCTGAGGACTCTCTGCAGTACGACAGTCCCGTACTTCCCCTCTTGCTCTAAGTCTCTCTTCTTCTGTGAGAAGTTTTATTACAAATGTCCAGTGTGCGAAGGGATCAGAGAATATTGAAGATATAGGAGAATGACGGAAACCACATATCATCCTTCAATCTCTGTTTCTAACTCCCTCTAGAGCAGGTTATTTTCACCGGACCAGCTGCTGCCCAGGGTTTCCCAGCCTCCCATAGGGCCGCGTGTGGCCAGGATCCCACTTCAATCCAATGAGATCTGGGTGCAGCCGCTTGGCGCCTCGTGTGCCTTTCCTCTTACTGCTTGCTGTTGGGTTACAGGCGTAGGCGGAGCCACCCTGGGTCACTGGGACCACGGTGACACCCTGGATGACGGAGGCACAGGAGAGTGGAGCAGAGCTGTCATACCAACTTGGGACTCTCGACTGAGGGAGAAAATTCTATCTTGTTTACGCCGCCCTGTCACAGTGCGTCGTCACATGCACGCATTCTTGCTAATAAAGGGAGTCTGAGAGCTAATGCTTCAGAGGAGCACTGCTAACAAAGAGATGATGCTTTGGTCTTTTCTAATCTTCAGTTAATACTTCTTTTTAATCCTTTCTCACATTCTGGAGTGCTGAGTGCAAGCTTCTTCTACCCCCCAACCCCCCGCCAAAAACCCACAATTTTTCTGGGAGAAGTGTTTTCTAACAAAACAGGTGGAAATGCCAATTGTCACACCCGTGAAGAACAGGAGCAAACGAAGCAATGGAAGAGGCTGGACAAGCACCGCAGGTGCAGTTCAGAGCGGGTGCGGTGGGCCCGGCGCTGACTTCCCCAGCTGACCCTATCTGCCTGTGAGGCTATTTGGAGAACAGGCCCCTAAGGAGTGGGAAAAAACAAACAAAAAAACCCAAACCCAAAACTTAAGTCATGAGTTTCTGCAAGTCTTGGGGGTTTCCGTTTCTGACTTGTACAATGAGAGCAGTTGGCTTGGTAGACTGTAAATACTCTTTTCTCTTTTGTGAAGATGCAAGACCTCCCCAAAAGCCCAATGGGTGCAAAAGGGAACCAAGGAGGCTGGGGGAGGCGGTCACGGTCACGCGGGCACAGCAGCCGAGAGCAGTGAGTGCTGGCTGCGCACTGGGCGCCGCCGAGCTGCCCACCCGCCACCTCTCCGGAGCCACAAAGGCCACCGAAAATGGTCTGGCCGCTGCTGATGCAGTGTGACCACGCCCAAGGCCTTCTTTACTGACTGTGCTTTGCTCTTAAGGCTGTTTGTAAAGCATCCATAAAAATTCTCTGTCAGGCTTCCAAGCATTTCACGGGGAAGGACAGTTGCTAAAAAACAGATGCTAAAAGCCCTATGCTTCTACAATCTAAGTCCACAGATTAAAAAGCAGGAAAATGAACCGTTTTGACCATCCTAGAGACATTGTGAATAAAAAGAATAAAAAGGGTCAGTGTAATGTATTTTGGAAATAGGTTTTTTCAGAAACTCTTCAGGGCATTAGCGTGTCCGGTAATGGATTTTCATGGCAGTGCCCACTGGGCGTAGGGTTAAAGATGACTGTACCTCAGTAATAATACTGCCACACTTCAGGCAGGTTTACTGAAAAGACACAGCTCCTGTAAGAGTGAGCCATTTAATTCATACCTTAACCACTATAAAAATGTTTTAGATTAATAATGAGCCCTAAGGCCCAGTGACTAATGTACTTGTCCTTCCCTTGGCCTCTGACATGCTTTGTTGAGAGGGAGGGGCAGGGGAAGGTGACATAGCCACAGGAAAGACACAGGCATGGGCAGCAAAAGCCGGCTGGCTTATCTTTTTTGCTGTGACAGAAAGAAGTCCGAGCAGTGTTGGTCCAGATAACGCAACACACACATTGTTTGCACACGGCGTCTTCCTTCTTCTGTTCCTGTGATCTCTTTGTAGTTCTCAAGAAGCCATGAGACGTCAGTGCCTCATTCCGACCACGGCAAGACAATTAGCCAAGAACTAAAGTGCTGCCCTCATGGCTAATGCCAGGCGAGAGGGAAGTGACCGACCTCCCTGAGACGCCTGCTGCTCGAGGAACAGCTGGACAATATTCTAGGGCCACAAGGGCTGTGGTCCCACCACTTTCTATTCGAGTGGAAAACCACGGACTCTGGCAGCTCCCAGGGACTGGCCCAGAGAAGCATGCGGGAGGGGGCTGCAGTGTCCACCCCGCCCCTCAGTGTTGCTTCTCGGTGCGCAGCATCCACTCGGTGGGCAGGAGGTGGGCACTGTGCTGGGGGTGCCGGTCTCACCAGTGTAAAACCACTCAGCTTACCACTCTGGTGGTAAAGACAAGGTCTACCCACACGATGTGATGCAACCACCAAAACAAAACCGAAAACACTAAGCTTCTCAAGAGCTTTTAATACAGGAAATAACACTGGTAAAATATTTTTTAAAGGGGTGGCAGGAAGTTGTTTATTATATAATGCGATTTCAGCTATGTAAAAGTGTGCCAGGAGAAATTTGGAAGGAAATACAGCAAAACAGTAAAATTTGTTTCTTCCTGGTGGCAGGCACTGGTTTTCTTCTTTACAGTTTTCTACGCTTCCAAAATTTTCTACAATGAGCATATATTAGAGAAACATAATTTTCCCTTATAATAAACAGATGGGAAAGAAGAGATACTCAGTTGTGGCGGAAATAACTAGACTCCTGTCTGAAATTTACTCCTCAACATCAAATGCAGTCCGTTTACGTTATGATTTTCTTTGAGGAAATCCTGTTTACTTAAGTGGACATACATCCCATCGAGAGTACCTTAGCGAATAACTGTCCTACATGTAAGTTAACAATGAACTGTAAAAACAAAATAACTGGGCTTGGGATTGAAGGTGACTTTAACTACAACATAAATCAGTGCTCCTTCAAGGTGGTCACTTAAGGATGCCATTCGTTCTTCTCCTGGAACTGCCAATTCTCAAAATATTTTGGGAACATTTTGTGGCACTGCTCAGGGAAATCTCTGCTACTTCAGTCACTCCTTATTTTTGGCCCAAAATGGTTTTCCCAGGGGCACCTCATCTGCCTGACACAACTTCAAGTGGCTCTTGGCCTGTCCTAGGAAAGTAAATTTACTCACAAAGAATAAAGATTCCCAACCCCTGAGAATATATTAGTTTTTAAGAAGAGCCACACACTTATGAAAACAATTCTGAAATGCAAGTTTTCCACCCATATTTTGAATAATAATTCTTCTAATATCTGACTGACCCCCACCCCTGCCCCCAGATAACTGTTCTGAGCAGGCCAATGTTTCCGGGGGGAGGAAAAGGGATCCGTTATGGATCAATGAAAGGACTACAGAGTTAGACTGATTTTATATTCTAGTAAAAATTAACAAAAGCCTTATCAGAAGGCAAAGATTTCAAGTACAGTAGAGAAACAGAAGCCAGCAGCGGCTGCTTTGACCCTCTGCGGGGATGGAATCCCAGGCTGGAGACCCCAGGGACTCTTTCTAGGAGAACGATGCTCATAAATGGTAAGGCTCCACTACCTTTTCTCTCCATCCATTCTGTTCATCTTTTGTCTACACTGGCTTCACAGGAGAATCACCTGAGGAGCTGGCAACCTCGGGACAATGGAGCCTGAGTCTCAGAGGTTGGAGCCTGGGTACGTGTGTGGGCTGTGTGCACTGCTTATTCTTCCTTTTCCCTCCTTCCTACCCTCCTCCCTCCCTCCCAGCCCCCAGCTGATTTGGATGCACTAAAACAGTCAGGGTGAGACCCCTGGGCAGCCAGTCCAGAGGAGGATCATGGCTTCCGTCCACAGGGCCTACCCCAGCTGACAAAATGAGCTTCCGCACCACTCAATCCATTTATCACCTCATACTAGGGCCCCTGAAAACAAACAGTAGGAGACACGGCCTGGTCTCCACATATAACTTTAGAAACTAATGTTTTCTAAATGCGGGACAGAAGCATGCAGGGTCTACTCGACTGACCACGCTGACGCTGCAAACGCCTGGAAAGGTACAAACGATGTGACCACGTCAGAGTTGGTCACCGGCGGTGAGCTGCGTGCTTCTGTTCCACAACGAACCACCTTCGTGACACCTGCTCTTGGGCTGGCCTGTTGACGTGAGAGATAAAGGCCACGTACCGGCAGTATCTTGGGCTGTCACGTCCACTCCATGTGTAACCATGACCCTGAGGCATTCCACGTGTCCTTTTGTAGCAGCAAGATGAAAACTGGAAAAGAGGTAAACAATCTCCTTAGGATGTCCGCTCTTTAGACTTTGCCTCCAACCACCTTGTCTGCCTATTCATGTACACGTTCTCTCACTGGGGCTCCACAGCCACCCAGGGAAGAGGTATTATTATCAACCTCATTTTAATGATGAGGAAACTGAGGGGCCACGTGGTGATAATTTGCGCACTGGCGCTTTTTATGAAGTAATATAGCAGAAGCTAGGTCTTGGGTCTTCCAATCCAAAGACCGGGCTTGGAAAAAAGTGAGATTCAACTCCATATGTGTCTCTTCACAAAACAATACTCAACGAGTCCCAACTAGATTCAATTCCTAAATAATAAGCACTTTATCAACTTTTTCCTGTTGCCTCTTGCTTTCACTGAAGCCATTATTTTAAAGTTATATGTTCTATTAAAAAAAAAAAAAGACTTGTCTAACCTAAACAATGGTCAAGGTTCCTGGACAACATCATTGTCAAGTCCATTGTTGTGTCACAGCTGCATAACAATTGTTGTACACAACTTTTGTAACGTGTGCCAAGCATCGCACTACCCAGTTTTATACAGTACATTACACCTCTTTTCATTCATATAACAGTCTTTTGAGGCGAGTCCTATTACTACCTCCACAGATGACAGGTGCAAGTAACATTAAATAAAGCCCACAATTAGGCTGCAGAACTCGGTGACATTTAGGAGCACAGGCCACACTCCGCATGTTTAGACTCACCATTAGAAAAAGAAATAACATCCAAATGTCATACCAATCATCCCCGCAGGGCCCAAGGGTGAAGGGCACTCCTACGAGCAGAAGGAAAGCACAATTTCCCTGAGCATTCAGGCCCAGGGGCTGAGAAAGCCAAAGCCCATGGGAAGGTCTCCACCCGGGAGAGGTCCACGAACCTTCCAGTTACCCGCCCACCTCAGTTCTGTTTTAGGGAGTAGCCTTCTTGGGATACTTGCCATCCAGCACCTTAATGTCTGTACCTCTGAAATACAGTCCAGGCAGTGTTTTTTCACAGGATCCTGTCACTGGGGCCCAGGGCCACACCCAAGTTGCAAATCCAAGAGGAAAGCCGATTCAAACCCAAGGCAGCCTGACCCCACACCTCTGCTCTAGAGATCCAGGCTGAGTGAACGTGGACAGACAGCAAATGGAGATCCTGTACGTTAGCAATGTACCTTTGGGGAGTCTGTTTAGCCTCTCGGAGGCTGAATTTCCTGCACTGTCTAGTGTGGGGATTGAATCAGATGGTATCTGACGCTCCCTGCAATTCTAACAGTCTATTATATTAGGCTCCCTGGCTCTGATCACAACAACTATTTGTGCATTTGTGCATCCATTAATGCGTAATGTTTCTCTACAGTCACAATCCGCTTTGTAGATGATTTCACACAAACTGAGACTTTGATCCTATGGGAAGACCTGGGAATGTGGTGACTTATTTAAATGGAATCCTGATTAAATACAGCCTGACCAAAAGAACCTCCCTAAAGGGCAGTACAGTTACACCTCTGTTTTTCATCATTGTTGGAGTAACACAGTTTTACAATTAAGTTCACCTTTAAGCAGCGCATTGTTTAACTGATCTTGGGGGAAAGGTTTCTAAAACTTCCCCATCCTTCGTAACAGTATACATTACCTAATTTTACTGCTCTTGAGGACATGAAGTCACCAGTAGGCATCTCAATTACTCAACTCTGTTTTCAAGGCTCTTCATCTAAATGCTCTAGATTATTAAAGCCTAATATTCATTAATATTTATCTTCTTCTCTTAACACCTATGCATTTGCTTCTAACCTGCTCACTCTGCTATCTTCTAGGAGGGAAACCGAAACCATGTGGACAAAAGGGCAGCCACATCCTACGTTATAAGCAAGAGTCCCAGGATTGGTGGTTAGCACGCACACGTAGACACACAGGGTGCGGCAGAAGCAGGTTTACAGTCGTCAGTAGCCGAAGCCCAGAGTGTATGCTTGTATTGTTATTAATTGTTTATTATTTCTCACATGAACAATGGTAAACCTACTTTTGCCCGACCCTGTGTAACTTCTGATTGAAGGATAACATGTGCAAAGAAAACCACGTATCCTAACTGTATAGCCTGCTATGTACATTTTCACAGTTGGAGCACGCCCATTTTACCTTCATGCTAACAAAGAAACAGATGTGGCCGGAGACCCAAATGCCCGCCTCGTATCTGCTGCTAGCACCCAGGACCTCTCTGTGTGCCCTGCTAGTTAACGACACCCCCAGCAAATTTATGTTTTTCCTATTCTGAGATCTCTCAGATTATCTACGGACTGCAGGCGATACGAGGGGTTAAAATGGCAGGCGCGGGTGGCAATGAAGCGTTACCGAAGGCCATTTCCGTACTTTGATAAATGCAGTCTGAGGTGGCACTCGGTGGCTGATTTGGGAGTTGCAGGGTTTCAGAACCATTATGTAGAAGATCCATGATGATGACAAGGCAAGAAAAGCGAAGTGTTAAGGAGCTGGACTCAATATCCAGCCCTACGATAAACACTGTCTTAGACATCGGTTTTTAAAATGAAATCTTTTTTATCAACACAAATCGACCTGCCTTTGATGACATTATATTGAGGGATCCAGTTACTTAAGGTGTCACTGTATATGCTTTAATAAATGGTGTGCACACGAGTGTGTGTGTGTGTGTGTGTGTGTGCGAAAGAGAGAGAGAAAGAGAGAGGGAGAAGGAGAGGCAAGTTGATTTTGTTTTGTCCTGCCTCTCTTGTTAGCACTTGGTTCAGGAAGTGACTTGTTCCTCTATTCCGGGAACTCTCCCCCGTTCTCCTGTAGAATACCGTGTCCTGCTGAGAACATAAAATAATGATAGTCTTTTCCAAATTCATAATTTTCTCACATATTTTACCAAAAACTTCAGCAGTCCCTACTCTTACAGATAAAATAAACAAAATACCAACAAATATTATTAGAAATAGCTGATTATATAAGGACAGGTAACCGCACTTATAATTTTATCCTGCTTCATCTAATACTTTTATATATTCAGTTAAAATACTTTTATATATTCAGTTAAATATATCATTATTCTAAGGTGTTTTTCAAATAAGACTCTAACTTCCACGTGTTTGTTGTGCTCCTACATCATACAAAACCTGTGGCTCTCCTTTGTAAGACGCACGAGCACGAGATAAGCCTAAAAAGCAGGAAAGGGAAGAGTTGGTCATTTTAGCCAGAAGTTTCTGATTCATTTTTCCAGACAGACAAGGAACTCACCGTGTATCCCCACTCCTTCCCCCCGAGTGCACATTTCCGGAAACGGGGCGCACAGCCAAGAAACATGGTGTCGGAGTTTGCTCCTGGGAATCTTCACCAACACGGTGCTTTCCATCTGCCCCGCCCCGCCCCGCCCCGCCCTGCCCCTTCCCCCAGAGGGCAGACCTCTCTCTAAAGGATGCACCCAACGCGCTGCCTTGTCTTTTGGCTTCTGGGTGGGTTTGACCAATGGGAGACACCAGAGACCGGAGGATGGGATAATCGTTCTGGGCACAACCCCTCCACTCTCTCCCTGCCAGGCCCCGCGCCGGCAGGGGTGGCGTCCTCTCTGATGCCTACAGTGCGGGAGGCTGCTCTCCCTTGGCCTGTGCCTTTGGGTGGGAAGAGGACTCCCACTGTGGCTTCCCAGGGCCGCCTTCCCAGCCTGGCTGGTTCGGTCCCACCATTACATTCCTGTGGATCTATTATTTGATTAAGTATTTATAAAGGCAAAGTCGGGCTTTAAAAAAAAAACGGGCCAACTCCCCAAAGAATAGAGTTGATTATTAAAGATATTTGGGCATTTTGGCTAAAATGCTTCGATGGGAGAATATACCGTATCACTTTAATTACAATATATGGAATACTATGAGAGATTTCAAAAAAGTTTTCTGATATAGTCTTAGGCCAAAATAGGAACCAATTAAAAGTGTTCAAGAATACATCTCTCCAAGAATAAGAAAAACAATAGATTTAAATGACCGCACTCAGTTTACAATGTCCCACTATGTGATACAGAAATGCTAAAATTCAGATTTTAAACTGTGAATTTGGTCTTAAAAGAATAACCAACACTCCAACCACAACGCACATGAGTACACACAGTTGTACATGCTGCAACTGTGTTCTAAAACTGGGAAACGCTTTGTAAGTTCTATGAGTGTATCCCGTGGAATAACATGGGTCCTTCAGTGATGAATTAGAGTAGTAGGTTTTAGTAAAATCCTCTATACCACATACTACACTCTGTACTCTATCTACAAATGGATATGGATACAACTCCATAAAGTACACACTGTGTATAATACACTATACTATATATTCCACCATAAAAAACTTGCAGGCAAGGTTTAGAAAGAGAAAATATAAAATAAGAAAGAATAACTACCAAGACATATACTTATTTTGGTATCTATGAATTACTCTGATTAACTCCTTAAAATATCCTATAATTTACCTAATAATACATGGTTGCCATAAAATTTTAGTCCAAAAATCACCCCTATGTTCATTGCGGCATGATTTACAATATCCAAGATATGGAAGCAGCCCAAGTGCCCATCAGGAGATGAGTAGGGGTAAAAAAAAAAAAAAAAAAAAAAAGCTGTGATACATCAAAAATCATTTTACTACTTAACTTGGGACATACTGTTTACAACCTGAGTTTGCTAAATAAATTGCCACTTAAAAGAGAACCAAAATGGTCAGTATACTGATTTAGCTTTGTCTTATTTTTTTTAAAGCCTTGTTTTCTTTTTCTTTTAAAAATTTTTATCAAGTTTATTGGGGTGACATTGATTAATAAAAGTATATAGGTTTCAGGTGTACACCTCTATAGTCTATCATCTGTATATTGTACTGTGTGTTCACTACCCAAAGTCAAGTCTACTTCCATCACCATTTATCCCCCCTTAACCCCCTTCTACTTTTCCCCACCTCCCTTTCCCTCTGGTAGTCACCATACTGTTCTCTGTGTCTATGAGCTTGTTGCTTGTTTATTTTTTTCCTTAATCCCTTCACCTTTTCCACCCAGCCCTCCAATTCCCTTCCTCTTGACAGCTGTCAGTCTGTTCTCTGTATCTGTGAGTGTTTCTACTTTGTTTATTTTGTTAATTCCACATATAAGTGAAATCATATGGTATTTGTCTTTCTCTGACCAGCTTATTTCACTTAGGATAATACTCTTGAGGTCCAGCCGTGCTGTTGCAAAAAGTAAGATTGCCTTCTATTTATGGCTGAGTAGTATTCCATTGTATAAGTGCACCACAGCTTTTTTATCCACTCATCTACTGATGGGCACGTGGGCTGCTTCCGTATCTTGGGTATTGTAGATCATGCTGCAATGAACAAAGGGGTGCATGTATTCTTTTGAATGAGTGTTTCGAGTTCCTTCAGGTGTATTCCCAGAAGTGAAATCGCTGGGTCACAAGGCAGTTCCATTTCTAATTTTTTGATGAAACTCCATACTGCTTTTCATAGTGGCTGCATCAATCTGCGTTCCCACCAATAGTGAACGAGGGTTCCCTTTTCTCTGCAACCTCACCAACACTTGTTGTTTGTTGGTTTATTGATGACAGCCCCTCTGACAGGTGTGAGGTGCTATCTCATTGTGGTTTTAATTTGCATTTCTGATGATTAGTGACACTGAGCATCTTTTCATATGTTCATTAGCCATCTGTATGTCCTCTTTGGAGAAGTGCCTATTCAGATCCTTTGCCCATTTTTTAATTTGCTTTTTTGGTGTTGAGTCATATAAGTTTTTTTTTTAATAACTTTTGGATATTAACTCCTTATCAGATGTATCATTGGTGAATATGTTCTCCCATTCAGTGGGTTGTCTTTTCATTTTGTTCATGGTTTCCTTTACTGTGCAAAAACTTTTCAGTTTGAATGTAGTCCCATTTGCTTATTTTTTCTTGTTTCCCTTGCCCTAGGAGACATACCGGAAAAAATATTGCTACAAGAAATGTCTGAGATTTTACTGCCTATGTTTTCTTAGCCTTGTCTTGTTTTCCAATGAAAGATGTGAAAATGCAGCAGAAATAATGCACAAAGGAGACAATACAATGACTGTCAGCAACTTCCTAACAACTCATCTCCTTTTGTACATGTTCGATCTCGTTCTCTTACACTTGAACAGCAACTTACTACCATCAACATGAGTTGTGTCAGTCTGCGAATCGTCCCCGGAGAGGACGCTGCTGCAGGACAGAGCCCAGTCTTCTTCCTCTCTCACCGCCCCACCCCAGTGCCTTGAAGCAGCTCCTCATCCGGAGGGTAGTGAACGCCACTGTACGGAGGCACAGGTGGGCCAGTCACATCGCTGACTTTCTGTTTACATTTAATTTGAATATCCAGTCATTTTAACATTTTAAGTTAAAGAGTTATAATATACTTTAATATATTCAAAAAATCTGATCTACATTCCTAAAATCCAAGATTTAAAAAAAATTTAACAAAAATTCCAACATTATAACTTTATTAAAACTTAGAGGAGGGACAAACCTGTCGGATGGGACAATATAACAAGAAACGTGATATCAGGAAGGTAATATACGGAGTCTTTAAGCTCGGCCTATCTGGGTTTGAATGCGACTTTGCCACTTAGGGTGTGATCTCGGGCAAAAGCTCTCTGTAACTCGCCTTCCTCATCTATAAAACAGGCTGTTAGGAACGAATGAGATATATATAAAAGCTCTGAACAAAATATGTCAAGCATGTAGAAACACCAAAAAAAAATCAAAAACAAAAATAAAAAACCTGCCACCGATTAGTACAGCCTCACCTACACAAGGCAAGACCCAGCGTGGGGCATGCTGGGCTGTGTCCTGACGTTCAGGAGTCAGGCTAGCAGACACTGAGTCCGAACCACCACTGTGTAAGAAATGAGGAAGGGAGGGAGGGAGGAAGAAAAACAGCCATGTGTTTTGCTCTTGAAGGGGAACTCAGACACAACGTTAGAGACAGTTGCAGACAGCAAAAACCATCCAAACCTTGTCTACGGCCCGCACTTGAGCTGCTAACCTTCTGGCGCCTCCCGCACAAGTGAGAATCCCCGAAGCAGGGCCTGGCAGCAGTGAGTCATTAACATTTAGCCTCAGAGGGTGAACGGCAAGCAGAGCCAACTTTTAATAAGACACTCAAGTGGAAAGTTGGGTTTTGTGGGGTGGAAAAAACATGGTTAATCAGTGACAGAGCCTGCATTGGCAGATGACAGCGAATAGATTTCCTTTCTTAAGCAGTGACTGATAAATGTAGGCATCCTCAGTAGGTGGCAGTCTGGGTGACTGATGGGCTGGGCCCCTCCCCCCTGTGTGGATGGCAGACGGGCATCTGTGAGGTTACCTCAGGCTTAGGGAGCAGATGGTGTCCCAGGTCAGCAGCAACTAATAAAGAGCATGGTTGGTGGCCTCTAATGGTCTTTGTCCTGGATAACCAGCGAAAGAACCCGTGTTTACATAGTTTGCAGACTGGGGTGAGATGGGGGAGGCAAAGCAGTAGGTTGATGAATGCCCCCCTCCACCTAAAACAAAGACAATATTCTTGACAATGTTATTTCTAGGGTACTGAAACTAACCAAAGTAGGGGGCGGTTCTGCTATTTCTACAGCTGTGTATTTTTATAAGTACTGCTATAGCTGAATAATACCCATTCGCTTGTGTGTTTACTCTGAGGCCAGGGTACTGCTGGGCAGACAGTGTTCTAAAAGCGCTGGGAAACACGTGGGGAGTAAAACTATCTCCTGCCCTTGGGGAGCTTGGCTTTTAGTAGGAAGGCGGAGGATAAACCCAAGGTTTGCAACTGGGGGTGAGTGTGCCGCCCCCCGCCTGCATATCTGGCAATGTCTGGAGATATTTTGATTATTCAAGGGGAGGAGGTAGGCCACTCGCTGGCATTTAATGTACGGAGGCCAGAGATGCTGCCAAACGCCCTATGATGCACAGAACGGCCCCCACAACAAACAATTACCCATCTAGTTCAAAATGTCAATGGTGCCAGGTCGCGACACTCTGATTATTCACTAAAAACAAACCTATAATGCTGAAATAGAATTCTATTAAAACAAATCAAAAACGACTGAAGAAACATGAGCAGATTTTAATCGAAAATTTTACTGGTAAAATTCATGTGCCATCAAATTCACCACTTCAAACTGCACAGTTATTTTTAGTACATTCGCCAAGTTGTGTAACCAGCAGCACTGTCTAGCTCCAGAACATTTTCATCACCATAACATACAAAATCAGTACCTATCCGCAGCCCCTTCCTATTGCCATGTCACCCCAGCCCCTGGCAATTACTAATCTACTTTCTGTCTCTGTGGATTTGCCTAGCCTCGGCATTTCATAAAGACGGCACCATACCATACGTGTTTTTTGTATCTAGCTTCTTTCCTTTGACATGTTTTCAAGGTTCATGCATGTTATAGCATGGATCATACTTCACTGTTTCCTTAAAAATATTCCATTGTATAGATATACCACATTTTGTTCATCTGTTCCTCGGTTATGGTCATTCGGATTGTTTATTCTTTTTGGTTATTATGAATAATGCTGCTAGAACACTGATATACAAGTGTTTGCGTGCTTGCAGTTCTAGTGGGTAAATGCCCAGCAACAACGTAGGAGGGCTCCAACTTCTTCACACTGTGGCCAAGACTCATTACTGTCTGGCAGATTTTGATTTAAGAGAGAAGAATTTTAATTACAACCTAAATTTTCCGGAGGTGAAATGTTCAAGTCTTTCTTAATAAACTCTTTGAGGTTATTGTGGTGAGTTATCAGCTAAAGTTTTCTCTTAGAAAAACATAAAGGAGTGAACGGAAAACAAATTTAGAACATCTCCGGCTTTGTTTCTATGTGGGTTTTTACTCCTAATTTAAAGGCTTTCCTTTTGAAGACAAGAAATGTCACTGAAGAGTCTATATGGCAATATATCTCATGAGAGATTTTGTTGGTATTCAGACAGGTTGGTAATTCAGTGAAGGAGAGAGGAGTATAAAAACCTTTTCTCCACTCTTCTAACCCTAGGCCCAGAGACGGGGACACTGGTGACGGTCCAGGGACGGAGAATGGTGGCTCCCCAGACTCTCCTGCAGTTCAAGTGACAGCGCTCTAATGGCTTAAGTCTTGCCTACTCAAAGGGTGGTCCGTGGACCGGGAGCTCATTGGAAATGCAGGCTCTGAGTCCCACCCCACATTTATTGACTCAAAAGCTGCATTTGACAAGCTTCCCAGCTGATTCACATGGACGTGAACGTTTGGGAAGCCCTGCTCTTCTCTGCGCAGATGACAAGTGGATGACAAGCTAAGAACCTCACAGCCATCATTCTCACCAAGCCTCCCATTGTTTCAAAGTTCTTTTGAAAACATAATCCTCTTAGCCTTAAAAACAATCCCGTGGCTACGTTCCACCAAAAGGGAATCCGCCGCCTTGTTTTAAGTTGCATTACAATGTTTAGCTCTGCTTACAAATCTCAGCTGGGCCCCGCCACAGAGACGACCTAAAAGGCGCAAAGAGAGCCTGCAGACCTACAATAACGCCCCTTTGATCCCTCTGCTGCTTACTGTTATTTGCAATCTCTCTGGTTTTTTTCACTTGGGAAGTCCCCAAGGTTTCTGTGCTCCAGGGTGGTGCGGCTTGCAATTTCCCCATCACGCTCCCACCTCCAACAGAAGGTCAGCTCACCGAGGTTCCCAGTAGCCCGGAACAGCAGCTGGGGGGCAGTCTGAGGGACAGCAGAGGAACTAGCAGAGGGAGGGTGAATGGCCTACGAGGCAGGGTACCAAGGCTGGGTTTGTCGCCTTGTCAGGCCATCGCGGCTCAGGTTCCCTCACCTCTAAACCACATTCAAGGAAATTACATAACAACATCAATAATAATAATAATAGCCGCGTATCTAGTGACACACAAGGCACTAGCTGTCTGAACTCTTTACAACCCCAACAAACCTGTGGGAGGGGTCAGTGTTACCACCCCCATTTTACAGAGGAGGAAACTGAGACAGAGAGATGTTTAGGAACGTGTTCGAAGTCCCAGAATAAGTGGGGGAGCCTGCATTCTAACCTGGGCATCCTGCCTGCAGAGCTGGCCCTTCGCCCCCACGCCGAGCAAACGCAATGCTTGTTAAATCGCTGTGCAGATGCTACATAATACAACTTACTGGCTGGGCTGCTCTTTAAAACACAAAGTTTAAACTGAAAAAAATGAAAGTCTTTGGCCAAAACGCAAACACTGGCTTCTCACTGGGGCAGACGAAGGTTGCCAGGGCTCTCAAATGGACAGGAATGTAATCCAAGCGCTGAAGCAAACAGGGCCTGTAACAGAGGTTTCATTTCCTACCAAACCACTCAGCGAGTTGTGCAAAGCTTCCCGAAACAAATACTTTGGGGCAAGGCTGGGATATTTCTCAAGGCTCTTAACCCGAAGGGGACTTGAACTATTGCTCTTCAAAAGCCCCCGAGCGACGGCCTGGAAAGCTCCTTCCAGCTTTCAGAGTAATAACAAACAATTCTCTGGTTTCAGACTGCCCGCTGCAACACAGAGCTGGAGGAAGCGCAGACTCGCAAGGCTGCTTTTGAAAAGACTCTGATTTTTTTTTTTGGCATATTCATTCACAGAAACTTCACTCAAACCAAAGTCTTCCTTGCCTCCTTCACTCTACTTCAGCTCCTGATATGACAAGAGCAGGCGGTGAGGCCGGGCATGCACCGGCTGCTAACACGGCTGCGTGTCCAATTCCTGCCAGCGCCTCTGCGCCAGGGTGCACGCCCCAAATCCAGCAAGCCACCATGGCCACACCAAGAAATGACCACACACCAAACCCCACCAGGACCAGCCACGCCCACACTCCCAGAGACACAGAAGGCTCCGGAAGGACAAACTGGTCTAATGGCCCCATTTCACAGGTGCAGGCTGAGGCTCAGAGAGGCCAGGATGTGTGAAGGGTCAGGACTTGAATTCACTGCTCCAGCTTGGAAAGCAGTTTTTCCTGAATGAACCTATGTCTCCCTTCTGTCCTCCTAAAAACTCCAAGACAGGGGGTCACGAGGGTCAGTAAGACTCTGCAATACTTCATGTCAATAACCAGCTTTCCATAATCCCTTAAGAGCCTCGGCATTTCCCGAACACCTAAAACCGCCTATGCTTTAATTGCATTCCTTTTGTAAGACAGCTTTCCTGGAGGGGAAAAAAATGATATTAAATCATATTAAAACAAATCAGGGAAATGAGGTACTAAAGGCTTAGGATTTACTCCAAAGTCCCCGTGGCCCCCAGGCTGCCATCTGACCTCACCTTCTAGCTCTCTCCATTGGCTTCAAACATCCCCCCACCTCCACACCTTTGCCCTGCTGTTCCTTTCACCAGGAAAGTGCACAGCCGCGACCCTCCTTCTGCTCAGGAACCTGCTCACTTGCAGACTCCGCTCAGAGAGGCCGTCCCTTCCCACGTTTACTCAGAGTGGCCCTGGCCTCTTCATTGTCTTCAATGTACCTGACGTTACCTGAAAGTGGCATGTGTTTATTGTCTGTGTGCTCCGTTAGACTGGCTGTATGTCCCACAAGGACAGAGAATTTGTCTTGCCTGTTGTAATTTTCCTAGGAGACTTTTTTTTGATAATGCACATCTTTCATTTTGAATTTGCTTTTTTAATCCACGGTTTCTGTTTTGTGTTTCCTTAAATGAAGGCGCACCCTGAAACTGACATATAACCATGTTTTTGTCAGGCTCTAACAGAAGTTCTTAAGAGAGGAGCTGTGTCCTCTAGGTCATTATTAGCTTGATATTGCTTCCCAACATCATAGCAGAGCAGTTCTCAAAGTGTGGTCCCGGACCGGACCCGCAGTCAGCGTCAGCGTCAGTGGGGGACTTGTTAGAAATGCAAGTTCTCAGGCTCCGGCCCAGATCGGGGTGGAGCCCAGCAATCTGTTCCAACAAGCCCTGCCAGGTAATTCTGATACAAGTTCAATTTTCAGGACCCCTGGCATAGCAGGAAGAAGTGTGAACTAAAAGTCGGTGTTCTTTGGTTTGGGTCTCAGCTCCGCCATCCCCGAGTATGTAACAACAAAGTTACTCGAATTCAGTGGCCTCAGCTTACTCATCTGTTCATGTGACCACTGAAGCCTTTGTCAGCACTCCAGGTCTTTGCTTCCAAGCCAGCCGACTGACTGTTTTATGGCACTTATTTGCCGCAGCATCTAAACTCTAAAGAGGTCCCTGCGCTGAAAGGAGGCTCGGCCCATACCAAATATTTCAGTGGGATAACCCTTAAACCTGAAGGATCTGAATTCCTGCCTCAGGTTATAATCTGAGGGTAAGGAAGGCTGTACTTACTCTCTAATACAGTCCAGTTACAAAAGCCCTGAAAAACTGAATTCTGCTCTGCCAGGAGGGACCAACCCTCTCAGCCCAGGGAGGTGGCAGCCCCTCGGGCAGAGGAGCGCTATGGCTGCCGGGTTTTCAGCTATTTCAAAAGCAGGAGAAACAGAGCCTCCCTGCTTCTGTGAGGCACCAATATGGCAGAAAGTTTGAGAAATGAGAACACCGCTGGCCTTTTCCTGCTGAATGTTCCATATAGATATTATCAAAGGTGGCCAGCATAAAAGACAGTAAAGGCTGCAAAAATGGGATTGCTGTCCTTGAAGTGCTCACAATGGGCTCTGAGAATCAGCAGGGCCATTTTCTGGGGACAGAGGTGTCCTGGGGACAGCAGGGAGAAGACAGGGATGAAAGACCACAGATGCGGAGCTGAGGAAACCCCGTGACATTCGGGCCGTGCGTTAGCACTTCAGGATTGTTAGGGTTCATGAGTGCGATCTGGAAATAGCACTTGGACTTCAGGAACTCTCCAGTAGGGCGAACGGTTTGTCTCCTGCGGTCACGGCTCGCCCCGCCCCCAGACTTCAGTCCCTAGAACTGAGACCAGGTGATTTGCATTAATTCCCAAGCCTTGTAAATCCACAATTTCTTCTTCGTGAATCACTCAGGGTGATTGAGAGCATCAGATGAGAAATTCCAGAGGGAAATGGACAGGCCGTTAAAACGGGAAAAGCACAAACTAAGATATTTATTGAATGAATGACACAAGGAAAACCCCTAGCCCAGCACTGTGGTATTCAGTATTAACACGTCATAACAATTCCTTTCTTATTACTTGTACGATCGATCTCTAACACTGAGAGTCTAATAACAGGGATGAGGCAAGGACATAGGTGACTAAGGCCCATCGAATTCCAGATGGTTGGAGAGGCAGTGGCAAGAATGAGCTCAATCACTTGGGAAATTAGAATGGGCTTCGTGAAAGAGGCGGCAAGCTGGGCCTTGAATGACACCCAAGAATCGGTGGGACGGCTGGTCGTCGCGCGTTGTTTTGGAGCGCATGAATCTCGGGGACCCTGGGAGGAGGGAGTTTCTAAGGGGCAGCCATGTGCTGAGCAACCTTATGTGCCTCAACCACTGCACTGCCCGGTTGCTGGCGGCGAGAGAACCTCCTGGCCCAGGTGCCCGCTCTCCTGGGGGTTAGACTGGGTGGAGGCCACTGCCTACGAGGCGTGCCGAGATCCACGCCCATCCGCCCCCGCTCTGCTCTCCGCCACAGCGGAACTACATTTCCCAGGCTCTCCTGACCTCTGCAAGTGGGAGGTCACAGCCAGAGGACCGGAGGGAGGGGGAAAGCCCGGCTGCGTCGACGCTGAACAACAATGACCCATTCGAGTGTCCAAAAATCCTTCATTCTCCATGTGCTCAATCTAGCGTTGAAAAGTTTCAAAATGAAAAAATCCTGTGATCCCACCAATATTTTATCAGCGGAGTTCTTAACTTCCAACCAATTCTCTTCAATTTGCAGCACCTCTGTGGTGATAAGTCTTCGTTCTCATGCACAATTTTGTAGTTAAGTTCCATTCAGCTTTAATATACAACACTGTTGCCCTTCGTCAAGCTTATAAAAAAATAAAAAGCTCATGAATTATCGTACTTTCACACCATTCACTTTAAGCCCAAATTTGCCTCTCATTTTCATTTTATTTTGTGCACTAGCATCGTGCACGTGCGCCCTGGGCCGCCCTCAGCCCGCCTGTAGCTATCACGGGGTAGAACCTGTTAGGAAGCTTTGGGCTGGGAAGCCTGGGGTCTCACCCTGTGGAGTATCTAGGGCACTGATTCCCAGCTGGTGCTTTGAAAAACCACATGCTCAGACTGCACCCCACGCTAATCACACAGGTGTCTCTGAGGGCGACACCCATTGTTTTCAAAACTGTCCAGGTGATTGTGATGGGAGTCAAGTTTTCTTTTTTTTAAGTATGTTTTTTTCATTATGCTATTACCGTTGTCCCATTTATTCTCCTCTTCACCCTCCTCCACCCTGCCCCCCGCCCCATTCCCATCAGCATTCCCCAACCCTGAGTTCATGTCCATGGGTTGTACATTTAAGCTCTTCGGCTTCTCCATTTCCTGTACTATTCTTAACCTCCCCCTGTCTATTTTGTACCTACGATGTATGTTTCTTATTCCCTGTACCTTTGCCCCCTTCTCCCTCCTCTGCTTCCTTGCTAATGACCCTCCGTGTGATCTCCATTTCTGTGATTCTGTTCCTGTTCTACTTGTTTGCTTAGTTTGTTTTTGTTTTTAGGTTCGGTTGTTGATAGTTGTGAGTTTGTTGTCATTTTACTGTTCATAGTTTTGATCTTCTTCTTCTTAGATAAGTCCCTTTAACATTTCATATAATAAGGGCTTGGTGATGATGAACTCCTTTAAGATAACTTTAGGTAAGGTAACTTTACCTTAACTTTATCGGCCTTTCCATTCTAAATGATAGCTTTGCTGGATAGAGAAATCTTGGATGTAGGTCCTTGCCTTTCATGACTTGGAATACCTCTTTCCAGCTACATCTTACCTGTAAGTTTTCTTTTGAGGAATCAGCTGATAGTCTGATGGGATCTCCTTTGTAGGTAACTCTCTTCTTTTCTCTTGCTGCTTTTAAGATTCTCTCCTTATTGTTCATCTTGGATAATTTAATTATGATGTGTTTTGGTGTGTTTCTCCTTGGGTCCAGTTTCTTTGGGACTCTCTAAGCTTCCTGGACTTCTTGGAAGTCTATTTCCTTTGTCAGATTGGGGAAGTTTTCCTTCATTACTTTTTCAAATAAGTTTTCAATGTTTTACTCTTCCTCTTCTCCTTCTGGCACCCCTATGATTTGGATGTTAGAACATTTAATGTTGTCCCAAAGGTTCCTAAGCCTCTCCTCATTTTTTTGAATTCTTGTTTCTTCATTCTGTACCGGTTGAATGTTTATTTCTTCCTTCTGTTCCAAATTGTTGTTATGAGTCCCAGTTTCCTTCCCTTCACTGTTGGTTCCCTGTATATTTTGCTTCATTTCACTTTGTATAGCCTTCACTTTTTCCTCTATTTTGCATCCGTGCTCCATCATTTCTGTGAGCATCCTGATTACCAGTATTTTGAACTCTGCATCTGATAGGTTGGCTATTTCCTTGTTATTTAGTTCTATTTTAGGAGTTTTGATCTGTTCTTTCATTTGGGCCATATTTCTTTGTTGGTGCACCTTTTATGTTGTAAGGGGTAGAGCCTTAGGTATTCACCAGGGCAGGGCAACCCGCTTCACTGTGTTGTGGTGCTGTATGTGGGTGAGGGGTCAGAGAGGGAATAATGGAAGTCAAGTTGAAAACCACTGATCCAGTGTTCAGGGAGGCCCTAAACTTGCAATGAGAAGCTCTTGAAAAAGAAAAGGAAACAATGGCCATGGTGTTGCTGGTTTTCTTTTCAGTTGGGGACAGCTTCACACCATTACAGGCACTGACACTGCCCTCCTCTTCCCCTGTGACCACCCCAAATCTCCCTGATCCTGCTCCTCAAGACCACCTCACAGTACACCGCAGTCAGGAAGCATTTCTCAGCTGCTCCAGTGTGACACCATCTCTCCCCATCGTGAACTTCTCACAGTTAAGTATTTTATAATTGAGCACTTAAGTATTCTTCAGGACTTTCATTGGTCTTGTCTTCTCAGCTGGATGCCATGCATTGTAGAGGCAGGGAAACTATTTTCTTCTTCTTTTGTATTAGCTTACAATGCGGTTTGGAACATTTCAGATGCAGGGAGCACCTCCCAACTGGCAGGTGAATGAAACAAACATTGGGGCCCACCAGCAAGGTAGGAGTAGGGTAGACAAAAATGTCTACAACCAAAACTAGAGTGGCTATGCCATGACAGCAACTATGTCCTTCAGTTTGTCCCTCTGTCAAATATCAGCAGCTTTTAGGAAAGACAGGCTGATTTTGCCTAGAAGGGGATTTTGTAGGAAAGGAAGCTGCAATTACACATAAAGTCTGTAGTAGTTTCAGGTAAATTAATTTGGCAGCAACACTGATTTGATTTCCAAGACTAAACTGCTGCTATAAAACACCTAATATATCCCTATTCTGGGAAAACAGCAAGAGGCCAAGTGTAGTAAGCCCCCAGCCAGAAAAACCACTTATCATATGATTTGCAGAATTCAAGGATTACCTCCCCTAGTTTATATTTAAGGTCCACGCAGTCACCTAAAAATACTTTCCCAGGTTCTTGCTTTCCAAGCCAAAAAGATCAGGTTGCTGAAATGTGGGCTATGTACGTAGACTCTATCTATCTCTCTGTCTGTACATACGTGCCTGGGTGGGATTTCTTCAAATACTACAGTCCCAGCAGTGATTTTATTTAGTCTGGTTGCTCCTAAGACAAACACACATAACTTTAATTAAACGCACAGCACATGTAGGGGAAACCATCTTGAAACGATTAGCCTGCTCCACGGCACGAGGTTGGGGGCTTGGGGGCGAGGGCACCCTCCCACTCCCTTACCTCCACTGGGGAGAGAGGACAGGCCGGCGGAGAGAAGCCAAGCCTGACTCCATAAACACGGGCTGCAGCCGTGACTTTCTGCCCGGCTCTATTCTGCTCTCTCACAACCCCAGGACACCGCCCTTCTTTTACTCTTTCCTAAATGAATTCCAGTCATTCGATTGCTTTCACTCTTTTTTTTTTTTTTGAACTCCTCTTTGATCAGTTTCAGAGGGAGAAAATTTTCAGACAAGGTTCTTATCTATCCCTAAAGGAAATATTACAGGAAGGAACGGAAACACATGAAGAATTACCAAACCACCCATCTGGTTATTGACCTTCGGCTGGGAGGCTTCTGGAGAATGTCTGCCGACATGGCTGCCTTTGCTGCCTCATTCTTGGGACTTGTGGGTCGTCTGGTATTTAGGTAGTAAAGGCTCAGTATTTTTCTATTTAAATTCCACTGGAAGCTGGGAGAGCAGTGTCTGGCTGTGACATTCACCAGGATAGCTCTTTTCCTCTTGAACTACAACTTAATTCACCTCCAACGAATTTATCCATGATATTTTTGCCAGCTAAGAGAGTGTTTTCTCCATGAGAACCACCCTCAAAAGTCACTCCCACACATTCTGACCAAATGCCTCTTCTGTGCTTGGGAGAGTGGAAAAAGCCAGTACAAGTACGAAAATTGTACGGGCCTTGGCCTCAGCAAGCTTACTGGGTTGTAAGGGATTCAAGTCTTTCAGAAAACAAAAGTTTTGCTTAAACCGTTGAGGTTTTTTTTGTTGTTGCTCCTGTCAATATAAGAAAATACATGAAATTCTAAATTAAGATTGTAGTAGTTCAAAGGGAAGAAACATCACAAAAGAACTGGGAACATCAGAGAGGAAGGCATTCTGGACTGGACACAGAAGCTGGGCCAACATCTGGATGTTCTTACAGTGGGGAAGGGCAGGGATCAGACCGTCCCCCCTCCCACCAATGGCAGGCACGAGGGAACATTGAGCTAAGTAAGGGCAGGGTCAGCGGGGGACCCTTGAAATCCAAAATCAGGACTCCAGATTGTCACGCAGTAGGAAAACAGTGTGCGCTACTGAGCAAACGACAAAACGGGTTACCGCGGAGGCTCTAGGAAACGGGCCTCCAGCCTGACTTTGATATGGGAGTGGATAAATCAATGGGCAAACCGGAACAGGCAGGCAGAGAACGCGGCCAAGGGCCATCAAGGACCTACCTTTCAAGTGCGTGACCTGGCCTTGCCTTTTGGAGACAAATGCAAAGCAGTGTCCCAGTCAAACGCTGGGCACACAAGCTCCACGGGCCAGGGGGGCCAAGAGCTCCAGCCCAGGGCACATGCTGGGCCGGGCTGGCCTGTCCCGGATTCGGGGTCACTCCTAGGGCATCACCAGTTCCCGTGCTACCAAAGCAGTGCAGGTGGGAGGAATAAGAACAAGAACAGAAGAGACTGCACTGCCTGAGAAAGGTCTTCCAGCGGGAGGGAGACATGTGTACACTCTGGCGGGAAGGCACAGAGGAGGCCAACTGCAATACAGAAGTGCGCGCCTGCCAAGGTCAGGAGGCCCACACCGCGGGGCCGACGCTGCTTGGGGCTCATTGTTACCAAGAACTCCTGGCCTTGTGCTCTTACATGGTGCTAGCAGCAGCCCCTCTCATTCTGCGGGCTAAGACCCTTCAATTTGAAAAAAAAAATATGAAGACAGATTCCATTCTGTGGTGCCTTTAAATATTAAATCCTTGTGGGTTATCAGTTACTAACTTTAATCATCAAAAGGAATATTCCAAGCAGAAATACTGTTAACAGATGATTAGTTATGGAAAACCTGGCACTGAAAAAGTAATTATCTTCTTTCTCCCTTTTTCATATAATTCTAACTTTCTGCCTAAGTGTCACCAAAGGAAATAATGGTGAACTAGCACGTGCAAAGGTACACGTGTTAACTGGTCCTCGAGGTCACGCAGGCTAAGCTGGACCCACGGGCCTTCATTTCATCATCTCTAAGTGGAAGGGGTGATTATTGTACAGCTGCTGTGTGCACTTCCACTGGTCAAGGAGAATAAGATGAAGAAGTGATTCATGCCACAAGGATGAACCCTGAAGCCATCATGCTCAGTGAAGGGGGCCAGAGACAAAGGGTCCCATATTATATGATTCCGTTCATATGAAACACCCAGAACAGGAACATTCAGAAACAGAAAGCAGACCAGTGGTTGCCAGGGGAGGGGGGAGGGGAGACTGGGGAGTGTCGCTGCTCAGTGGGTACAGGGTTTCATTTGGGCTGATGAAAAATTTCTGGAAGCAGAAAATGAAGATGATTGTACACTATCAATGTGTTTAATGCCGCTGAAATGTATACTCTACTAGGGTTAAGCTGGTGAATTTCATGTTATATGTATTTTTACCACAATACAAAGAGGAAAGAGAGAATAGAAAAAAAATGTCCTGGCTATGTACTCTATGTGTGATAAATATCTTATTAACAAAAGGTATCAATTTATTCAGCTGATCAGAACCACGGCGATGCTGCTAATCTAAATTTCCTATTTCCGTTTTAGTGGGTGCTGTCTCGGACAAAATCGTCATAAACCACTATCTCCCCTTCCTCTGGTACAGCCCTGAGGGGCTGTTTGGTGCAGACGCACGCGAAGCTGGGCCGGGGCACGCGGAGCCGAGAAAGCTGTGTAGTGCCACGCAGAGCCGCCCGGAAGCCCACATCTACCACCAAAATCTCAGGACAGAAGTGTGGCTTCTGCCATTGTCACTCCAATGGCACCGACTCTGCATGTGGCTTTGGGGGAGACGGTTAACCGACTCACTCGACAAACGCTTTTTTGAGTACCTGCAGCAAACCGGGCAGTGGGCTCGGTGATGTCATGACGGCAAAGTTGCGGTCCCTTCTATCAAGGAAATTTTAATCTAGAGTTGCAAGGCGGAGAAGAACCAACGATTACAAAAGGTTGAGAAGCCTCAACATAACATTGGCCAACGACCAAAGCCTGCCTATTAGCGGGAGTCCTGCCCTCCAAGTCCGAATTCCCTGGGTCTGAGCCCTGCGGCCCACTCCTGAGCGGCGGGCCTCAGCGACGGCGAGGCCGAACTGAAGCCGGGGCCGCAGGGAGGGAGCTCAGCCTGGGCCGCAGCAAAGAACAAGCCCAGCTGATAGAGGACCGGACTCCGGTCTGAGACAGGACGCCTCCCCTCGGCCCTCTGAGAAGCCACAGCCAGGGCCCCAGGCAGAGCTCAGCCCCTTAAGCTGCCTCGCGCTACTGTCTGCGCTACGGGATCCGATGGGTGTCCGAAAGAGGGTTTCACTGGCAAAGTCTGCTAAACTGTGGTGCCCGATCTTCTGAAAATTTGCCCTTTATTCTCACTACCCATCCTTCAATCTAGAGTAAGTCTCATTGCTAGGTGATGGATCCCTCTGGTTGAACCTACACGGGACGCTAAAAAGCATCAACTCCTGGGCCTCTCCACAGAGCACCTGATACAGGACACCTGGGGCACGCACGGTGTCTGTAATTTTTAAAAGCACCCCTGGTGATTCTAAAGCTGGCAGGTCTGAGCGCCACTCATCTCAGATAAGGAGGGAAGAAGAGGGGGTTTCTCCCGTGCCTACTATGGGCCGGGTGTCGTGCCAGCTCCTCACATACAGTATCTATAGCTCCAGGCGCCCCACCAATCATGTTCTTGGACTTGTTCTGGCCATAAGCATACAGCCCCTTCGAGCAGCCCTCAGCCTTGGAGGGATGAGCGATTAGGAAATGACACCCTACTTTCCTTACCCCCGGGAGGGGGACCTCGGAGGTATACTTTTAACCTGGGGTGAGAAAACAATCTCTGTAAGAAGCCAGACAGCTCACACGTTAGGCCTTGTGGGCGACACGGCACTTGTCCGTCGAGTCTGCCTTCGCGGTGCAGAAGCAGCCGTGAGCGATCACTAATAATGGGTCTGGCTGCGTGCCAATAAAACTTTATTTACTCAGACAGGCAGCGGGACATAGTGGGTCAATCCCTGTTCTAAGTCTAAACAGATTCCCAGAGGTTCTCAGGGAAAATGAGTTCCAGGGGACCACAGCGGTGACCTGCCCGCCACACAGCCCACAGGCTTCACTCCCTTACTGTGCACTCCGCGGGGCTGCCGGCTAGAGAAACCACTTGCACTCCAATTCTAGTCTCAGAGCCTGCTTCGGGGGGCATCCGACCAAGGTCGGTATCTTATTTTCTCCACATAAATACCATGTGGTTAAATACCACCATCTCCATTGTGCAGTGAACGAATTGAGATTCAGGGATTACAAAACTCCTGAGTGGCGGTGTCCAGGTTAGAAATCTATTTGTCTCTGAGGTCAGCGATCCCTCTACTACACGGCCACAGTAAGGGTGGATGCAAACAAACACACACACGTTGACATAACACTGAATCCGATCATTCTAATTATGGCGAGCAAGAGTACCCCATATGGCAAATCATAAAGCGAAATTCATACCGCTCATGTTAAAGAAGGACTTTAAAGAGATACAATAATATAAGTAGCAAGGTTTGAGGGTTATGGAAAAAAAATACTCTTTCTCTTTTATACTGTTTCTAATCTAGGACAGATTCATTTGCCACCTATCAACTGGTTGCAATCCTGGTGCTCTCCCACCTCTGGTGAAATCTTTGGTTATACCCGGGAACAAATACAGCCATTCAAGGCAAAGCCCGATGTGTAATTCGGAACCTTTTACCCTCTTACACATGTTAACATGGGGTAGGGGAACAGTTTTCCTCAAAGTCCCTTAAAGGCACGTGTGCAAGTCCCCTACAGATCCTAAGGAGTCCAGAGGACACTTTGTGAACCCAGAATTGGCAGTGAGAAACCAATCTTGGTAGCTTACGCGGTCTTGCCCTCGCTGTCCTGTTTAGTGGCACTGGCCCCCTTCTTGCCCAGCAGCGAGGCCACCTTCTCCGCGTCTCCATTCTCCACGGCCTGCAGCAGCCGGTCATCGTTCTTGTTCCACTCGTTGGTCTGCAGAGCAAAGGGGAGACGGAGCGTCAGTGAGCAGGCGACAGGGGCCACAGCCGTGCCGGCAGGCAGTGTCTCCATCCTTCCCTGCTGTTGCTCAAGTCGACATCTTCCCCAAACGGGCACTTTAAAAATACCTTCCCCTTCACCGTGGCAGCACTCAAGAAAACTGGTTTCCCAAAAGGAAACATCAACGGTTCAATAAGATAGCAGCCCGTCGCCGAACTCTGAAATAAAATTAACTTGTTTGAACCGAAGTTGGGAATGATGAGGCAACGTGCAAAGACCTCCAGGCCAGTTTACACATTAGCTTATTTCTAGCCTAACTCAACAGCCGGCCTCTCAGAACACTGGCCTTTGACCCGGTCCACAGCTCACTGGCCCACCGTGCCACAGAGCCAAGCTGGCCCACGGCTCACGGTTCTCTGAGGGTTTATAACACATGTAATTCTTTGTCAGCTTTTATTGCCCCCCTTTCTGACCTGCTCACTGAGCCTGACTGTTGAGCTGTATACTGACTTTAAGTAGCTGTCCAGGCTACCGAGTCAACAAAGTGTCACCAGAAACGCAGCTTCTTCCACCAGCGGCTACTTACCACCAGAGAGGGCTGGGCAAAGCCTCCACTGCCAAACCCCAGCCCCGACAGGGCAATTAGGCCAACCAGTGACGGCGAAGCTTTCGTGGGCACGCAAACTAGTTTCTCCTCTTATGGAGGGGAGAGAGGATCTCTATGTAAAGCCAACGGGCCCCGAAGGCAAAACTAAGAAGCTGCAAAAGTGAAAAGGTAGCAGCGAGCCACTGAAGGTTGTGCAGCGGGGGACTGAGAGGACAAAGTCAGTAACAGAAGAAGTCATCCAGAGGTGTGCCTTCTTCATCCCAGAAATGATCCTGGGGCAGACACGTCAAAGTCCCCGGGTCACTTGGCAGGCCCCGGGACACCTCCAGACTTCCCCTAGTGAGGCCACCACCCTGGGAGAGACCCCTCCTCACTCCCCAAACTTTCTGTAAACAGGTCTCCGGGGCTCTCTGCTTCCTTGGGGCCTCCAAAGAACCTCCAGGTGTTTCATATTAAAGGCTTTGCCACGGGCCACTTAAGGGAGGCAGACAGGAGAGATAGTGGAGACTGAAAAGCTAACTACAGGGAATCTTACAGGACTACAGTCTTCCATGGCCCCAGGACGTTCCCCATCTCTCTGCACCGCTGGAGCTGGCAAACCCAACAGGGCGATGCCCTTCTCACTGAGCAAGGGTGGGTCTACCAGATGCCCCAGCACTGCTCTAACCGCAGCCGAGAGGCAGGCATTAGGGAAAGCCATGGGCCACGGCGGAGGAAAATAGGTGCACACAGGGTTCAGGTTACGAACTGGCTTCTCTGAGAGTCTCGGGACTGGCCCACTCCCGTTTGTGAGGACGCTCTCTTCCCCCGCGGCCACCACCGTGTGTAAGAACACAGGAAGAATAAGTAAGTTTGAATGAAAATAAGAAGTTTGTCCTCTAGGCTGCGTGAACTTGAAATCCAGAACTCTACACTGACACTTACATGCTATGAATTTTCACTCACTCGAAGCCTCTCTGTGCCTCTGTTTCCCAAGGCCTTGGGCTAGATGCTCCCTCTATTCCCCCTAAAACTCAAAAAATCTTAATCTATAAAATGCCTCAAAGCAAACATAGCTACAGGCTTTTGTGGAACAGTACCTGTCTGTGATAACAGAAACATTCTGTATCTGCACTGTCCAAACCTGTGGCCGTGAGGCAGTAGTCCTCACCCAGGGGTGATTCTTCCCCTGTGGGGACATCTGGCAGCCTCCGCAGACATTTCTGACTGTCATGACTATGGGCACGACAGGCATCTCGCAGGTGGGGGCTGGGGTGCTGCTAAACATCCTTCAATGCACAGGACAGCCCCTGCCGCCCAAGAAACAATCATCCGGCCCTAGATATCAAGATCACATTAACCACACAGAAGCCCTGGAAATGGCGAGTGCCACTGAGGGACCGAATTTTTAACCGGAATTTCTGACTTTGGTGCAGCGGCGCATGACTGCTGTCCAAGTACTCTACTTAATCAAGGAAGAAGGTGTCTGGGCCAATGCCACCCACACCCTCCTACAACAATCAATTTACTCGCAAAGAAGACATTAGGATTTATCTTCAATTATAAATCAGGTTTCCCCTCGAAAGCAATAAACAGACCGCCCCAGGCACAAGCATGTGTTAGTACAATGGGAAGCTTTACTTAACAAAATGTAGCCAACATCAAGAAACAGACTGTGGCTTATTTCCCCCAGATTGCGTTTTTACAAGCCAAAACAAAACCTACAAGGTTTATTAAAGCACACGTGGAACTCATGATTCCTACCTACATTATCCCAATGCTACATTATTACTGCTGTCTTTTAAATCCTTCCCGAACCAAATTAAAACTGGATTGGGAAGATCAAAAGGATATTAAATCTCAGAGGACATGACTGAAAGGACTTAAGCAAAGAAAGGCCACATGAAAGAATTTTCTTTTTCAGTGCCCTGCGCTCAACTCTCGGGTTGAGATCTATCCAACTGCAGGGGCTCCCTAAAATTAGTTACATGTGGATATTTAGGGAGTTCAGTTTCTACAGGACAAAGTGAGAAAGATTCCCCCCTCCCCTACTCTTTGGAGGACGAGGTCAACGGCACACCCCTTGAGATCTAAAATTCTTCTCTTTTGCCTTATCTCTCCTGTTCTCTCCAAATGAGGCAGGGAGAACATGCCGACCCCCACACAAAGATGTAATAAACAATTAGCAGCACCATTCGACCTGTACGTGCTGCGGGCAGGGTTCGTGGGAAGCAGCAGAAAGGAAAAGGATGGGTGCTGAACGTGCTGGCCTTGGAGTCTGAGTCAAAGGGCAGCTCAGAACAAACTGGGAAGACGGGCAAGCGTGAAGATCCTGGGGAAAAAGCAGACCATCGGTGGGAAATGAGGAGAGAAGGCAGGCGTTTGACTCTTAACATTCTCACAAGTAGTCTAAAAGCAGACGCCAAAAGGGACCCAATCAGGCCTCCATCCCAGGAATCCAGGTTCTGAACAGCAAGTCTTCCAAGGTGAAATGACAGTGTGCCAGTGTAATCGAGTAGAAACTCCACGTCTTTAACATGATCTTTCTCCTGTCTGTCTGTCCACTCCCTTCTTTCATCATTAAGCCCTCCGGACATCAGATTCTGGTCAGTGTCAAACAGTCTTAAGAACAAATCCTCAGGTGTCTTGACCATAGAAACTGAACTAAACATAAAGTCTTGACTTCAGCTGTGTTTCAGCCCCAGGCCCACGAAGCTGAAGAACTGCACAGACCGTACTCATGAAACAGAATAGTGCCATGCTGACATCAGGACCTGATGCAATTACCAGCCACTGACTACCCTGGCCCCAACCTATCGGTAGAGACCATGACCCCAACTCCTTTAGCTACCACGATTCATGATTATTCCCCTACACAGCCCATCCTCTAGAAGCCATCAGGGAGCCAGGTCTTCGAGCACTAGCTTACATGGGACTCCGGGCTTGGTGCCATTTCCTCAACTATTAAAACTCTCTTTGCTGCAAACTCCTGTTCGTGTTTCCCTGAGCTCTGATGGAGCCAGGTGAATGGGCTTCTTCAGTCCGGTAACAGCAGGAAGCAGATGCTAATATGACAGATTCTTCAGTCCTGGGCCATGCACGACTGACCTTGCCATATTTTGAGATGCCATCACTTTCCTCCCCTAAACATGCCCATGGAGACATTCCCTATATTTTCTTCTATAAAACCAGTGCGACCAGTGCTACACACTCCATACCAAAAATTCGACAGCTAATCACAAGACAAAACAGGTGTCTCTTAATGTCATTTCTCTTAAGAATCCAGGCACAAATCTCTCTCCTCCACCTCCATCCACCTGCTGACTGGTACTAAATTGAAACCAAGCATCAAAAGGAATCTTCAAAAAAGCTGTATTTTGGCCAATCTACTGTCCAAAGGTAGCACTGGTCAGGTAAATAGGTTGTGATATGGTAATAAGAAATATATGTTTGGTCTTCGTGCCTAGTTCCTAGCACAGAGCTACTAAAACCCATGGACTTTTCTGAGTGATGGGCAGAGAGAAGCATCTTTAAAAAAAAAAAAATTCATAGTAAGCTCCTTTCAACCTTATCTGAGTTTTTGTTAATGGGGTGGCTGGTGAGTTGAAGCCCTTAGATAGCTTTAGGATGGGGGCTGGTTGTCACAAGAACCATCCATGTCATTAAAGGGTTAGAACTTTCAGGCCCGCATCCCCCACCCCCAGGGAGGGAAGAGGGGCTGGAGACTGAGTCAGTCACCACTGGCCATTGATTCCATCAATCATGCCTATGTAACAGAACCTTCATCAAATCCCCTAAGCCCCTCCCCTAAGCTACAGGTTCAGAGAGCTTCTAGGTTGAGGTACGCATCAAGGTGCTGGGAAGGGGATGCAGGAGAGGACAGGGCATGGACATGGGGGATGCACACACACAGACACTGGGAAGGTGATGCAGGACCGGGCATGGACATGGGCAGACACACAGACACCCAGAGACACTGGGAAGGGGAAGCAGGACAGGGCGTGGACATGGATGGACGGACACACACACACACACACACACACACACACACACACCATACTTTGCTCTATGTATTTCTTCCATTCAGCTGTTCCCAAGCTATACTCTTTACGCTAAACTGGTAATAATAAGTAAAGTGCCTTCATGAATTCTATGAGCTGTTAAAGCATATTACTGAAACTGAGAAGGCTGTTGGGAACCCCCGGACTTTAGACATGAGTGGTCAGAAGTAGGGTTGATCACAGGGGTGCCCTGGCTGCGGTCCGCCAGCTACATGCGGCCCAGGATGGCTGTGAATGCAGGCCAACGCAAAGTCGTAAATCTACTCAAAACATTGAGTTTTTTGTGATTAGGTGTCGCAATGTATTTAATGTGTGGCCCAAGGCAGCTCCTCTTCTTCCAGTGTGGCCCAAGGACACCAAAAGGTTGGACACCCGTGGCACTTGCAATGGGTGCATAGAGTAGGGGCCATCCTGTGGGACTGACCCCTTAGCTAGTGGGATCTGACTCTAGCTCCGGGCAGTTAGTGCCAGAAGTGAGTTAAATCACTGGACAGGTACTCTGTAGGTGTAGGAGAGTAGGAGAATCAGATATTAGTATAAAGAAAACCCCCACGCATTTGGTAGCAGGAGTGTTCTGTGTAAGAAGAAGAGCATGTGATAGGTAAAGTTCAAAATGCTGCCATAACATCCCAAAGTTACTCATACTTCTAGAGACCACCATCCTACCAACAGAATCCCTTCTGCCCACTTCCCATGGAAATCGCCCCTCGAACTGGCCCTCCCTCCGCAGTGCAGGCTTAGCTCTGCCTCCACACTGGGCTCCTGGTCCCCTTAGAACAACTGTTTTCAATCTATTAGTGGGTTAATCCAACATTTTTTTTTTAAATAGAAAAAGAAAGGAAACAACAGATACATCATATTTAATAAGGTTAAATGTTTTTGAATGTGTGTACTGTGTGTTGATATATTTTTCTACTGCAGAATCACAATAAAAAACACTAGATGCCTCTGCTTTGGAATGCTGTCATTCCATCCGCCTATGAAAGTTTTTCTTCTAATGCCTAGTTCAAGTCCAAGCCCTGCAGGGTTCAAGTTTTTCCTGGTGGCCTCCTTCTGCTTCTCTCTTCCTTCACATCCCCAAGGGCCGCCCACTCATCTGATTAAAGCCCACAGTCTAGACTTGGGGAAAATACTGCGTCCTGGCTTTATTTCCTGAGCTCCGTTTGCTTGCCTTCAGCTCCCCAGAGGCAAGGACATAGCCTTTATTTCTCAGCCCCATGGTGCCCAGCAAATGTATCTGCTGCTGATTTTAGCAGGAGTTTCTTTCTCTTGGTTAACCTAAATCTCTCCTGACTTAGCAAATATTCATTTTTTTCATTTATAAAACTCGCTCTTTTGCAAACTATTTCATCATGTTTCTGATTTTTTATAGGCTAAGTAAATCCAACTCCCTTAACTTTTCTAAAGCCAATTTTCCAAGACTTTGATCATGGGTACACTTTCTCCGAATCTTTTCACGACTCAGGCGCCAAGCCTTGGCAGCACGTCAGGGGGAGCTGGTGTCTCCCACTCTCCTGGAGACTTGTGAGTAAGCAGATCTGCAGGCCCCATCCTGGGGATTCTGACCCCAGTGATCTGGGGAGGGGCCTGGGCTCTTGAGGTTCAGCGAGGGGGCTCGCTGTCTCTCCGATTCTTATTACAAGTTTGGGGACAACTGGAACCTAGGCAAAGGCTAACCGCAGAATTCCTGGAAAGGATTTTCTCCCTTCACAAGGCATTATTAAGGGAGAAGGTGGGGCATGACAAAAATTCTTCACTTTTTTTCTTGCAGAGCTAGGTATTTTGTCTCCCACAAGAGCTTAACAAATATTTGGTTGTCCCCAGCAGCTGCATGTGCAACCCTGTGCCTAAGAATGTTGAAAGCATTGCTCAGACAAGGCAAAGTCCGCAAATAATCAAATATCCAAAAAAAAGGGCAATAGATTAAGTTACAATATAATCAAGCAACAGAATACCACATAGCAATGAAAATGAACAAATTACAAATACATGCAACATGGACAGGTATTAAAAACTGTTGCTGAAAGAAGCAAGACACTAAAGAACACGGTCTGACTGCATGTATATAAAGATGAAAACGGGAAAAATGGATCCATGTTGTTTAGGGACATATTGTTTAGATGGTCAAACTATAAAGAAAGGCAAGGACAAAGGTACTGTAATAGTCAGGATGCTGATTAGGGGTGAGGGTATGACATTTGATCAGGAAGGGACACTCGGGAACAGTCCAGGGTCCTGTGTGCTTTTTCATGACCTGGTTAGTGGCTCCACAGGTGATCACTTGTATACGCTACATTCCTTTTGGTGAACTTTTCTCTATATGTGATTTTTTTCACACACACATATAGAGTTTAGAAAGAAATCTTGTGGTTCACTTTCTGGTCAAATCAATGCCACACCAAGTGCCTTTCCACAGTCTGCATTCTCGCTTGGTGTTTCCTCATCTCTAAAATACAGGGAAGCTGGTGCCAAAATCTGGTTCTTAGGGGGCCTCCAAAACCCTTTGAGATTCTGATAAAGCGATGAGCTTCCCTCAGAATAATGCACACGCACACAAAAGCTTGCCCACAATTTCACCGGGTTCTCTGGCTTAAACCCAAATCCCTACTCCCAGCCCATCTATTCAAACCCAAGTTAAAAACTCTTGGTCTAGAAAAAGAAACAAGCTTTCGAGTTCAGCGCTTTCGAGCTGACATTGCAGCACCCCTACCTCCCATTTGGGTGACCTTCAGAAGGCGTCAGCAGTCTCCACGTCCTTATCTGTAAAATGAACAGGCGGGGTGGGGAGCCTCTACTTTATGGCAAGTTATCCTGCGATTTAAATGTAATATATGTGAAGTGCCTGGCACTCAAAAAACGGTGATGGTCATTACTATTGAATTAGATGGTCTGCACTCTTCCTTCGTGATTCGCGCTCTATAAGTCTCTTAATATTTACAATTTGGGAATGGTGGTCCATTACCCTTTCAAAGGTGGATATGCTTTAGGGCAAATTTAAATTTGCAAAATTTCTACTATGCTCCTTTTAAAAAATCACATTTTAAAGGGCTCTAGAGAAAACATTCACAGACACAAAATTAACTATTTTATGGAATATGGCTCCTCTTCCAGGGGACTGTTTAAACAGACGCTATTTCAACAGAGCACATTAGACCACATTAGCAAGTTCAGGAAGCCATATGTTATGCTCCGGAGACATGTGTAATGTGTCAGCTATGAAGGGCAGCATGTGGGAAAGGCAGGCCTCACCTTCAATGTGGGCTCCGAACATTCCTGCTAATATATCACAAATGAGATTTTCAATGGCTCGCCTGTAAGTCCCCTATTCATCAAATCATTTCCAAGTGACACCCACTTACTTAAGAGTTTTCCCTTGAATCTTGGCCTTTGAAAAGCGTTGCCCGCCTCCTTTGGGGGCAGCAGACACCATGTCAAGCAATGAACACTGGGGCTTTGGCAACTGGCAACGTCTGCCCTTGGCCAGACATGGCATCACCTTCTTTTATTTTGGTTTAATCACTGGGAACCGAAAAACCAGTGGAAACTCAGTGGTCACAGACATCTGGTCAGTGGAATGCAGGAAGAGAGTTTCTTCGGCTTTCTTTAGGAAAGATGCTGAAACCCTAAGCATCACGAATGAGCACGGGCCTGGCGGCACGGATCCGCCTGAGTGGCCAGCCGGGGGAGTGTGTTTGAGAGATTATCTTTGGAAAGGTTGCATTTCGCCCTCTAGTTTATGGAGGGCAGATGGTTTTGCCAATATAATCAGTGAGGCAAAGACGAAAGTTAGACAAAGTAGACAGTGTTTTCCCTGAGAAGCTCACAGATTCATAGCATCCAGAAAAAAATAAAAAGAGCACACACCTCATATTTTAAGACGCAGCACAAAAAGCAGGCAAGCATCGGGCCTCGCTGATATTTTCCCGTTAACTGTACCGGCCAGTATTTATGAAATATGTGGCTATGAGGCACAATGCAGTATAGAAAATTCTATAGATGTTACATTCATTTACTTATTCATTCAACAAATATTTACCCAGTGCTTTTTATATTGCCGGCATAGCGTTTACTGAATTTTCTACATAGTTGTGGAGATAAAATACAGCAATATGAGAAAGATGCCAACAAGACAGAACAGAGTATTAGAGAGTTGTAAACGAAGCGAAATGGTGAACTGTCGCAACAGAAGAGAGAGACAGTTCTCAGCCAGGCAGACTGGGAAGGTTTTTTGATTTGGATACTGAATGAGACCTTGCAAAGTATAACATTTAGGTTAATGGAGAGCAGACGAAATACAACGATTGAAAAGTGCAAGACGCACTTAGTAGAGATAATGAGTTGATCCAAGTGTGGTCTTACAAAGCTACCCTCCTTGGTGTCTGTGGAAATCCAAGAAAATGACCAATATATGGTGACATAAACATTTGACCATTCTCCCAGTTTGACCAAGCCCAGCAATTTCGGAAAGCGCTTTCTGTATAATGTTCGCCATTTCAGACCAATAGATGACATGTTTCCCTCTCCCTACTCACACGGGCAGGTTACAGCGTCTCTGCTTTCCCGAAACCCACCGCCCTCCCTTGAACAGACTGCATCAGTAATCCCTGAAGCCTTTTTGACATAAATGCTGAATACAGAGCCACGGACACAATACATAATTATAAACACCTTCTTCCAGAAGCAGGCTGGTCCTGTGCCGTGCCCACGTCACCAGGCTGCCTATCCGTTGCCCCCCTCGCCCCCAGCCCTCCCACCACCAGGACCGGGCTAGCTCCCCTGGGCTGGCCCTCCCATGCTCCTCTTCCACGGCACAATTACAATTAAGCAGTACTTCTAAAGTATCTGTAAAGGCCTGTCGACCTCCCACTGGACTCAGAGTTTCAGGGCATGGCCAAAGGCCAGCATCTGTCCTGTTCGCCACTGAGCTCCTGGCGCCTGGCCCGCTGCCTGCCAGGTGGTGAGGGTTCGATTCAGAGCTGTCCCCGAACAGTTTGGTTTTCCTTCCTGCTACTTGGGAGCCACTACTGATTAACCCCTTCTCCACTGATGCCTTTGTCTCCATCTACAAATGGACTTAAGAGTCTCCACAATCCTACCAAATTCCTCTCTTTGATGATGTTGACCAACATTAAAACATTACTCATTATTTAAAAGCCGTGTCACGTGAGGCAGGTGCAGTCTTACGGGGGCAGAGATAAGTCTGGGAATAGGTCAAGCTGACTTAACCCTTCAGGGGAAAAAAATGATTTTATCCAATGTAATTCAAGCACTCAAACTGTTTGTACGTAGGTAGGTATGGATGTGTCTATCTGTCTATGTCAGATATTATGCAAAATCCTAGGGGTAAAAACACGGAGAGGAAATGATCTTGGCCCTTAAGGAGTTCACCGATATCCGAGGACAGAAACAGACTTGGTACCTACTTACATTCGTATCTGTCAGGGCTAAGTCAGTGCTGTGAACCAAACCCTGTCAAAGCCCAGACAGGGTATTATTACTATTAAAAAAAAACCCTAAAAATATCCAGTGCCAGGAAACACACTACATTACAATTCAATCTTAACAATAACCCTAGGAGGTTGGTATTATTATTAGTCATTTTACAGATGAGGAAACTAAGGCACAGCAAGGTTAAGAAAAGTGTGTCAAGTTAACATACAGTACAGCTGGTTCTCCCCGGAGCAGAAAGCGAGAGCAGACAAATGTAAAGGAAAAGGAAGGAACTTTTAAGATGAGTAAGATTTAAGTGTGTGTATAGACTGAGTCAGTGGAGAGAAAACGAATGGAAAATACAAGGGGCGAGGGTTTAAATTGAGGGTTCGACTCAGTGGAAGGCTGACCTTTGTAAATGAGAGCCATGGTCTTGCCCCTGAGAGAGTAAAGAGGAAGAGGAGGGTGAGTAACGACATGGTGGTAAAGAGGGAAGTCTGTTTCTGTTTTATGGCTTCTGTTTCCTTCGGGACGCAGGAGGCAAAGTATGCAGGGTCTGTGGTGGGTTGGAAGCTTGAAGAATGTTTTGAAGAGCTACTGTTTCTAATAGCTCCTGGGGTAAAAGAGAAAAGAAACCCACTAGACATGAGTAAAGGAGTTTTCAAGCAGCCCTGAAGGTCCAGCTGAGAGTAGGAATTATAACTCTATAAAAAACCCATTTGGTAGTGTCATGTGATTTTTCATGGGAAGCAATGGGTAGGACATGAGAAGGGGTGGCTGGCTTGACTGCAGACTGGAGACTGGAAAGTTGGGTAAAGCAGAGATGCCAGGATCCAGACAATGGGCAGTGCCAGGGACCAGGTATCTGAAATGACTGTAGGATGGGGATGGATACGGGTAAGGTCTAGGGCACAGTCCCACAGATCAAAGGAAGGCTGTCGGGTGGGTCACTTAACATGAATCTCGGTGTTCCCTGGATGGTGGTAGAAAGGAAAAATGGGAACTGGGGGTTAGAATCCTGGAGAACTATCAGGGGGCAACCTACAGGTCCCAAAAAGATGGTGAAGAAAATGAAGTGAGGATGGCCCAGCATAACCAAAGAGCAGTGACTGTCAACTGAGAAAGGAGAGATGAAGTCACAGAGCAAACGGGTCAAGCCTTCTAAGGAAGTAGTTTCTCGTGATTTACTGAGTCCCACTGGGCTTGTCCCTTATGGGGGTCATAAAGAACTGATTTCATTTAAGCCACTGTAACCACTTATGCTAGGACGGACAGTGTCCCCACAAAATTCAAGTCCCTCCTGAACTTCAGAATGTAACTTCGTTTTGAAACAGGGTCTTTGCACATGTGATCAAGTTAAGATGAGGTCACACTCAACTAGGTTGAGCCCCAAGTCCAGAAACTGGTGTCCTTGTAAGAGGAGAGAGACAAGGACACAGAGGACAGCCAGGGAGAAGAGCCTGTGGTGACTGAGGTGGAGACGGAGTTATTCTGCCTTTAACCGAAGAATGCCAGGGATGGTTGGCCACCACCAGAAGCTAGAAGAGGCAAGGAACGATTCTTCCCTAGAGTCCTGAGAGGAAGTATGGCCCTGCCGACACTTTGATTTTGGACCTTTAGCCTCCAGGTCTGTAAGAGAGTACGTTTCTTACTGTTGTTTTAAGCCAGTTTATGGTAATTTGTTACAACAGCCCTAGGAAATCAATACACCACCCTATGAAGCAGGTATTATTATCTTCATTTAACTGATGAGGAAACCGAGGCTCAGGAAATCTAAGCACCTTGTCCAAAGTTACAGGGCCAGAAAGTAGAGGAGTTGGGATTCAAACCCTGGACCTGTGGCATCCTTTCCACTGCACAGACCTGCCCTGGCGTATGCCCAGAACGCTGAGGGAGACCAGGCAGGGCACGGCAGGGCATGATCGGCCATGTGGGGCAGAGCTACTGAGGTTGAGACTCTGCGCTCCAAGTCCCTCTGAAATGCAGGAACCAACACCTAAAGCAAACTCGTTATATATGAAATCTGTGTCTATACAAAGACAATTAAAGCACGATCATTTAATTTACAAGCACGTTCATAGTAAAGCCTCTTTGAATAGCAAGCTCTTGAAGAGTAAGTTCCTATAAATACTCAAAGAAATACTCACTGTCCCAACGGAGGTACAGGGCAACAGTGAACATCTCGAAGTCTGAGCGAGGCTTTCCTTGCACCCAGAAGTGATGCTGGGAGACACGTCTGGCTGGAATCCAAGCACACGCCAAAAGTATTTTGGGATATATATATTTTAGCATAATAAACAGCGATGCCCCCAGAGCTATGCTCTTGATCCAAGTGGCACAATATAGATTTCACAAGAAACATCCAGGTGGAATGATTTCATCCACCAAGTCCTAAGGCAAACACTCAAGAGCATTTTGAGGGTCTACGTGGCCAGCACGGAGGATCAGGGTGGTCTCTGTCCTGACCATGCCGAGGCATCATGCCCTTTATAGATGTTAAATGATTACCAAGGGATAAAACAATAGCCAAAGAAATTTACAAGCACTGGAAACAGTCCTTGAAGTTACAAATTCTGTGTGAGACCTGCCTGCTCTGGATTTTCTGCTGCCCCACCCTTCCCTGTACCCACACCCACACGTGCACACACTCCCTTCTGGAGCCAGTCAGTTCAACAGATGAAAGCTGGGATCTTCAACGGAGTAGTGGTCAACTGCCTCGAAGGAGGGTATCTTAATTGCCCATGACCCGTTTTCTTATTTTGGGACGAAGAAAACATTTGAGGACTCCGCGGTTAGAGTAGGAGAGCAAGGCAGCTGCTCATATTTGGTGACTCCCACCCCTATGCAAGTACAAGTCACTAGTGACCATAGGGTGAAAAGTGTCTCCCAATCACTCATGTCCGCCTAGAACCTCAGAGAATGACCTTCATTGAAAATAGTATCTTGAGATGAAATTACTCTGTGTTTAGAAGGGGCCTTTAATCCAATGACTGGTATCCTTCTAAGAAGTGAGACAGAGACGTGGGAAAGAAGGCAACGTGAAGATGGCGGCAGGGACTAGAGTGATGCGTCTACAAGCCAAGGAATGCCAAGGTGCGCCGGTCACCCCAGACATTAGGAGAGAGTGTGGGACTGTTTCTCCTTCGGAGCCCCTGGAAGGAAGCAACCCTTCCTGTGCTTTGCTCTTGGACTTCTGGCCTCCTGAGCCGTAAGAGAATGCATTTTGTTGTTTTACGCCAGCAGTCTGTGGTAGCTGGTGACAGCAGCCCCAGGAACCGAGTACAGTGACACATGGAGAGGGGGCTGCTCAACCAGCCCCCTGTGGCCGAGTGCTGCAAGGCCACCGACTGCTGGTGGACAGAAGCCTTCGGCAGGAGCCACAGCCGCCCCTGCTTCACTTCCTGTTTGTTCACAGATAGCCCCCAAGTGGTATCTGGGCATAGACACGGATATGGTGAGCCCGTGGTGAGGCGGCTGCTGACAGGGTTCATATCTTAGGGTTGGTGGGACGGCCCCATTTTAAAAATTTTTACTTCTCTACATTTTTCAAATTTCTAAAGGAAAAAATTTTACAATAAAAAGAGAAAGTGACTGTTTAACGCCAATGTTTCTCAAAGAGCACGGCTGTGTGGATCCATGGTAGAATCCCCCTCGGTCTCTGAAAAAACACAAATGCTAACTTTCAACAATTCTCCATGTGAGTCTATTGTCAGTCTGAATTACTCTCCCCTTGAAAACAATGAAGATGCCAAATATGCCTGATGTTAACTACATTTGTATCCGTTAACATACTGAACCAGGTGAGCCATACTGAACTCGGTATGCACCTCTTTCGGCACACGAAGACTTGATAGGCGCCAACAGGCAACGGAGATGACCGCCCAGGGAGCAAGGGGCCTGAACCAAGCTCACTGTGCCCTCCCCTCAGATGAGCCCCCGCCTCGGTCAGTGGTGCGGTCACCCAAGCCGCGGACCCTGGCTCTTCTCCTCCTCACCACGGACTGTTGATGCCGTTGGTGATGCCTCTGGCTTCCCTTACATTGACCCGGTTTCCATTCCTACGGTCGATGCCTTTATTTAATCTTGTTCCGTTCAACGAACACCTTTTTGCTTCCTACTTTTGCCAGTCATCCTGCCAGACACTTTAGATGGGGCCGTCCCCTTTGCCAAGCCCCTGGGCCTCACTGCCAGGGACAGATACTGACAGACCCAGGGAGGGGGTTCTGACACTGACCATTGTTTATCGGGGACATTTCAATAGCTTCTTAACTGGCCTTGCCACTTCCATGCCAACTGCCCTGGCGGTTAAATATTTTTGCCTACTGTTCTGGCCGCCTTCCTACACAAAATCGTCCACGGTTGTCAGTGGCAACGAGAGGACCCTACTTTTTAGCGGCCCTCCCCACACACAACTGAAGGCTTTCCTTTTCTTTTCTGTATTTTTTCCTTTCCTTTTCTTATTTTTTTAAGAGGTCGGGGGGGCGGGGTAGAAAGAGAAGGAGAGAAATGTTGATGTGAGAGAGAAACATCAATTGGCTTCATGCGATATGCTCTGACCAGAGACAACCTGCAATCCAGGCACGTGCCCTGACCGAAAATCGAACTGATGACCCTTTGTTTTGCGGGATGACGCCCAACCAACAGAGCCACACAGGTCAGGGCTGAAGGCTTTTCTTAATCCAGTTTCTAATCTTAAACTCCACACTGCCCGGTACTCCCTCTGGTCCACGCCCCAGCCCCACACCAGAGCTTGGGGCTCTACCCGAGCTCCTCTTTCCAGAATCCAAGTTATTCCACTTTGTAACTACTCAAGTAAGTTTTCCTCTCTCATTTTCATCTTGCCATCTCTCTGCCAGCAGGGTGTGAAGTTGCTCCCCGCCTTCCACTTTAAAGAAGTTTTACACTGGCGTTCAAGGTATACCGTTTTCCCATTTCAAGGCTTCTTACAGAGAGGTGGTATCGTGTAGGGCTAAGAGCTTGGATTCACATCCTGGTTCTACCAAATCCTAGTTTGGAGACCCTGGAGAAGTCATTTAACTTCATATGTCTCAGTCTTCTTGTTTGCAACAGAGAAGATAACAGCGCATATAAAAATATCTGACTTCCCAAACAGATTGCACTCGATGGCAGAAACTTCCGTATTCTTCCGTAATGCCCTTCCCAGTAGATATCTAGATGCTTTTTAATGAATCAATGCATTAAAATAACTTTCTCCAGATAGAAGAAAATATTCTAGTGCTCAACTCATAATTACCCTTTCAAATTTCCATCTGTGCTACTGGGTTTGGAAGCCTCAAAAAACAGAAAGTCACTTAATCAAAACACTACACATATAGAAGCGCCCTGTCTCCTGTTATCGGAGGTTAATTTTAAATAGTCTGGATATTTTAATGTATTTGAGATAAGAGACGCCACTGATTTATTTATACCCAAACTCTTGTAGTTCTCAAGAAGGGGCATATCTGTTAAAGCCTTTCTACACTCCCAATAATAGCAAATCCAAAATAAACTCCAATATCCAGCCCCAGGGGAAAAAATCTGGCTCCAAGAAATGATTTCCTCCCGATGTGTAAAGGCAGAGAGCTGTGCTTTTTTAAGAGCACAAGATGAGGAACTATGATATTTATCATCAGTCTGGTCTCTCTGCGGCGTCACATGAGCACGTGCACCGACGGACCTCCTGCAGCATCTCCCCTCAGGCCCCCAAGGAAAGCCCAGGAAACTCACCCTGTAACTGCATGTCTCCGAGGAGCAACAGAAAAGCCAAAACCAAGGACACCAGCAGTTACGGAGAACTTCAGGAAACTCAACCAGGTTCCAGATGGGAAGGCTCATTCGTTATCCTTGAGAGCTCACAAGAGATTCCCCCAAAATGTCTTGCGTTAGAAGAGTTTATGATTCAGCTGGGTGCCGAGTGCCAAGTAAACACACACAAAAAAACAGCCAAAGGGGGTAAATTCTAGTCGAACAACGTTAAGACTCCAACGCATGATCTTGGGCTATGGATTCTGACCTTAATTAATATAAATGTCAGGAATCTGCAGTTTGAACACACACACTGAAAACAAATTTATTCAATGTTAAAAACAATAAAAGAATTCTGAAACTCTTTTCTAGGGCATGCTACACACAACTTCATATCACTTAGAGACAATTTCTACTATAAGTCACTCAGTGTTCATCTAGTGGGGTCCCACAGATTGTGAGTTCTAGGGTAGGGCTATGGTTTTACGCCTGTACCCCAGACACCTAGCACAAGGACTGACACATGGCCAGCGAGAAATAAATGTTTGTCCAGTGAATGAATGTTTGTCTGAGTAAAAGACACCAGCAAAGCACCGGGTTTCTTTAAACATAATGTTGCTACTAAAGCTACTGAGGAAGTAGCCAACTGCCAGGAGTCCCCCAAGATAGTCTCCTCTTTTCCAATGCAACTATTTGAATGTCATTACCTTGACATTTACATCCTGACCCCTCCCCCTCCAACTACTGGGCATCAGCTGGCTCCATTTTGTCCGTTCTCACAAATCCAAGCTCTTTACAGCATCGGATCTCCAATCTCATTCCACTTATTGAAACACAGCACAATATATTGCTTTTTAGCACGGGCCCAGAAGCCAGGTTGCCTAGTTTCCCAGCCCAGTTTCCTCACTGTGACCTTGGGCAAGTTACTTGACTCCTATGTGCCTCAGTTCTAAGATGAGAGATATTAAAAGTAACTCCTATCAGAGTTGTAGTGAGAATCGAATGAATCAGATATTTGCAAAACATTTAGATCGGTTTCTGGCGCCTAGCGAGCATTCAGTAAGTGTTAGCTAATACGGTTCCTCTTCATATTCCTCAGGGAGAGCCCATTCTGTGATTTCGAACAGTGGTTCCCTTCTTCTAGGACTGGCTGATGTTCACGGTCACAATGGACTCCATGGCCAAACCCAGATGTGCCGACTGGCCTGGGCCCAGAGGAGAGCCTCTGCAGACCGCGTGCAGATCCAGATGCTCCGGCTGTAGCCATCCTCTAAGTGAGGTTACTAGAGTGATTTGGACCTCAGGAGAGTTCATCGATGCCTTAGTATCTTGAACAACTGTGTCACTGTCACCTTAAAATGAACTGCAGAATATAAAATGAAAAGAAAACTTGTATCTGCACAAGACACTGTGGAAAGCCAGAAACTTCAGGGGATTTCTTGTAGTTCTAGGTCTGATGGGACAAGTTTGAAGAAAGGCCAATTGGATCTGTGATGACAAGCATCAATGATGATGACAAGCAACTTTCTTGCCTGCCAGGAAGATGCCTGGACAAGATCCGAACAAAACGCCATTCCTGGCACCTAATTCAGAGGAAGGAAGGGTTATGGTGAAGGTGCGTTGCCTTGAGTGCGCCACACGCCAAGGGGACATCGAGAATACACGGGAGACCAACAGTGCTGGCATGTGCAGCCAGCGCCTGAGGAAGGCAACTGTGCCCAGCCAAGAAGGGGACACGGCCGCAGGGAACGCCAGGCCTCCTGCCGTAGCACCGTGGCACAGACAGGACCTTCCTGCTGCACTCACCTCAGGTCGCTGGACTTCTGAAATGGCCAAGCACAGAATGACTCTAGATGTTCCTCTGCCTTTTTTTTTTTTTTTTTTTTGCAGGGGGTAGAGGGCTGGAATATTAGAACAGGAATCTTCTAATACCTGACAGAACCCATTCGCTCTTCAATCGGAATGAGCCCAGCCTCCCCGCCACCGCGCCCAGAAACCGCGCCGGTCCTAGGAAAGGCGGCAGTAGTGCAAACGGAGGGCTTCCTTTGGGAATCAGAGCACACTCGTTCCTGTGAAACAGAAGTACTTGGTGAGAAACCAGAGAGGGTTTCCAGTATGTGCTGTCAAGCAGATTCAGGAGAAAAATATGTCTGTGAAACTGCTCTACAGGAGAGCCTGGAACCAAAGAAAACTATATGGAGACGCCAAATTTCAAACGTGCTGGAAACAGTGAGCACCAGACTAAGGAATCTAGAAAATCTGGAGTTAAAGTAAAGGGCAAACTCAACTAAAAGGAAAAAGAAAGACAGTAAAAGATGAAGAAAAAAAGAATCCAGGCAATAATCGATGACACAGAAATTTAAGCAAAATTAAGAAATAGCAGCAAACTACTATGAACTAAAGAAAAAGCTGTCTTATAAAATGAATGACTGTCCAAGTAATAGGATTAATGAGGGAGAGGGCTGGGGGAAGAGACCAATATCTTGTGATACATTTCGTAGAGACAGTTTAAGTTTGAAGAATAAAGAAAAAAATCTATTGGTACCCAGACAGAAAACAGGTTATTTTCAAAGGCTCCTCAAATCAGACTGGTTCGGATTTCTCCAAAACACCGAACCCCAGAAGACACTGAGCATCAGCAATGGGGTTTTGAGAGGAGCCAAGCATCATGCAGCAATTCTATTCAAGAATCAGTAAGATGTGCAGGAAATGGAAACGCATTCTCAGACACACAAGACTGGGCGTACCCTTACCTAAAGGCTCCTCTAGAGCTTTTCAATTCTCAGGCCAGTGCTCAATCCACTGAGCTAAAGAGTTTATTTATTTACTTTTAGAGACAGAAGAAGTAAGGGAGAAAGAGAGGAAAAGAGAAACATCTGTCCCCGCAACCTGGACATGTGCCCTGACCAGGAATTGAACCAACAACCTTTGACTCAGCGGCCTGTGCTCGATCCACTAAGCCACACCAGCCAGGGCCAATCCTTTAGACCTTTTCAAAGGGCTGGTCCAACTGACCCAGAAATTAATCAAAATAAGAACCCCCACGTCAAAATAAGACAGTCTAGTACTACTGATTGATATAAACGTAGTGTAGCAAAAGAAGGAAAATTGTTGTTCACACAGCTATAAAACAATGATGATATAAAATAAACTTGGAATTTGAAAACAGGGGCGCGACACTGTTTGCTATCGCTCTACATTAAACATCCAGACCTGAAGTTTCACTGCTTAACATGCCGTACGTTCCCTCAATATGCTTTCCTTAGAAAAAGAACGTGCGAGACGGTGGTCTTCTTCATGGAATGTATGACAGGTGTTAATTCCGAGAACCCCAGGACTCCCTACAGTAGTTTTTCAAACCAAACCATTCTGGAAACCTGCCCCCAGAATTTTACACCAGTCCTGCTTTCCTTAATTTGTCCACAATCCGTCAAGCCCCGCTTAAATGTCACCACCCCTACTCCCAGTGCACCCCGGACTCTACGAGAGTTATCTGTGTGCTTATCTCACCTCTGAATTGCTCCAGTTGGTATCTGGACGATACTAGTCACTGTGCTCAGAACCTAACAGGGACTCCACAGATCTTAGACAATAAAGTCCAACGTGGCAAACATGAGAAACGTCATTCTTCAGGAAAAGTTTTCCACGTAATGCTAAGGAACTTTCGTGCCTTTTTCACTGTTATTTCAATTTACTCAAACCCACATCGCACGCACACTTGTATGAAATGTTCCAATTTAACCTGAATTTCGATCTACCCAATCAAAAGGCTTTCAAGGTGCATCCATAACTGTAGAATTTTAGGCCAGTTTGGCATAAAAAATACTTGCATTTCTCACACATTAGTCCAGTTCTACACTGCCCTGCCCCCTCCAGGTAAGGTTTAAAACACCTACCTGAGAGAGCTGTTGTGAGGGTTAAAGAAGATAATGCATGAAAACCACATAGTAACATGCCTTGCACATAGTAAGTGCTGGGTAAATGTGTCCTGCTATCATGACCACCTGTATCATGAACCTTGCACTGTGCTAGGCGTGGGGTGCCACAGGACATCAGACCCCCCGCCAGGTTCCTAACCCACAGGCTGACGCTAGACTATACAGATCAAGAACCTAGTATCATTTCACAGCATGCTAAAACTCTGTTCTTATCGTTGAGCTCCAGGCACTTAAATAACTCCGGCAGAATTAATTTTCCTGATACACTTCAGTGATTCCAATAACTAACAAAAAAGGATACAGGACAAATAGCATTTGGAGGCTCTTTCTATAAGTTAGAGCATTCACATGTTCTAGCCTTCAAAATGAAGGCTGCAACATAATTTTTAAAGTTATTTGGAAGATTTATATTGTAATAAAGGCATTTTTCCAAATTACCACATACATTTATAAATGCCAAATAATGTTTAGGACATTCAGTTGTTGAAATATAAGCCAGATGGTGTATTGAAATCATAGTTATTAAGCCAAGGAAGAGAAAAAAATGGACTAAAAGCTGTAATGTTCAGAAATTGAGTAATGTAAAAACTCTTCAGCAACTGAAGATGTAGGACATCCACAAGACAAAAGAGCTGACACAGATATATATCTATATGTTCATTTAGTAAATTAAAAAATAATTTTATATATGTAAACAAGATTTACTGTAGGAAAGTTAAAAAAGTAGAGAACTACAAATAAAATTAATGGAAACATTTTCAATCCTATCATTCAAGAATAACCCTATTAATTTTCTGTATTAATGCAAATTTTCTTCTGTGCATATAGTAAATACTTTACAAGTTGCTTGTCTTACCAGGTATTATATATTGAACATTTTCCCATATCAAAGTGGACCGGGTCAAGCTGCACTGGAGAAAGAGAAGATTTAAATCAAGCTAGAGACTGCCTTTTCGAACGGGATTCCTCTCTAGAGGTTTATGAAGGTTGCATATTGAGAAGAGACAGGAAAGGGAGATTCAATTTGGCATGGCTGAAGGCAGTGACTGAAGGGAAACAGAAACCCTTTCAAATTGACACCTCACGCGCTTGAGGTAGTTCAATGGATCAGCAACATCTAGAATATGGTGGCCAAGGGGGGCATTACGGTCCTGACCTAGAAAAAGCTACACCAGAAGTTTTACAGCTACAATGGTAATGACAATCTAGGTTGCTGTCAGGTTTTCATGATTATAAACATCTCTGCCTTGAGCATCTCTGAACATTCATGTCTGTAGAATATCGTGTAATTTCAAGAATAAATGAGGTAAGGCACAAATGCTGCTGGAATCTTCCCAACCTGCCAGTTAATGGCCCAATTCAAAAGCTTCCAATTTTTTTTAACCGTTCAAATCACTAATGATATGAATCAACACAAGTGCTTTTCCTGCTTCAAATGCCTCAGGCACCTCAGTGTGTGTGATAAAACCCTGGTGTGTCTGCTCCTGCTGCCTCAGCACCAGGGACAAAAGCCCTCTGCTGACGGCGCACAGCCAGTCAATGACCCAACTTCTAAAACAAAGCAGGTGCCGTGCTTCCTCCAGAAGTTTCTAAAAGGTAACAACCCATTGTCCTGTTAATATCAGCTTTCCAGTCTGTTAGAACCCAGGGCAGGTGGAGGGTAAGAGTCCTTGAGGGGAGGGCAGTATAAGCCCCCACCATTCTCCCAGGCACCTAGCTCACTCCTCCTCTCATTCGCTGGTGGGGGTACCAACAGAGTCACGCAGAGATTCGGGGTCCCTACCACAAAGAAAGACCAACATCCTTTTGACTGGTGGCCCATCCAGTTAGGCAGTGGATTGGTGGACTGTGTCCTCCTGAGCAGGGGACAGACCTGAAGAGAAAGGGAGGGTGGGGAGGGCAGGATCACAAACAGGAAGGGGGTTGCACCAGGGGAGCGGTCCCCATACTCACGTTGGAGAGACGATACTGAGTCAGTTTCCTGGGACTCAAATGGATACCCTATTACGACGCCCAACTGGAGCCATCTTGTGGGTCCCCTGACCACGAGGGCAGTGAGAGGGTCTAGAAAAGGCCTGGCTGGAGAAAGGGCCTCTGAGTCAGGGAGCTGAGACCCGGGACCAGCCCGGAGCCAGCTGTGGCCAGAGAAACAGCCCAGGCCAGCAAGAGAAGGACAATACTAGCGCCCAACTAAGTGCAGGGATGTCCCCCTTTTCTGGCTCTTCACGACTACTCTCCGCCCCCGACCTCCAGGGCCAGACCCCAAGAAAGAAAGGGGCACAAGGAGTTAAAGGGCAGAATACCCCGTCCCGCCCCTCATTTCAGGTGTTTTGAGCCAGTATCAAGCTGCACTGGAGAAAGAGAAGATTTAAATCAAGTTGGAGACTAGCTTTTCGAACGGGATTCCTCTCTGGAGGTTTATGACAGTTGCATATTGAGAAGGGACAGGAAAGGGAGATTCAATTTGGCATGGCTGAAGGCAGTGACTGAAGAGAAACAGAAACCCTTTCAAACTGACACCTCACGCACTTGAGACAGTTCAGTGGATCAACTACATCTAAAATACGGTGTTCAATGGGGGTATTACAGTCTTGAGCTAGACCTGGCCTCAGACTCTGGCTTAGCTCACTTACTCATTCATTCATTCATTCTGCAGATATTGATTGGGTACTTTCTGAGCACAGGACAGAGCCGTGAACAAGACCAAAAAAGGCCCTGTGCTGTCGGAAGTTAAATTCCAGGTACCTGTGTGATTCTGGGGAACTTCCTTAAGCTTCTTGGGCTTCAGATTCCTCAAAGAATCTCATTCTTCTATTCCCCCAAATTAATTTCTAAGGTTCCTGGAACTTTAGAATAATAAAACTTTTTTTTTTTTTTTTTTTACTTTAGCAATACACATTTCACACAATTAAACTGAGATGTACAGCTTGTGTTTTAGAAACGCAAGCACAAGCTACATGGAGGCGTCTAAAGAGAGGGAAGTTACTCCGGGCTCTCAGAATAGACTGAGGGCAAGTGGCTGAGGGAGGAAGCCAATAATAGCTCGCCTCGTGTGTCAATTATACTCTCATTATGTTGTGTCTAGATATAAGGGGGGAAAATCCTCTAGGTACCAGGAAAATCTATAATAATGACTTTAAATATGTAGCAGGGTAAATACTCTGTAAAAACTAGCACTTCTGTAAGGTAGAGAGACTTCAAAGAACTGACTTGGAAAAATCAGCAACGGTAGTCCAACACACCCAGTGCTACTGCTGTATCTACATAAACTACCGAATCCATGGGCCAAATTTCATTGGTTACTTACAGAGAGTAAGGCCCTTCCTGGGCACAGGCTCCCTGCAGAGTAGAATGAGAAGCCACCACACGCACCAAAGGCCACTTGCCTGGCAGGGGGCAGCCCCAGGGAACTGAACCCTCAGGCCTCGGGCCTCGTGGGCAATCCCCGGCAGGCTGGCTGTCCCTGCGCTGGGCCCGAGCCTCTGCTTTTTCTGTCCAAGTCACCTCCAGGGGCCACTGTGAGTCTCTGGCAGCTGTGGCTTTAGAGGACAGAAAACAGACAGCAGGAGAGGGACTCTCCAGTTTCACCATCCCCCCACCTTTGGTCCCTTAGCATAACATGCTACCCTGGCTGTGTCTGGATGTCTAGAAGGTCAGGCCATCCATCATGCAGGTTAATCCTCAATTGGCGTGCTTTGAATCCATGTAAACTTCACCCAGCGGTGCAGTCCCTGAGCGTTTAACTGACTTCTGTCAACACAGGAGCTGAGATGACAAAGTTCACCAAAAGAGTTTATCAGGGCAGCAGCAGCTTAACTAACCGTTTCCTTGAGTAAATTGTCACCAAGCTGTTTGTAAAGTGGTGCTTTTGCTATTTCCTTCTTTTTTTTCCTTTTCTCTTTTTGATCCTAAAAAAGGGAAGAACTTAGGCAGATGCGGGCCAAACAGCTGGAAAATGGAAACGCAATGTAAGAGACAACGGTGTCGTCAGCCTCCCGGGGCCTCCAGGTCAGAAAATGCAAAACCTCCCACAGGCCACTGGTAGGTACCAAGGCTATTTTGCTTATTCAAAAATAAAAACGTAAATGAATCGATCTACAAATAAATAAACCAATGTCGTAGAGAAGAGTTTCTGTAGGGTATGTGACTACAAAAACAATTTACCACTTGCTTAGAAGAGAAAATAAACCCCCAAGATATTACTTTGTTAAATAAAGAAAATATCTTTGTTTTAGGTAAAGATAAGCAATGCAGTTTAAATATCTGCATGGGAGCAGAGTTTCTCGGTTTATAACATTACACATTTTTATTTACCTTACGGTTTTAAAAACAAAGTATAACCACATAACAGAAAGTGTGAGAGGAGGGACCCTCTCCTCTGAGTGTGGGAGAAGAGAACACCCACACTCATCACTTGATACTCTGCTAAATGCAAAGGTAAACATTTAGCTTTTTTTTTTTAAGTCAATTTTCCTAAGTCTCTCTTTTCTAGCATCTCTGAGATTTGTCTTGCTTTCTTGCATGCTAATATATTAAAAGAAACCTTATGGGGCAAAATAAATTGTTATTTTATAGGATACATATGATTCCATAAATTACTTTGCAAAGTTTACTTAACATTCCTTTGTTGTGTCGCATTTAGCGTGTTTTCAGGAAAGTGATGTGAAGAACACAGCCGGGAACACGCCCGTGCACGATTTTAAAAAATATCTTAGATAGCACTGCTTTCCTCACCCAGCAAAGGATGAGGACGCTGGGTATCATCTCTGCAAAAAATGATTTAACAATGGGGGAAAAAACAGGTATTTTTTTAAATTATGGAAATACTGAAACATATCCAAGAGTAGAAAGAGTAACTGATCATCCTTTCCAGTGGCTATTAACTGGTGCCCGTCTCATTGCAGGGACATTCCCATTTTAACTTCGTCCCTCACCAGGTCATCTGAAGTAAATTCCAGACCACATAGCAGGGCTTCAACAAATATTTCAGTCTGCGTCTCTGAATGGTAAGAACATTTTTGGTTTGTTTTTTTTTTAAATGAGCTCAATTACCACAGTACATCTAAAATATTACACTAAGGCCTTAATACAGCAAATATCCAGTCGGTATCCAAATTTTATCAAGCGTCCCCTACAGTTTTCTTGGTTTTGTTGGAATCAGGATACAAATAGGTCCCTGCGTTATTGAAACGCAGTTCCATCTCTTCAGTTTCTTAATCTACAGGTCTCCCCCCTCTTCCCATCCCTCTTTTAAAGTGACCTGTTGACAAAATGAGATCAACCGCCCTACGGTTTGCATTGACTGCATCTCACGATGGCATTCAACATGTTCCTCTACCTCCTTATTTTCTATTCATTCTAATACGCTCTAAAGGCTTGATCAGATTCAAGTTAATTTCTTTTGGCAACAATAAATATTTCACTGGAGGTGCTGTGTACTTCCACCAGACGGCACAAAATTAACTTTTTTAATTTTAGAGAAAGGTTGGTTGCCTCTCTCTCTCTTCTAAGTTAAAAGACCTTTGGGTTTAATATTCTTAATGTTCTATTATAAAAATTCAAGTGTTTTATTCAAAACTCAAACAAAAAAGAGAGAAAAGAATATGATGAATCCACATGTATCCATCACCCGGTCTGGACAAGTATCAACTCCCTCACCCACCCTCTCTTCCCAATCTAGACTACTCTGAACCAAATCCCAAATCCCAAATAATTTCATCTCCCAAATATTTCATGGTATATCTCTAAAAGACAGGGATTTAAAAAAAAAATTTAAACATCTAAAACTTTTTGAATAATTCCTTAATATCTTCAAATAGCAATTAGTACTCACATTTCCTTGATTCTATTATAAGATATTTCTGTTGGTAAGAACATTCTGCCATGTTCAGTTACTGGTTGTGAATTATATTCCGGTGCCCTCATTTTTTCTTTCCACTGAGTTGGTGGGCTGACAACAATAAAGGCTGATGGCCATTCTTGCTACAAATATCTTCTCAGTCTGCTATTTGCTGTGAACGGGAGGTGGGGTGGGGCAGGCTGCCCTCCATCTATCTACTGCCCCATGAACTGGAGCTTTGTGATTTAACTGCACTTCCTGATTCCTTCCATCACTTCTAAGCTCAGAATGCCTTCCTCCCTTCAAAGACACGATGAATATTTAACTGTGGGTTTTCTAGCTATGTCATTCATTACATTCGGGTCCCACATACTTAGAAAGCTACTTGGGTTCAATAAACCCCACAATTTATTTCCCTGACCCCTAACTCACAGATACTGAAAAAAAAGAGTGTTCCATAATAGTGGTGTTATTTCCAAAAGATTTAAACCCTGCTGCACACAACCCATAAATGCATTTCCTCTTGTTCTCCTTGCCTCGCCCCCCCCAATTCTAATTCCTTCTGAAGAGAAAGGGGAGCCCTGTCACCTCCTTTTAAAGCACTCTAAATAATTAGGGTGTTAATTAATTCTATGCAAGAATGAAAAGTAGGGATTAATTTAAATCACAATGAAGTTGGTGGTGGAGGGGTTTCATGGTTTCTTCTTTAACAGTTACCAACACATCTTAAATAGACCCCGGCCCTTTTAAAAGGAGGGCATTGATGCTGCACAAGTTCCGTTACCTTGGAGACCCCGCCTCTCCACTCCACCAGTGCCTGTGGTCTCAGAAAGGCAGCTTCAATTTACTAGATGGCCAGTTTTCTCAGCCTCGGTTGAATGGACAGTAGGAGTAACAGAAGAAAAATAAAGCTGAAATACTACTTCAACTATAGTCCTAGATTTTTTTATTTTTTTTTTAGTGGAATTCCCACGGTAGCAAAGTAGGATCATAATGCAAAATTCCAAGGAAAACTAAGCTCCGGGTCTCATTAGGTTTCTATACTCTGATTAAGACATTAAGGCAAAAAAGTGTAGATCGAGTGATTCATGAAACTAGTACAGCAAGAAGTGCCGAAATTTTGAAGCATTGTGTCAGTATCAGTCCACAGTCTATATCACACTCGATGTTTGTTTCATCAACAGAAATTTAAGGGTAATGAATTCATCGTGATTTAATGTACGGTCAACTCCTGTACCAAAAGGACAGTTGAAAGGATCAAGTGAGGTTATACATATAAAAGCACATCATCATGAATAATACCATTTGGAAGTCAGCGTTTATTAAATCGGCTTCTGAAATCCCCCTTCTCCTATAAAGGAAGTCCACACTGCTGCTTTTGCACTATCGCCACGTGACGGTTAATTTTATGTGTCAAACAACTGTTTAGTCAAACACCAGTCTCGATGCTCCCGTGAAGCTAACTTTTCCAGATGTGACCAACAGTTAAACCAGCAGGCTTTGACCACAGCAGATCACCCTCTACGACGGGGGTGGGGGTCTCATCCATCAGCTGAAGACCATTAAAGACATGACTGAGACTCCACGAAAAGGAGTTCAGCCTCCAGACTGCCTTCAGACTTGGAACTACAGTATCCACTCCTCCCTGGGTCTCCAACCTGCAGGCCCACCCTACGAATTCAGCACTTGCCAGCCCCACAAGTCCTTAGAATGTCTACATAGGTAGGTAGGTAGAAACACAGAGAGATGAAACTAGAGAGAGAGATATATATATCCCAGGGGTTCTTGTTCTTTGGGGTACCCTAAGACACACATTGCCATCACACTATACTACTGCTCATCTATTACAGTGAAATCAAGTTTGTATTTTTCTGGTTTTTTCCACATTACACAAACACGACTTTACAAATTTTCACTAAAATTAGAAGACATGTTAGTTTGCTAAGGCTGCCATAACAAAATACCATGGACTGGGTGGCCCAAACAACAGAAATCTGTTTTCTCACAGTTCTGGTGGTTGAGAAGTCAGAGGTCAAAGGGCCAACAGATCTGGTTTCTTCTCAGGCCTCTCTCCTGGGCTTGCAGACGGCCACCTTCATGCCATGTCCTCACACGGGGTCTCCCGTGTGCACGTGGACCCTCAATGTCTCCAAATATAGCCACATTCTGAGGTAGTGAAAGGTAGGGCTTCGACATATATAAATGGGTAGGGCATGCACAGCTCAGCCCATAACATAGGACCTATTTGGGAAAATGTAATTTAATATGTATGCTACAGGGCATACTTGACACTCACTTTGGGTGGGGGGGAAGCAAAGATGGGACAGCCTTCCTCTAGAGTAGTCAGGTGTCCAGTCAAGCAAAATATGCAAATACACTTAGACACTGGTTGGCAGGGAAAATAAGAGATGGATTTTGGATAAGCCCCAAATCCAAGGCATAAAGACAGACACTGAAATTTTAGGCACTGACTTATCACATGGACAGAATTTTGTGTCTTGCTCAGGTGTATTAGGCAACAAGGACTTATTTATTTGAGCCTGGCTAACGATCCTCTGCTGCCCTCCCCCCATCCAGGCTTGATGGTGTTCATGAAATCAGTTACCTGTTCAACCTGCGGCCGTGGCAGTAAAACCATATCAGAAACAGTTTTGACTACAAGCTGCCCAGTGCGTGGTCTGACAGGCAACGCCTACACGTGTCAATAGAAGACTCATGGCCTTTGAGAAGACAGAGGATGCAAAAAGGACAGTAGGAAGGTAAAAAGAAGAGAGGTAAGAGAGGAGCTGGAAAAAGGAAAGAGGGTAAAGACAGGAAATAGGGAGCGATAGGGAAGGAAGAGCCTGGGAAGAGGGGTCCCTGCCCCTCCTCTCTTGGTGGTAACATGCCAGTTCAGAGTCTCACCTCTGTCTGATAAAAAATTACAGAACTTGACAGGTGCAGGGCTCATGCACATTTCCAAGGCTTGTCACCTCTGACCTCCCCGGTATACCCCAAACGGCCTGGAAAGGCTATTGTTTTTATTTGACAGATTTTTAAAAATCTGAGACAAAGTCATTAAAGTGAGGTAGAGTCTGGCAGCAACTGAACATTTAAGAATAACTCTACTCCACAGACATGCTAAACTACAATTACTTTTCACTCCATCACCCATCCCTCAAACTTTCTGGTTTGTATATAATCAAACTAGGTGAGCTGTACATCTGTTCTTAAAATTCTGTATGCATGATTTGTCTACAAAATTTCTTTTTAGCTCAATACTCCTAAGAGTTTAGTTTGTGCAACTTTATAGCTATCTCACTTGCAAACGAGCTCTGAAAGAAAAGTGACAGAAAAATAATTATTTACTGGGAAGAATTAAGAGTGATTGTACTAGAAGGAAGAATTCTTATACCATAGTATAAGTCAACTGCTCTCCTCCAGGGGTGACCTTCCAAATGCTACAACTTTTCTAGAACAATCTAAGTGAGTTAAAAATAAATCTAGGAAAAATGGTAACTGATGAACTTTTATTAATGGGGGCAAAGTGGGGTGCTGGTAACCTGGCTCATCATGAAATAAGAAGGTCATGGCACCAGGAGAAGGAAAGGGTCAGCCCCTGGCCCCCTCCGTGCGTCTCACACCTCTGAGCTCAGGTACCAACATGCCGCTGACAACCGGCCACTTCAGTGGCTTTCACATGAAAACCTAAGCTCAGGCTCAAAGCTGGAAGGTGATACATGTCCTGGGACACAGTTCAAAGTCCTGCATCCAGGCCCTTATGTTAAGGTCTTGGCTTTCGGTAAGTGCTGGTAAGTTCTGGCATGCTCTTCAGTAACCCACGGAACACTAGTACTGGAATATTCTGGGAGCTCCTCTGCCTATAAACTTATAAACTGCTGTCCACTGTGGCAGTTTATATTTTCCAAAAATGGCACCGCAGGATTTCTGGTTCCATATGCTCTTCCAGAACCTTGTCACCTGCATCAGGGGTAGTTTCTATTTCTCCTGCCCTTTCAACCTGGATAGCTGCATCTGATGGAATGTGGCAGAAGTGACACCATGTAACTTCCAGGGCTCGGTTACAAAAGTGTAATGCAGACTCCATGTGGCTCTCTTTCAGGATGCTATGCTTAGAACCCAGCTACCTCACATGAGAAAGCCCAGGTCACACAGAAGGGACATTATCATTTTTGCCAAAAGCCTCAGCTAAGGTCTTAGGTGAGAGCAAGCTTCACGCACCAGTGAGTGAATGAGCCACCAGGTGATCCAAGCCCCAGCCTTTGCGTCTCCCCAGCTGAGGTCCCACATCATAGCTCAGAGACAAGCTGTCCCCATGGTACCCTGTCCAGAGAACTTGTGAGGATAACAAATGTGTCTATGCCGCTAAATTTAGCAGTCATTTGTTAAACAGCCCTAGTAATTAGAATATTCCTTGCAGCTCCAGTTAACACCAAGGGCAGAAAGGATTTACTGAGTATATGACTTCACGATGATACATGAGTGATAAACATTCAGGAGAAACTGTACTTCGGATTTTGAAATCTGATCTTTTCCTGGGCTAGCAATTGGCGGTGTGATGCTCTCTCATGATGCTGAGCCTGCTCCATGCAATCACGAGGGTACACAACCTATACTCCACATACAGGGTGTTCACTGCGCTAGATGATTTTGGCCACTGTAGGTGAATATGAGTGTTCTGAACACATTTAAGGTAGGCTACGCTAAGCAACGATGTTTAATAGGTTAGGTCTATTAAATGCTTTTCCAGCTTCGGATGGGTTTATCAGGCTGTAACCCTGCGATGAGTTGAGTAGGACCTGTAATTTTGAACATGTACATTTCTGGCCTTGGGACTGGGCTTGTAGCTGTGAGAAAAGCTGACAAAAAGAGGAAACACAAACACCATGTGCCAGGCACCATGTGATGTATGAGAAAACTTCAAAACCTCAGTTCCTCCAGAGCTCCTATGAGGTTTAAATGTGACCTCCATTTTAAAGATGACCTTTAATAACTTATCCAAGAAAATATGGCAAGTGGTAGAGTGGAAATTTGGTCTGCCTGACACAAAATTGTAGCTTTTTTATTCTCCCAGTAGAGCCTAACCTGGGGACTCTGGCCCTGGGTTGGGACGCTGGGGGAGGGCAGGGGGCCTAAAATTGGTGGGGAATGAGAAAATTCCATTAATCCACGAGCACCAGCCATTGTTTGTAATTATACACACGCACGCACACACACAGAGAGTTTTCAAATGTACTCAGTTCCATAAAAATTATGACTCAAATTCATTTCACACATTGATCTTGGTTTTGATTATGATCTTGATATTGATTGTGTATCTTCTCAATCAACAGATGATAACAGAATAGCTACTAGTAGTTAAAGGTCCACACATTAGAACAGGATTTTCATGCTTAAAAACATTGGGGGCCACCAACTGTAGGCCTCCCCGTGATGTAATTAACGCCCATGCTTGGTTGGACAGTTGTGTCACCACGGGAAAACACAAGAGTTGCGAATGAACACTCCATCTGTGTTTATTTAATACAGGTGGTCACTGAGGGATCATTCTTAAATAGTGGGCTTTGAGAGGAGAGGTCCCTCAGCCACGATTAGCATTAATTTGCTAGTTATTCTTCCCACGGAGCAGTGGACAGCTTCCGTGTTTAGCTAGTGGTGACCTATGTGCCTTTCCTCGTTCCACACATGGCAGCAAGGGACAGTGATAGCAGGCAGAGAAAAATGAGCCGTTCTCTGTCCTCTCCCTGCCTTACCTCCATCCTTCGGGACAGCCTACTGAGCAAGCACTCCACTTCCCTCAGGTGGAGCCAGTGACAGGTTTGGGAACGACTTCATCAGCCATCTGGAACACAGACCAAGTTCACGGCCTCCCTGAGAAATAGGAGTCGGCTCCATTCAGATCTGCGCTCAAGAGGCGAGAATGCTGGCACTTAATGGCAAAGACCCAGAACTCCACTCACATGGACGCTGAGTAAAACGCACAGGACCACCCCAGCCTTGACAAAGGGCACGGGGGTGTGGCTGGGGTGCACTCTCTCCCCCAGGGCTGTGCTCGGGTAGCAGGCACGGAGTTCACAGCCTCAGGAAGGCCTGGCCTGGGGAGACAGGCCCTACGCGTGACCACCCCAGGCTACTCTCCGGTCCCCTGGAAGGTCTGAAATCCCTGCACTCCACAAGGATGTTTTTTCTTCCCCAAGTGGGGAAAGTAAAGAGGGAGATTACGACACCTAATGAAGTCGGTTTGTGTCAAAATAACTACAAAATTTCAGCTCATAAAACCATAATTTATTAAAATTGCATTTAGATGCTTTTATAACTCTACATGCCTACACAGCCACGGTTTCTACTTGTGAGCGATTCAGCTGCGGTTAAATGGGGAAAGAAGAAAACCAAGAAATGTGCTTTTAAAAATCTTGAATCTTATTATCACTCACTTGAGGCATTTAAAGATACCCTAAAATACACACGGCCTTAAAATGAACCACTAATTAACCACTGTTTAATTCATAAATTAAAAAAGTGTGTATCTTTCATCTTATTAAACACTCAAGAAGAACCCATTACATACAAACACACACAACGCACAACGTTAAGATTCACATATCGGCCACCTGTCCTTAGAGAACATTTCTGCTGACTGTGGAGAGGAAGCATTTCATTTATTACAAAAAGTATACGGCTGATTACAAGAGGAGGACGAAGCTTGAGCCTGAAAGCTCCCCCACCCTCTCCCTGAACCTCACCAACCTCCTAGCCACAGTGGAAGGGCGAAGACGACAGCTCGCATGGAGAGTTGCCTGTGGACAGCTGTCCGGTCAAATCAGGCTTTCGCCGTTTACTTTCGTTAAAAGAGGAAACCACAGGCCCAAAGCGGTGTCATTTGTGCTAGAGTCCGTGATGCCAAACCTAGACTTACTATCTGACCTAACTGCTGTTTTAACCTTTGTCAGAAAAATAATCTTATTCAACCAGTCTGGAAATTTCTTGTCAATACCAATGAGGTCATGTGATGTGAGCTCTCTTTATGGCCCTTACCCCCAAAATACAAAGAGACAATCTTATGATTAAAACTATTGCCATTTCCTTCCCCCCCAAAAGACGTCCTGGTCAAAAATCTTTTCTTTTTTTCTTTTGTTAATTGCTCCCTTGTCCCAGCCCTCCCCCCATAAAAACTTTCCATTCTGTACAGCTCCTCAGGGCGTCCCTCTCGTTGCTGGATGGAATGCTACTTGATCATGAACAGTTTAATAAAGATGATTAGATCTTCAAATTTAATCAGTTGAGTTTTGTTCTCTAAAGCTTTGGAAGAAAAAGGACTTAGAAAGCAAGAGGATGAAGTGGAGGGGTGAGAGAACTGGAAGGAGATTACCTGAAGAAATTAACCCAAAATCCATAGCCAGCTATGGCCAGATGACAAAAGACACAGACCATCTGGGCTCTCCCCAGTATAGTTTCTGAATGGAGGCAGAACTGCTGGCCCAGGGGGCAGGGGATGGCCCATCTAGACGATCAGATCCACATTCCCATTTACCTCAAAAGAGGGGGGGCGTGTGAACCCACCAATACGTATCCTTAAAACCAATGCCTTTCCTATAACACAGAATATTTGGCTATTGCCATATCTTTCAGCACAAACAACTCCAGATGTGTATTATCAGGCATTTTCCAAGGTCAGAGTTCTTTAAAGATTTCAAATTCCTAGAGTACAGGAAACATGGTTGTTTTTCTTCAGCTGGGCAGCAACCACCCAAATACAGCAGACGAACACACCAGCTTCTGCCAGGAAATCCTTTTTTCGTAAATTCTCATTTCCTTTCAAGTGTCTGGCCTTGTAAGAATTCTGGGAAGACTGATGATAACATGTCCTAAATTTATGATAACTGAAGGAACGGCAATTCGTTCATCCACTTATCCAGTCACTCAACTGACTGAGCGCCTGTCACACGCCAGGCCGGGCGTTCAGCAGTGAACTGGCCGAAGCCTGTGTCTTCACAGGGCTGCTGCTCTAGGGGGAAGAAACGGGTCATATAACTATAAATACATCCTAAATAAGAAGGTATTGTGTCAAGGAAGGTAAATATTTTAGAAGTCGAAGCGAGGATAGATCTAGGGAGCGACAGGAGTGGGTGATTTTACAGCGAGGCAGGTGCAACACGGAAGACCATTCTAGGTGACACTGAGCAGAGCCCCTGAAGGAGAGGAGCCCTGCAGAGGACTGGAGAAGGGCACTGTCGGTTGGAAACTGCAGGTGAAGCCCTGAGGCTACGGTGGGCTGGCTGGGCCCAGTGAGCCACCAGCTAGCTGGCAGCAGAGCAGATAAGAGGACTATGAGTGAGGGGCTTGGAGACCACTTGGTTAAGGACCCGGCTTTTGCTGGCTGTGATAGGAAGCCACTAGAGGACACAGCACAGGAGTGACGAAAAGGGATCCCTTTAGGTGCCGGAATAACAGTAGAAGCGGGAAGGCTGATGCTGGCAAGGGGTGCTTGTTGCCTGGACCCAGGGGTAGCAGCAAGGACAATGAGAGACAGTCTGTGGGCCTGTTTTGCAGATAAAACTATTAATGCTTTGCTGATGTGACACAGAGATAAGGGCAATTAAATTAGGCAGGAATGGCGTCAAACCCCAGCTCTGCCACGTACTAGCTGTGACCTTGGGAAAAGGTTTTAATTTCTCTGAGTCTCAGTTTCTTCTGTAAAATGAGGATAATCCCACCTTCACAGCAAAGGGAGAAATCTGATATAAAAGCACCTATTACAATCCCTGGGTCTACTGTTTGAAAAGGACTCCTATAGTTCTTTTTAAATCCTCTGTTATCTTTGGTTAGCCCAAACAGGCCTGACCCCCTCCCGGTCAACCAAGCAACACTCTCACAGGAGAACCTGCGTGGGGCTGCATGGGGACCCTTCCCGGGCCCACCCTTCCTTTGATGGCTGGAGTGGACTGGCCTTACACGTTTATCCTTTCAGCATGGCTACTGCTGTCCAGGTTGGGTTATAGCAGTTCTATCTTAACAGAATCAGCAAATGCCCGTGATCGGAGAGCTAGACTGAAACGGTACATGAAAAACACAATTCTGGGGCTAAGAACGCCTGACAATGCCAGGACGGTATTTGGACATGGTATTTTTAATTGCATATTAAAAATTCCTGCCCTTGTACAAAACAAAAGAGGTTGAGTTATTATTATACATTACCAGATTCTAAAACTGGGTATTCTCGCTTCCTTTCCTGCCCAATAATTATAGTTAGGCCAATATTTCTTACTTATGGCAACATGTGCTCACAATCATCGTATGACCTTGAGTCCAGCAAGGAGTGAAACCGCGGAGCCCTAAAAATCAAACGGAAAATCACTCTCTGTCTCCTCAGCGGCAATGCCCAATAGCAGACATCCGCGTTGCAGATACTCACGATTCAGTTCCCTCTGCCTCCCCACCCCAAAGAACCCGATGTCCCATTTACATGGTGGCCACTCTAAACATCTGAAATTGTTTTGTGACTCTCATTTGTGTTTAATGTGACTTTTGAACGTTATACTAAAGAACAACCGGTTGAAGAACAGAACCCTTTGCGTGGAAGTCTAAAATGACTTATTTTGGATGCTTAAAAACGGTAAGAAATCTGATAATGGGAGCCCTTAATAGTTGCAATTCAGAAATCTATTTGAAGAACTAACACAGTTTTAATAGAACTATAACCCCTTACTCAAAAAGAAAATAAAAAATCAAACAGAGCACTATGGATCAGGATAGCAGGATTAGCTCAGGAAATTCCGCCCAGAGAAGATGAAAAAATCTAAAATTTTCCATTAAATGGATCTCCAAGAAAAAAGGAGTCATCCTGAAGGTTTTCCTTTTTAAATGTTTTGGTTTTTTAATGCCAGTATTAGAAAGGACTTCTTTGCAGTGTCTGAATGCTTGTGTTATTTTCAAAATACAATGCATTCACGTAGGTCTCTTATTATTATTATTATTATTATTAACAGAAATAGTAGCAGCAGTAGTCATCAGGGTTCATCAGCTCTTAAAGCCAAGCTGACCACACAGCTTGCAGTTAAACCCATGAGCCCCAAGTGCTCTACTCCCCCGTCAATTCCTTAACCACAGGCAAACCCTACTTTGACACCTACTACTCAACTTTTCCTCCTCCTCTTACCATCCTCCCCCATCTCCTGGAATCTTTTTATCTTCTTTCTCTCTCATCTGGGCATCCAAAGAGTTCTCGAGTCTACTTTCAACATGCCTCTTGAATCTATGCCCCCACCTTCCTATCCATGCTTGACCTCTTGGGCTCTTTATTCCTTCTCACCTAAATAATTACCTGCTAACCCATTCTACCCACTGCCAGACTTAATAGTGCTGAAGTCACCCTACATTCAGTTTCCTAAAGTCAAGCACCCAGGCAGGTACTTACTCAAAAGCCATTAATGACTCCCTCGTGCTCATGAAATTTAGCACAATCACTTTATCCCAGGAGTCAGGCACCTGGATGTTACCAAGTCGCTCTTCTCCCCTATTTTCCCAAAGGGCCACCTTACTACAGACAGAGTGGAACACATGAGCACACCCTAAGCATTCCAACTCCACACCTTTGAGAAGGCTAGGGTTGACTTGATCAAGAATGACCTCGATCTGCCCTGGCCAGTGTGGCTCAGCTGGTTGGAGCATCGTCCCATAACGAAAATGTTGCGGGTTCCGTTCCTGCGCAGGGCAAGTACCTAGCTGTGGGTTCGATCCCCTGTCTAGGTGTGTATGATCCCCCAGTCCCACTTGGGTATGTGATCCCCAGTCCTGATGCATACGGGAAGCAACCGGTTGATACCTCTCTCTTGCATCAAAGTTTCTCTCTCTCTGCTTTCCTCTCTCTAAAAGTAATGAAAAAAATGTCCTCGGGTGAGGATTTAAAAAAAAAAAAAAAGAGTGACCTCAATTCCATCTCTCTTGGAGTTCTGCCCGTCTTGCAGGGTCCTTCCTTTAGTGGGGCTTTCGTTCCCCTCCCTCAACCTCTCCTATGTGTGTGGAAAGGTTTTCTGCTGCCAACCTCCTGATAGCTTTATTCTCCACTTTGACTCCACGTCATCATTTCCCCTATCCTGGCCCACCACTATCACTGCACCTACATCACAGGCTCCTGGAAGATGAGGAAAGGGTCCTGCTCACCCTACCATCTTCTGAGGTACTCACGGAAGACGCTCAGAAAATCCTTCTCCTTTTATCTTAAAACTACCTTGCAGGGATTGTACTTTGCTCCAAACCTTTAACACGTGTACTTTATATCACTTACGTAGCACTTAAATTCTGTCCTGAACGTTAATTCTTTCACATATAAATGTCCTATACCCCCAGTGAAAAGAGCAGACACCGTAACGGCAAGACCGTGTGTCCCATTTTGGTTACAGACCGGAATATTGCACCCAGTAGGTACTAACTATGCATACTCACATATTTACGGGATTTCCCCGATAAAGCTACACTTCTCCAAGGTTATGTTCCTCAAGACACACACCCAAGGGTTATGTAGTAAAAAATTATTACCATGTGGCATGCCCCCCAACCCCCACACGACCTCCCCTTTCTTGTTTACAGTGTACATTAACACATAAAGGGCACTGAGCAGCCCGTAATATGCTCAACAGGACGTTTTTCCAAATGGAGTTGACACAAGAAAACGTTTCTTGCTTATAACACTTATTGGTATTCATCAGCACCACTTGGGGGAAACTCTTCTAAAGTATCTGAAACAGCATCCTATATATAACTAAGGACTCAATAAACAACACAGGTAAGACATTTTATAGTGTACAAGGCACTTATCTCCTACATTAACACATTAATGCCTTACATTAATACATTAACACAACTGAACTTCCTCAACAGACAGCCTCATGAATAGGAAATAACACAGAAGGGTAAGGCTTGTCTTGCCCTCCTCCTACCCCTCCACTTCCCACTCAACACTCCTTCCTTCGGGCAGCACCTTGAAACACAAGGTCACAGTGCGACTCAACTCATTCCTCTATCAAGGGACGTGTTCCAGTGTCTTGGGCCCTTAGATATAAACTCCAAATTGTTCATTTTCCTTGGGAGAAGGAAGGTAGGTTTTAGGTTCAGAAACTCTACCTCGAAGACACAGAGAAATCGGGAAAATGATTTTAGCTTAACAGAAACCCATTCCATTCCAAATTGAGAGATATATGCATGAGAAACAGGGGCAACTGTAGACAGGAGGAAACCCGAAATAACAGTGGCTTGTTTACAAGTGACATAAGTCTCTGCGTACAAACAGAGTCTGAGAGGAGTCAGTCCAGAGCAGACAAGATGGCCCCAAGGACCGTTGGGACTGGGGCTCCCTCTGGCTGTTCCACCAACCTGACACAGGCTTCTATCTTTAAGATCAGCTCAGGGCCCTAAATGGCAGCTGGATAGCTAACCATCCTCCTTCTAGGCAGCACCCCCCACCCAAAAAAAGGTAATGATTGAACAAGCAAAAAAAGTGTAGCTTTCAGCAGAGTGACCAGGTCCCTTTATGGAGCCTTTCCCCAGTCCCCCTTGTCACTTCTCATTGACCAGAACCTAGTCACACAGGGAAAGCCCACTCAAAGGAGGCTGGGAAATGAGGTCTTTTAGCTGAGTACATCGAGTCCCAACTTTTAAATAAGGAATTCCAGTACTAGGAAAGAAGATGAGAACGCTGGTGAGAAGGTGGTGAGTATGGTGTTTCTCGGGCTCCTTCATGAATGAGAACCACCTGCGCGGACGGGTGGTGGAGGCCCGGCGGGGCAGCTCTGCACTGAAACACAGACTCCCAGGCTCCACCCGGACCTACTGAACCAGAATCTCCAGGGACAGGAGCTGGGGATCCCAGTTTCCCACAAGCACCCTGCGTGATTCTTATCAACCGTCGAGTTTGGGAAACACAGAAATCTAACCGTCAGCCCAACCTGGCAGTCTCACCAAATTCCTGAGCCTGGGGACATGTAGGCAGGCAGCCCACCCTTAAGCAGCAAGAGACATGGAAGTTCTTTCTCACACTGAGTCGAACTTCTGTCGGAGAGCCTACCCCGTGGGAAGAAACCACGGGACCTTCACCGTAATGGAACTACCACATGAACAAACACGATCCGATAAAAATCAGCCCACATCCTTATAGAAAGCTTTAGAATGATGGTTCTCTAATGTTTTCAATCTCATTTTACCAACCAGGACATAAGCTGGACAACTGTCAGCATCCCTTGTGCTTCTTAGCACCCTGTGGTGCTCGGCCAGAGCTCCAGTGAGGTTGCCTGAGGCTGGATGGAGGCCTTCAGCCTGTGGGGGGATGGGTTTTTCTTTAAGGGTTGAAGTAAAGCTACAGAAAGTAAGGTGTACTGTACTTGGTAACATTTAAAAGTCAACTATTTTGTACTCCTGTTTCCCTGTCCATTGCAATGTTTCTTTTCTCCAAATGAATGTATCAAGGGACCGTGTTGGGTACTTATAGTCAACCATTCTAGCAGTGCTAGAGCCAAGGGTGACCTAAGGACAAACTTGTGATGAATGAAGGCACTCTAGGGCTAATGTAGGATTCTGATTTCATTTGCTAAACTGCCCAGGCTAATAGTGGGAAAATCTGGTGAGGTGGCAGGTGGAGGTGTTCCTGTTGGTATGTAACTAGCTTTGGTGGTAAAGGGGAGCAAACAGGAATCAGACATGGAGTTTAACGAAATGGGGAGCATAAGCCCGTTGGCTCCACCAGGAAACTACAGTTTTTCACACCCCATTTCTCCACCATGGGGATTAAGGCTCCTCCCTTCCGCCCTCCAGAGGGAGGTGCTGGACCGTAGAGGCCTGTCAGTCTAACTGGGGGTGTAAACCTACCCAAAGCCCATGAAAGCTTGGGAAGTTGATTGGTGATTTTGAAAAAGCACTTGGGCCGTGCTAAACCTAAACCGATATAATCCCAGGTGAACAAAGCAGCTCACTTGCCGGCACGCACTCGCTCTCTCGCTCTTGCTCTCTCTCTCTCTCTCTCTGCATGACCCACACTTGCATGATGCACACCCCAGTTCTCTCCAGGGCCACATGCCCTAGCAGCCACGTGGCCCGGGGCCATGCAGTGCCCCACACAGGCTCCAGCGGGGAGCCTGAATGCGGCAGCACAGCAATGGACTCAGCTGGGAACACACGCTAAGCTGGCCAGACGCTGGACTGGACTGCAATAAGGAACAGAAACTCTGGACACTGGCCACTGTGTGGCCTTGCTGGGAGCAAAGATAGACTTTTTCCATGGCAGGACGGAAGGGGATAGGACATTGGAAACCCAGGGGGCAGCTTCTATTTACACCCAAATAAACCACACCCCACCACATCCTCCCGTGTGGGTCCTTGGAATAATTTCCTCGTGATCCTGTGGAAGAGCCCGACTCCCACCTAGAACACAGTGGTTACTTATGCCCCAAACTGCCTGTATCTGGCATGGTCTCTCCACAGAGAAAAGTGATTCTGACTCGTGTTTAATCTGATATTTCTTTAGGACTGAAGAATTAAACCCTCTGAATACAATGACTAAAAGAATGAAATAAACACATTAAAGGGAGGTTCTTTTTTGTGTATTGGTGCCGTGGTTTAAATTAAGTTCTCTTAAAAAAAAAAAGATATACTGAAGGCCTAATTTTCAGTACCACAGAATGTGACCTTATTTGGGAATAGGGTCTTTACAAGGTAATTAAGCTAAAAAGAGGTCAACAGAGTGGGCCCTAATCTAATATGGCTGCTGTTAAAAGAGGAAACTTGGGTAGGGACAGACACGCAGAGGGAGGACAGCCATGTGAAGACGGAGGATCGCAGTGATGAGCCGATAAACCAGGGGCTGCTGGGGACTGCCAGCCTGCGGCCGGGAGCTAAGAAGGGGCAGGGAAGGCAGGTCTCAGGGAGACAGGGCCCGACCACACCGATTTCGGCCTGCTACCCCCCACAATGCTGAGACAGCACATTTCTGCTGCTCTGAGCCATCCAGTTTACGGCACAGAAGGTCCTGCGATAGCGTTTAGTCCATCGGTTTCATCATTTCATTATAATGTTGATATCTTTAGAATATAACTCTTATTTATGTCAATTAGCCTATGGTAAAAGAAAAAAAATATATGGTTCCATTATACTTTGTTCTGCTTAAAGGAGCAGAAACCAGCAATGATGTTAAATGAGAACTTATCGTACTGTTACGGCAGCTCTAGCAAACGGAATACAACTGGTGAGTGAGGGTCTATTTCTCCACCAAGGTCAAATTCAATGCCCCTAGTCTAAGACAGAAGCTATCTGCCTGCACAGCTTAAGAACTGCAAATGACCACTGGAAAATAATTTAAATGTCATCTAAATGCAGGCTTTAAATTGCACTTGCTTTCTCCAGGAGGGTTTGAAAACCTGGTTTTTCCGCTAGTTGTCTGGCTGGTGGGGAGGAAAGGAGACGAGGGAGATCATTCTGCTGCACCTCTGCTCCGGCTTATCCACCACACTGCTTCCCGCTCCGTGGCCACCTGTGACCCTGGGTCGGTGGCTCCAAACACTTCTTGCTCAGGGCTGTCTCCCAAGGAGCCTTACAGATACCCAGCCCTGGCTCCGCTCCAGAAATCTGGATTCAGCTGGTCTGGGACAGGTGGATTGAGGAACAGCAGGAGGTTTGTTTTTGTTAAAGTACTCCAGGTAATTTTAATGTACAGTGGAAGTTAAAAATAAAAATCCAGAGCAGGAAAAGCCCTCCAAAACTCAGAAATATGAGGAAAGCCCATCCTGTGTGACACTGACACTAAGAAACCACTGGCCTGGAAAGTCGATTTTAAAAATTAAATTTCTATGTGAATAATTGTTCCGTCATTGTTTGATTAGCAATGTTTTAACTATATGGCCCTGTGACAGACAGACATGAGCA
>PVJD01002788.1:0-187562 GCA_004026545.1 Mormoops blainvillei
AATGGACTGCAGCTGGAAACACGTGCCAAGCTAGCCGAATGCTGGACTGGACTGTACTTTAACATGAAGCAGAAATTCTGAACACTAGCTTTTATCTTCACCTTGCTGAGGACACGGTTGGAGTTTTTTTCCATGGAAGGACAGAGGGAAACGTGACCTTCAAAACCCAGGAGGCAGTTTCTATCGCCACAAACAAGCCATGCCACACCACAATCTCTTGTGCATGGGTCCTTGGAATGCTTTCCTTGTGATCACATGGAAGAGCTTAATTCCCACCAACATCACCAATCTAAGCTATTCCATGTACCAGAGCTTCACTACTATGCTAATGTAAAAATGGGTTTAACACTTACAAGTAGATTTACTCTTATATAAACTTCAATATCCATACCATGAAGTTACTGACAAGCTACAAAAGACTTTGTAGGTTACACAAACTCTAATACTCAATTACTTCCAACATAAAACACCCCAAAACACGTCAATTTTAACTTAAATTGAGAAGCACTACACTAAAACCCAAAATGTATCTCTCAAATGAAGAGTGATCAAGTAAAAATTCAGAGTACACACACTTCCAATAAAATATTTAATAAGCCTACTTTGGAGTTAGAGTCAGTCATTGCCATTAGGTATTATCATGTAGTGTGGCCTACAACATAGAAAAACCACACATGCTTTAAATATTACTATCTGAAGAAGGAAATCTGCTACATCTTTAAACATAATTCATAATAAACTTCAGAGGGTTCTAGGATGACATAAATATGAGTAAAGAAAAATTAAAATATTCCCACAGACATTCGAAACAATTATGTGCTCTCAGAGTGTCATAAAATTATATTTCGCCCTGGTCGGGTAAGCCAGTTGGTTAGAGTGTCATCCCTATACACCAAGGTTGCAGGTTCAATCCCTAGTCAGGGCACATAACATATAAGAATCAACCAATGAATGCATAAATAAGTGGAACAATAGAACAATGTTTTTCTCTCTATATATAAATCAATAAATAAAATTATATTTCACTGCTTGCTTATTTTATGAAATTTAGTTTTGTTTAGGTTTGCTTATTTCTTGGGGAATTGAGAGAGAAGTGGGGTATTTGGAAATACAAATTCTACCAGTTCTTTATTATGGGTCTGCTTCAAATAAACAGAACCTTTTTTTTAAAGTATATGTATATTAACTATGAATAATCTGAAAAGAAATCTGAGAAAGTTCCATTTATGTAAGATCAAAGAGATTACTTAGGAATAAATTTAAAACAAGGAGGCAATGACATACACTGAAAACTACAAAATATTGTTGAAAGAAATTAAGAAAGACAAATAAATGGAAAGACATCCCATGTCCATGGATTAGAAGGCTTAATATTTTTAAATGACAATACTATTGAAAGTGATCTACAGAGTCAATGCATTCCCTATCCAAATAACAATGGTGCTCTTTGCAGAAACACAAAAACCCATCATTCCATGACTTAATATAAACATCCTGATTTCAAAACTCACTACCAAAGCTACAATAATCAAAACAGTTTTGGTACTGGCACATCAACAGACTTATAAGCAATGAAACAGACACCAGAAATAAACCCTCACCTATGTGGTCACAAAGGTGCCAAGCCCATTCAATGAGGATGATAGCCTTTTTCAACAAACAGTGCTGAGAGGACATGTATAAGCAAAAATGAAGCTGGGCCCTTGTCCTTCACCGCATATAAAAATTAACTCAAAATATGACCTAAATATAAGACCTAAAGAAACTCTTCATGGCACAGGATTTAGCAATGTGGAGGAGAGACTGTTCTATAAAGTGACTGTCACACAAGCTGGACCTGGGCCAGAAGAGAGGCTGCTTTCTGCAAACCCCTCTTAGAAACTGCCTGATTGTAATTGATGTTTATTCTGATGTAAATCGGAACTCTTCCCTTACCTCCTGCTATGTGATGGTTCCTGAAACACGCTTTTGTCCTGACCTAGTCAAGCATGTAATTTCCTATACATGGTAGCATTCAAATACTAGTACCAGTGACTGTTCCCCAGCTTTGCCCTATATAATCCTTGGCACCTGCCAAGTGACATGAAGATTCATTTCATTTTGCAGCCACACCAGACAGCCTTGTTGTATGTGGGTTTACCTTAATAAACTCTATTAATTACCAGAATAAAATGGCCAGCCTCTTTCTTCAGTCTTTCCCTGCCCTCCATTTATGGAGGTAGATATTCGATCTCAGGGTTTTTCTTTGGGTTTGTATGTATTAACAGGCAGTTATTTTTCAGGTATAATCAAAAGCACAGGCAACGCAAGAAAGAAATTAATGAGACTTCATCAAAATTAAAAACTTCTGTGTATCAAAGACATTGTCGACAAAGTGAAAAGAACTCAAGAATAGGAGAAAATACTTGCAAATCATATATCCAATAAGGGGTTAACATTCAGAATAGTTTTAAAAGCTCTTACAATGCGATAATGATAAAACAAACAATTTTAAAATGGGCAAAAAACCTAAATAAACATTTCTCCAAAGAAAATATACACCTGACCATAAATCAAATGAAAACATGCTTAACATCACTAATCATTATGGAAGTGAAAAATCAAAACCATGAAATATCACCTCACAACTATAAGGTTAGCTATTATCAAAACAATGAAAAATAAGTGTTGGCAAGGATGTGGAGAAACTGTAACACTTGTGCATTGCTGATAGGAATGTTAAATGTTCAGTTTCTGTGGAAAAGTTTGTAGATTCCTCAAAAAGTTAAACACAGAATTGCCATATGCTCCAACAATTCCATTTACAGATAGATACTCAAAAGAAGTAAATACAGGGAATCAAACAGATACCTGTATACCAATTATCAAGGCAGCATTATTCAAAATAGCCAAATGTGAAAACAACCCAAATTTCCACCATTAAATGGATGAATAAACAAGATGTGGTATATAAATACAGTGAAACATTATGCAGCCTTAAAAAGGAATGAAATTTTGATACATCAACAAATGGGTGAAACTTGAAGACAGTATGCAAAGTGAAATAAGCCAGACACAAAAGGTCAAATAGAGTATAATTCCAGTTAATGAGGTTCCTAGAACAGGCAAGTTCAGAGACAGAAAGCAGAAGAGAGCTTGTTAGGGGATATGTGGCAGGATATGGGGAAGGAATTGGAAGTTATCGTTTAATGGGTACAATTATTTTGTTCAGGATGGCAAAAAAGTTTTAAAAGTAAATAGTGGTGACGGTTGCATAATATTGTGAATATATTTAATGCCACAGAATGTACAACTACAAAGGGTTAAAATAGTAAATTTTATCACAATAAAAAAGTCTGAAAAAACATATGCAATATAATTATGGACATAATTTATAAGTTTCCATGTGAATACAAGAGGTGCATGTGTGTAAAATAAGAAGTGTACATAGAGTAAAATCTCAAATTATATTTAAAAACTAATGAATCTATAGGTTACCAAGGCCAATTAGTTGTATAAGCTCCAAGTATGCCCATCTGTCAGGGGAAAGTTTAATCAAATATTTAATAAGTATTTTAGACTATATGCTTAGAAATGTGTTCAGTAGTATATATAAATGCTGTTTTAGAGAGACGTTAACCCATTTTGATCAGATGCTTATTTTTCTAAGTGTCTTTGTCACATAACTAATTTTGTCCCTTGAGTTTCATGACAGTATTTTTAAGAAGCTGAAAAATCCTACTATAGAACTGTAACAACAGTAGCTGAAATTTTCTGAGCTGTTTACATCAAAAGGCAATGCATACCATACAATTATTTCATTTAATTCTTGTAAAAAAAATAAGATTAAGGATATAACTCCATTTTAAGGATGAGAAAACAGGTTTGGAAAGGTAAAGTTAAAAGAGGCTACTCAGCCTTGTGAGGATCAGAGCAAGGACTCAAAAATGGATATGACGGCAACGTTCATGCATTGAACCCTCAGGCTTCTGAAATGAGGTGCGCACGTCCTAGGGAGTGCATGGTCGTGTGAAATAACAAGATCAACAAGCATCTCATGGATATCTACTCTTACGGAAAAAAAAAAAGATTAAACTCTGAACTTCTGCATTTGCAAATTTTTTAATTCCATACATCTTACAATAAAACAAACATGGATTATAGCAGAGTAAAGGTAATACTACCACAAAATCTTGAGATAGGAGATAACTTCAAAGAAATTTTGTATCAGGAGCTTCTCGACAGAGTTTTTATTTTATTTTTTTAATTCTCACCCTAAGATATGTTTACTGATTTTAAAGACAGAGAAAAGGAGGGAGAGAGAAATATCAACCAGTTGTCTCCCATACTTGCCCTGACTGGGAACCACAGCTATAACCTAGGTTGGTGCCCTGGTATTGAACCTCCAACCTTTTGGAATACAGGACAGTGCTCCAGCCAACTGAGCCACCTGTCCAGGGCACTTCTCACCAGTCTTAAATCACCTTCAGCACATAATGAGCACTGCAAAGGGGTTTTGGGCCTGTGGTTTCCTATTCCTGAATTATATCAAACGTGGACAAACACAGAATTAATGAATAATAATTTTCATATTTCATGAGAAAAAAAAGGCAGTGTTTACCTCTTGGCATTTGTGTTAGGCCTTCAATTACATAACAGTAAGTTTGTATTCCCAGATATTTCCTTCAGACATCCCTATTACTAATTATTACTAAGTTAGGACTAGATAATGGAAAGATAGGTAAGATTTTAAATGAGTATGCAGGAATGACACATTTATACAGCCCAATGAATAAATAAAAAAATATTGGGGGTTTCAGCCAATGCAGGAAAAAAAAACAAAAGAAAACAAAGAAAAGCAACTGAAAATCTTATTTGAAAGGAAGAAAATAAAACTATGTTTTAGCAGCTGACATAATCATGTACTTAAAAATCCCTTAGGAATCTATGAAGCTACTAGATAGAATAATTAGTACAGGTTGCATGATACAAGTACAATACACAAAAGCAAATTTCTATATACTAGCAACAAATAATTAAGAATTAAAATTAAACAAAATTATTTATAATATAAAGAATACTTATAGAAATCCAAGATGGCAGAGAAGTAAGTGGAAGCTATACTAACCTTCTCCCAGGGCCAATCTGGAACTAATAATTGTACAGAAAGCATCCTGAATAACCAACTGAACACTAGCTGGAGAGAAGGCTTAAAACCATGAACAGACAGAAGAAATCATTTCAACACAATGAGAATGGTAGGAAATGCAGAGGAGGCAAGACAGGGCTGGCTGGCTGAGCTCCCACGGCAGGCAGCTGAAGTTATGGAGAGCTATTTCAGCAGCCAGTGGGTTCCCCCTGAGAAGTGTAGGGTCTAAACCTCATGCTGGGCTCCCCAGACTTCAGCACCAGAGCCAGAAAGGAACCCAGATAACATCCAGCAGTGAAAAGCTGTAGACTTTCTGTCTGCCAGGGAGAGAAGGCAGAAAACACAAAGAGCCTCTTAAAGGGCCAATGCACAAAATTTTGTTTGCTTCCACTTAACACTTGGCTCGAGCACAGGGAGTGCAGAGTGGACTAGAGACTCTTAAGGAGAATCTAGGGTTGGCAGCTCTGGGGAGAGAACTGAAGGAACAGCTGCCAAAACCCCTGTGCTGAGTCATTCCCTATACTGCAGAAGTCATCTTTCTCAGGCAGAACACTCCTCCAAGTGGCATCAGCCTGGGGAAAAGCAATAGCCAGGCCTGCAGGAATTACTCTGCCCCGCACGGTGGAGCTTAAGACGGCTGTTGATTACAGGTTGAGGCTATATCATTAATTAGTTTAACAACTAAGGCAGAAAACACAAAGAAACAGCCAAATTAGGAAGACAAAGAAACAGACCCCAAATGAAAGAACAAGAGATTCTCCAGAAGAAGAACTAGATGAAATGAAGGCAAGCAATTTATCAGAGAGTTTAGACTAATGATTATAAGGATACTCAATGGCATGAAAAAAAGACATAGAAACCATAAAAAAGGATCAGTCAGAAATAAAGAATGCAATATCTGAAATAAATAATACACTACAAGGAATACACAGTAGGTTAGATGAAGCAGGGAAATGAATCAGTGTTTTGGAAGACGACGTAGAAAGAAACATCCAGGCAGAGCAGGAAAAAAAAAAAATTAAAGATAAGGAGATCTTAAGAAACATTGTGGACAACATGAAGCATAACAATATCCACATCACAAAAATACCAGAAGGAGAAGAGAGCAAGCAAGGGATCAAGAAGCCACTGAAGAAACAATAACTGACAACTTCCCTAATCTGGGGAAGGACAAAGACACACAAGTCCAGGAAACTCAGAGAGTCCCAAACAAGTTCAATCCAAAGAGGTCTACGCCAAGACACATCATAAATAAAATGACAAGGCTTAAAGGCAAAGAGAGAATTTTAAAAGCTACAAGAGAAAAGCAGGTAGTTACCTACAAGGGAGCACCAAGTAGATTGTCATCTGATAACTCAACAGATACAATTCAGGCCAGAAGGCAATGGCATGAAATATTCAAGGTGATGAAAAGCAAGGACGTACAACCAAGGCTAATTTACCCAGCAAGGCTGTCATTTAAAATCGAAAGAGAAATAAGGAGCTTCCCAGACAAGAAAAAGCTAATGGAGTTTTTTAATACCAAACCACTATCGCAATAAATGTTAAAGGGCTTGATTTAAGAAGAAAAATACAAACAAACAAACCACAAGAAAAAAGTCTAAGAATGAGGTGTCAATAAATATGTATCTATCAATAATCACCTTAAATGTAAAGGGTTTAAACACTCCAACCAAATGGCATAGGGTAGCTTAATGGATAAGAAAACAAGATCTGCATATATGCTGCCTCTGAGAGACCCGCCTCAGATCGAAAGATATCCACAGGCTAAAAACCATATGGGTGGAAAAAGATATTTCATGCAAATGGAAAGGAATAAAAAGATGGGGTAGCAGTAATTATTTCTAAATATAATTATTTACTTTAATTATTACTAAAACCAAGGTTATAGTAAGAGACAAAGAAAGACAACAAGAGGATATAACCCTAGTAAACATTTACGTACCCAATATAGGAGCAACTAAATGTGTAAGGTAAATCTTGATGGATATAAAGGGAGACCTCAACAGAAATATAGTCATAGTCAGGAGTTTTAACATATCATTGACTTCAATGGAGAGATATTCCAGGCAGAAAATCAACAAGGAGACAGTGGCCTTAACAATACACTAGACCAAATAGATTTAATTGATATATCAAAGCATTCACCCTAAAGTAGCAGAATATACATGCTTTTCAAGTGCACATGGAACGTTTTCTAGGACAGGCTACATGTTGCGACACAAAACAAGTCTCAATAAATTTAAGAAGACTGAAATCATATCAAGCATCTTCTCTGACAATGCTATGAAACTAGAAATCAATTACATGAACACCGAAAAACACACAAAGATATGGAAGCTAAATAACATGCTATTAAACAATGAATGGGTCAATGAGATTGAGCAAGAAATCAAAAGATACCTTGAAACAAATGAAAATGAGAACACAACAATCTAAAATCTGTGGGACACTGGGAAAGCAATCCTAAGAGACAAATTCAAAGCATTATAGGCCTATCACAAAAAAACAAGAAAAAGTTCAAATAAACAATCTAACTTCAAACTCAAAGGAACTTGAAGAAGAAGAACAACAAAGAAAAGTGAGTAAAAAGAAGGAAATAATAAAGATCAGAGCAGAAATAAATGAAATAGAATATAAAAAATGATACAAAAATAATTCTTGATATGATGAATCCAAGAGCTGGTTCTCCGAAAACAAATAAGATTAACAGACCTTTAACCAGACTCATTAAAAAAAAGGACCCAAATAAGTAAGATCAGAAATGAAAGAGGAGAAATAACAACTGACACTAAAGAAATACAAAGGATTATAAGAAAATCTTATGAACAACACTACGACAACAAACTGAACAACCTGAATGAAATAGATAAATTCCTAGGAACATACACTCTTCCAAAACTAAGGAAGAATCAGAGAATCTGAATAGACAGATTACACCTAATGAAACTGAAGCAGTAATCAAAAAACTCCCCCCAAAACAAAAGCCCTGGACCAGAATGCTTCACAGGGGAATTCTACCAAACATTCCAAGAAGAACTAAGACCTCTCCTTCTCAAACTATTCCATAAAATTCAGGAGAGAAGGCTCCAAAATTCATTTTATGTGGTCAGCATTATCCTAACTCCAAAATTAGATAAAGAAACTACAAAGAAAGAAAATTATAGGCCAATTATGAACATGGATGCCTAATGAACATGAATGCTAAAATCCTCACCAAAATATTAGCAAATCTAATACAGCAAGGCATCCAAAAGATCATACACCATGAGCAAGTGGGATTCATTCTGGGAATGCAAGGTTGGTACAATATTCAAAAATCAGTAAATGTGATTCTCCACATAAACAAAATGAAGGATAAAAACCACATGAGCAAATCGATAGATGCAGAAAAAGTACTGCATAAAATCCAACACCTATTTATGATAAAAACTGTCAGCAAAGTGGGAATAGAGGGAACATACCTAAACATAATAAAGGCTATATATGACAATCCCACTGCTAGTATCACATTCAATGAGCAAAAACTACAAGTGTTCCCCTTAAGATTGGGAACAAGACAGGAATGTTCGCTTTCACCTTTCTCATTTAAAACAGTACTGAAAGTCCCAGCCACAGCAATCAGAAAATAATAAGAAATAAAAGGCATCCAAATTGCAAAGGAAGAAGTAAAACTGTCATTATTTGCAGATGACCTCATACTGTACACAGAGAACCCCAAAGCTTTCACTAAGAAACTAACAGAACTGATCAATGAATTCAGCAAAGTAGCAGGGTGTAAAATTAATATCCATAAAACAGCTGCATTTTTATAAGCCAATAACAAACTAACTAAAATAGAAATAAAGAAAACAATCCCACTCACAGTTGCTACAAAAAGAATAAAATGCCTAGGAATAAACCTAACCAAGGATGTAACAGACCTGTACATGGAAAACCATAAGACACTGAAGAAAGAAATAGAAAAATATACAAATAAGTGGAAGCACATACCATGTTCATGGATAGGAAGAATTCACATCATTAAAATGTCCATACTACCCAAAGCAATCTATAAATTCAACACAGTTCCTGTCAAGATTCCAATGATGTATTTCATAGAACTAGAATATTTCAAAAATTTATATGGAATCACGAAAGGCCCCGCATAACAACACCAATCCTAAGAAAGAAGAGCAAAGTTGGAGTAATCATGCTACCTAATATGAAACTATACTAAGGTCACAGTAATCAAAACAGTATGGTACTGGCATAAAAACAAACACACAGATAAATGGAACCGAGTAGAGGGCCCAGAAATAAACCCACATCTTTACAGTCAATTAATATTTAACAGAGGAAGCAAACACAAATAATGGGCTAAAGACAAGTTTATTCAATAAATGGCATTGGGAAAATTGGACAAATATGTGCAGAAAAATGAAACTATACCATCTTCTTATACCACACACAAGAATAAATTCAAAATGGACCAAAGACTTAAATATTAGACCTAAAACCATAAAAATCCTGGAAGAAAATATATGCAGCAAAATCTTAGACATTGCTCACAGTAATATTTTATCAGATATATCTCTTCCAGCAAGGGAAACAAAAGAAAAAAATAAACAAAAGAGACTACACCAAACTAAAGAGTTTTTGCACAGCAAAGGAAATCATCAACAAAATGGAAAGACAACCCGCAGAATGGGAGAATATGCAAAATTTATAAAGAATTTATAAAACTCAACACCAAAAAAACAAATAAATAAAATAAAACTAAAAATCTCAATTAAAACATGGGCAAAAGGCCTGAATAGACACTTCTCCAAAGAGGACATACAGATGGCCAACAGACATGTGAAAAGATGCTCAACGTCACTAATCATCAGAGAAATGCAAATTAAAACCACAATGCATTACCGTCTGACATCTGTGAGAATGGCTATCATCAATAAATCTACAAACAATAAGTACTGGTAAGGATGTGGAGAAAGGGGAACCCTTTTGCACTGTTGGTGGGAATGCAGACTGGTGCAGCCACTGTGGAAAGCAATATGGAGATATCTCAAAAAATTAAAAATGCCTTTTGACCCAGCCATCCCACTTCTGGGGATATATTTGAAGGAACCCCAGACACTAATTCAAAAGAATTTAAGCACCCCTATGTTCATTGCTGCATTATTTGCAATTGTCAAGATAAGAAGGCAGTCTAAGTGTCCAACAGTAAATAAGTAGATAAAACAACTATGGGACACTAACACAATGGAATACTACTCAGCCATAAAAAAGAAGAAAATTTTACCCTTTGTGACAGTGCAGATAGATCTGGAGAACGTTATGCTAAGTGAAATAAGCCAGTCAGAGAAAGGCAAATACCATATGATTTCACTCATATGTGTAATCTAATGAACAAACTGAACTAAAAAGGAAAACGGGGACCGACTCATGGATAGAAAGCTGTATGACAGCTAGTACGAGTGGGGGGTGGGATGAGGGAATGAAGGGATTGAGCAAAAAGGAAAAAGGACTCATGGACATGGGCAACAGTGTGGTGAGTGCTGGACGGAGGGGAGTTTAAGGGGACAAAATGGTAATGGAAAAAATTATAAAGATTAAATTTAAAAAAACAGAAAAAAGAAAAACTTAAATGTTTATCAAGATACTATACTTGCAAGGCCACTCCACTAAACACTACAAGTGACTGCTAAGAATAATTTAAGATAATATAAATAAATGCAAAGATATAGTCATGGATTGGAAGACTCAATATTGAAATATCAATTCTCCCCAAGTTTACCTATAGATTCAAAGTAGTCCCAACAGAAATTCCCATGGGTGTTTTGTGAAATTATGAGTTGATTCTAAAAAAATTTATATGGAAATGCAAGATTCTAGCATAGCTAAAACAATTTTGAAAAAGGAAAACAAAACTGAAGAACTTACAAAACTGATTTCATGATTGCTTTGAAATCACCAGTAAGCTTTAATATAAGGACATATAGATCACCAAGACTGAAGATAAAGTCCAAAATTAGAGTCTGTCTCTGTCTGTCTGTCTGTCTGTCTGTGTCTGTCTGTCTGTCTGTCTGTCTCTCTCTCTCTCTCTCTCTCTCTCTATATATATATATATATTTCTTAATTGATTTGACAAAATTGCCAAGGAAATTCAATGAGCAAAGGATACTCTTCATAAAAAAAAGAAAATGGTGCTCATATCCATATGAAAAATAAAATAAGCCTTTACCCTTAGGTCATACCATCTCATGAAATTAACTTCAAATGGACCACAAGACCTAAAACTATAAAATTTCTAGAAGAAAACATAGGAGAAAATGTTTGTTATAAAAGCTTTAAAAACAACTCTTTGAATGACAGTGTTAAGAAAACATAAAACCAAGCCATAAAGTAGGAGACAACATTCACAATACATATATTTCACCAAGTACTTGACCCAGAATACATAAAGAATTCTTGCAATTCATTTATAAAAGAAAAACCTAATTTTCAAAATGGTCAAACAAGTATTTTAGAGAAGATACAGAAATAGCCAGTAAGAGCAGAAGATGATGTTCAATGTTAGTAGTCATCAGGGAAATGCAAATTACAACTATAATAAGATACTACACATCCATTAGGAAAACTATTACAATTACAACCTAAGAGTTGACAAGGATGTGAAGAATGTAGAAATTTTATGTCGTTGTGGGAATGCAAAATGGTACAGCCACTTTGGAAAATACTTTGGCAATCTCTTATAAACTTACACATACATTAAACATTAGACCTAGCAATTCTACTCCTAGGTATTTACCCAAGAAAAAAATGAATGAAATGAAAACATTATCTACACAAAGATTTATGCACAAGTGTTTACATCAGTATTATTCATAATAGTCTCAAACTGGTAACAAGTCAAATCTACTAAGAGGTAAGTGGATAAACTGTGACACAGACACACACTGGAATGCTACCCAGCAATAAAACAAGGATTAACCACTTAATAAAAAAATGCAACATGGATGAATTTCCAAAACATTGAGCTGAGCCAAAGAAGCCAGACAAAGACTATACATTTCCCAATAAATTTTTTAAAGATTACAATTCTATGATCCCATTTATACAAAATTATAGAACACACAAAACTGAAGTATAATGACAGAAGTGCATTAGTGGTTGTCTACAGTCTGAGCTCAAGAAAGCAAGGGTAGACAAAGGAGTTTTCTAGAGTAATGTAGCTGTTCTATACATACACACCAATATTTGGTAAAAAAAAAAATTAGTATGCACACTTAATAAAGTTGTTTAAAAATCCCTCTAAGCATATGTTCAGTGAAATGGAGCAGAAAATGTTTAAAACAAGGCAGTTAATGTTATAGGCTGGTTATAAATATTTATAACAAGCTACAAACAATTTAGAATTAAGATAAGGTTGGGTAGGGAAGGCTTCATCATACCTTTGGTACTATGAAAACAAATCACTTTGGGAAAAAGGATTAGGGTGAGTTTTTAAAAAATTTATTCTAACAGAAGGTTAAAATAATGATACATAGAACTGATTTATGGTATATATTTGAAAAACTCCTTCAAAAGAGGAGCTTTTTGGGGTGAGCAATCACTGCATTTCCTTACTTCCTTTCTAATTATAAAAGGAAGACAAAGCATGCCATTGAACTCAACCTGACTATCTTTGATGGGGTTCTATAAAACACCGTTTAAAAAAAATTAGCCAAAACCCACTTATTAGCTTCATTTTGCTTAACTTTACATAAACCAGTCTATTTGCTGCACTTTCTGATCACAACTGGCCTTGTATACTTATGGTATAAACAACTCTGGTGTTTGAAATGCCAGATATAGAGTGGGCACAGAAGGAAGTCTGCAGCCAGCAGTTCTAGTTACTTTTAGACTCGGTCATATTACGATGAACTTAATTCAATTTAGATACTTATGTTTATGAACCATAGTCCCAACAATTCAAGGCTAGCAAATGATGCCCACTACCCAAAAAAAGTAATAGTTTTCCATCTCAAATAGTACCTATTCACATAGTTTAGCCACATATCATCTAACAATAAAGTAGATTCTATTCCTTTTCTGTTAGGGTTCCTAAGTTTTATGATGAGTCCTAGATCTCCTATTTATAAAAAAGTACAACTTGCAAAATATGCTTTCAGCATACTACATTACTTATCTATATTTTGATTTAAATTTCCCAACAACTCTGCTGATATAACACTTGCGTTACACATGAGTAAATGAAGTTCAGAATCATGACAGAGTTGTGATTCAAAACTGGATTATTCTGACTCCAAAATCCACGTTCTCAAGTACCATGCTGTAATACCTCAAAAGGAGACCTCAACCTCTCTGACAGGTAATATATAAACTTGGAAGAAGAGTGACAGCATAATTTTTTAAACTCCATTTACCTTCAGGGGCCGCAGAGCGCCACAAAATTTTGTCCACCAGCTGTTTTCAATGAATTCTAAGTGCCTCTCTCTCTTCTTAAGTGTTCGTAACCTTTCTTCAAGTTGTTTTAAGGTGCGTTTATCCCTTGCTGGCAAAGGTCGACCATCTTTGCTCTGCAAACAACAGAACAAAAATAAAAGTTTTTTACCATTAAGGTATAATAAAGCAACCCATCAGATTTAGCAGATCAAGCAATGAAAACTCTTTTAGGTTGGACGTGACTTCTTACACAAATTTACAAATTGAAAATAACGGACAATTTTGAAGTGACAATACACATTTCTGAACCAAGATCAGCATCAAAATGTGGCTGTGTGTACATTTAATCCTAAACTTCCTTTTGATCCCTGTTTTCCAAATACATGGCATAAAGTGGAGAGAGAGAGAAATACCTTTTAAAAAGTTTTTTATGGGATACTTCATGTAGTGCATTCCGTTATTCTTGTTTGCCTCCAAACTTTTTCTACCCTTTATCTTAACATATTTGGCCCCACTCCTCTTTCTTTGATTAAGTAACTGTATGATAGTATACTCAGACTGATGCTTCTCAGTCCCTTTATTCAAATACCAGCAGAGATGTAATACTCATATGTGGTATGCAGAGGTTTTTATAATTGCTAAAAATTAGCACTTCCTTGTTTTTGAAGTCCATTTGCAAGTGAGTCACATTTTCTTTGGTCACCCTAAGCTAGTTCCCATCTATTTCTCTGTGATGCTTACTGTAACCATGAGCCTTCCTTTCTTGCGGTCTCACAGATACACTTTTCACTTGACTCCCCTGCCCCTAAGTTATCTTCAACTGGACACAATAATAAACAACAATGATAAGACAACTGCCATGTATAAAAAAGGTGAAATGTAAATTTGTTTGTTTTACTGGAAGGAACAAAAAATATTTACATCAGATTGCATTTTCAAATGTAAAGAGATTAGATATGAGAATGTTAATATCCCTATTAAGGTTAAATAGGTTCTTAGCAGATACACAACATATTGTTACCCAGCATATCCTAATACAGCCTTCATCTGAAATCATAGATGTGATGAAGAAAATACTGAAATACCCTTTAATAAAGATGTTTACAATGTTACAATGATCTCCTGACACTACAGCACTGCCATGCTCTTCTGGAACCGGTCTTCCTCTTCCACAGCTTATCTTCTTTACAAGCTTTATCGTGCATAACAATCACCTGAAAAGTTCGTTAAACACAGATTTCTAAACCCTACCCCTCAAGGAAATATGATCTAGTAGGTCTTGGGTAGGGCCTAAATTTGCATTTCCACCAAATTCCCAGCAGATGCTGCTGCTACTGGTCCAGAGACCATACTGTCTTTGCACATGCTGGACTATATTTAATCTTCACTCCTTTAAGTCAAGTACATTAGATATTATCAAACTGTATTCCCCAGAAAAGAACCTTTCGGAAGGTATTTTCTGAAGGACAGAGGAAGAAAATAAAAGCTCCTAGAAGACAGATCCAGGTAATAATACTTCAGTGGTGTGGTATGAAAAGTGGTCAGTGCTGTAGATCTCAACTACAACCTCCATTCTAAAATCAAAACCATACCAACAATAAGGTAGTTTTATTTCACTGCTGACTTTCAATATGTCAGGAAGAAAAATTAGTAAACTGATTTAAAGGTCCACCAAAAACAAACTCAAGTCATCTGCCTACTTGGTGAGTGCTTCAATGGAGTAAAGGATGGATGCCCAGTCTGCTTTGCCAACTGACTAAACCAATATAAGAATAATTTTGGTCAGAAAAACAAACACTAGTATAGAAACCTAGCAGTCAACCAACTATCTAATTGGGGGGGGGGGCGAAGTAGTTATAAAGTATATAAATACATACCATTTAAAAAAAAATAGTAAAGCTTCCCTTTAACACTGTCCCCAATTACCACCGCCTTCCCTGTAGTTATCACTGTGAAGCTGATCAGTAGCCTTCTATACATTTTTTATGTATGTATACGCATGCATATATGAAATATGCTTACAGTTTTTGTTGTAAACAATAGCTAACATTTCTTGAGCACAATTCTTGTGCCTAAAACTGATCTGTTACATTTACTCTCCTTGAATTTCCCGAATAAAAGTTTGGGGTGGGTAAAGTATTATAAAGATTAGGTAAGGAAAACAAGGCTCACAGATATTATATGCATCATCTGCTGAGCCAGAACTTGAACTGAGATAGCCTGATTTTATAAGACATATCCTTCCAGCTATATAAATCTACTTCATTCCTTTTCATCACTGCACAGCATATTATACCATGGTATCTTAATTTAACAAAATACCTAAAATTTAATCATTTAGATCATTTTCTTTCAGGGTTTGGTGGAGACATTAACAATGCATGAATGTCCTGATTTGCATGGGTCCAAGTGTACACATACAATTCAGTAGGGTCGACTTCTATGTGAACTGTTGGATTAAACTTTCATTATTAAAAGGTACGTGTGTGTATAAGCAACGTCACAACATTCAATTTTTTAAAAAAGCTTTACATTTTATATTTTCACAGTATATCATCCCCAAATTCTCATTAATACCGGACAAAGGTAAACATTTAAGACTTCTAAAGGATAAAAAAATATGTACTGAGTTACTCTATTTAGCACATCTCTGATTATGAGTGTGACCAATATCCTGATTCTAGCATAGAAAGTCCCATGTTCTGGAAATCTGCTCAGGTCCTAATACTATATTGAATAAAAGTGGCAAGAAAAAGCTTTCAGTTTTTCACCACTGAGTATGATGTTAGCTGCGGGCTTGTCATATATGGCCTTTATTATGTTGAGGTACTTCCCATCTATACCCATTTTATTGAGGTTTTTATCATAAATGGATGTTGAATCTTATCAAATATTTTCTCTGCATCTATGGAAATGAATGTAAATTTTATTTTTCACTTTGTTAATGTGGTGTATTATGTTGATTAACTTGCAGATGTTGAGCCATCCTTGCATCTCTAAAGTCAATCCCACTTGATCATGGTATGTGATCTTTTTAATGTATTGCTGTATTTGGTTTGCTATGTTTTCCTGAAGATTTCTGCACCAATTTTCAACACAGATACTGGCTGATAATTTTATTTTTTTGTGCTGTGCTGTCTGGTTTTGGTGCAGGGTAATGGTGGCCTCATAAAATGAGTTAGGAAGTGCATCCTCCTTTTCAATTTTTAGGAAGACTGAGTAAAACAGGTATTAAATCTTATTTGAATGTTTGGTAGAATTCACCAGTGAGGTCATCTAGTCCTGGAAATTTTTTTTTTTTTTTGGCGAGGCGGGCAGTGATTTTTGAATACTGTTTTGATTTCCTTACTATAGTGATCAGTCTATTCAGAATTTCTATTTCTTCATGATTCAGACTAAGAAGGTTGTACAATTCTAAGAATTTATCCACTTCTTCTCAGTTGTCCAATTTAATGGTATATAGCTTTCAAAGTATTATCTTATGGTCCTTTGTGTTTCTGGGATATTCACTGTAACTTCTCTTTCATTTCTGAGTTTATTTAGTCATCTTTTTCTCTTAGTGAGTCTAGTTAGAGGTTTGTCAATTCTATATATCTTCTTAAAAAACCAACTCAATTTCATTGTTTCTTTTTAAGCATTTAAAAAATTTGTGTTCTATTGAATTTACTGGGGTGACATTAATTAATAAAATTATATAGGTTTTAGGTATACAATTCTATAATACATCATCTGTATACTGTATTGTGTTTATCACCCCAAGTCAAGTGTCCTTCCATCACCATTTATATCCGCTATACCCTCTTCTACCTCCTCCTACCCTCCATTTCTTCTGGCAATCACCATACTGTTGTCTGTGTCCACGAGTCTTTGTTTTTTTTCTTTGCTTTGCATTTCTGCTGTTATTTTTATAATTTCATTTCTTCTAATTTGGGTTTCATTTGTTCCTCTTTTTCCAGTTCCTTAAGGTGTAAAGTTTGAGATTTTTCTTGTTTCTTGAGGTAGGTCTGTTTGCTATAAACTCCCCTTTTAGTTTTGCTTTGGTTGCATCCCAAAGATTTTGGTATGTTATATTTTCATTTGTCTCTATATACATTTTTATTTCCTCTTTGATCCAATAATGTTTAATCTCCACATATTTGTGATTTTTCTAGCTTTCTTCTTGGAGTTTATTTACAGTTTCATATTGTTGTAGTCCAAAAAGATAACTGAAACTTGTTTTAGGTCCCAACATATACCCTTGAGAGTGTTCCATCTGCACTTATGGATGTGTATTCCATTGCTTTTGGATGGAATGTTCTGTACATATCTAATATGCCCCCCTGATCTAATGTGTCATTTAAGGCCTATGTTTCCTTGATAACTTTCTGTCTATATGATAATTCATTAGTGTAAGCAGGGTGTTAAAGTCTCCTACTATTATACTGTGGCTGTCAATTTCTCCATTTAGGTCCATTAATAATTGTTTTATATATTTTGGAGCTCCTAAGTTGGATATAATATTAATAAATGTTATATCTTCTTGATGAATTGTCCCATTGACTATGACATACTGTCCATTTCTATCTCTTGGTACCTTTTTTGGCTTTAAGTCTATTTTATTTGATATAAGTATAGCAACACATGCTTTCTTTCGATATCATTTGCATAAAGTATCGTCTTCTACTCCTTTGTTTTCAGTCTATGTTTGTCTTTGGAGAGGAGATGTGTCTCCTGATGGCAGCAAGTAGATGGGTCTTGTTTTGTAACCCATCCAGCTACTCTGCCACTTTTGATCAGTGAGATCAATCCATTTACATTTACGGTTAATTAGTGATATTACGTAAGGACTGCTAATAATTATCTTTTGTTTTCTGTTTGCTTTATATCTCCATTGTTGCCTTTCATTTGTGTCTCTATTTTAGTTTAGTGGTTTTCTATAATGCTTTTCTCTGCCTCCTCTTTATGTTTTATGTCTGCGATCTAGATTTTCGTTTTGTGGTTACCTTGAAATATATATAACATCACACTGATCGCATCATTATTTATCTATACAAGTTTCATCCTTTTCCTTCTCTCCTTGTATTTTTGTTGTCACAAATTCTTTTTATGTTGTGTTTGTTACCAAATTGAAGTAGCTATAATTACTTTTAATGTCTTTCCCCCCTTTAACATTTATGCTATAACTGTTTAAAGCCATATTCTGTAATAGAGTTGCAATTTCCTGGTTCTGTGTTTATTGCTTTACTCAAAGATTTGTGTACTTGTCATTCTTTGATTTCCGGTAGAAAAGCTCCTTTGAATATTTCTTGGAAGGTAGGTTTTATGGTGGCGAACTCCCTCATCTTTTGTTTGTCTGCGAAAGCCTCTATTTCTCCTTCATATCTGAAGGATAACTTTGCTGGACAGATTATTCCTGGCTGGCAACTTTTAGCTTTTAATATTTTGAATATGTCATTCCACTCTCTCCTGGTCTATAGCATTTTTGCTGAGATATGTGATGACAGCCTAATTAATTTCCTCTGTTAGGTTACTGCCTTTTTTTCCTGCCTCCCTTTAGAATTTTTTTTTTAATCATTGACTGTTGGCAGTTTTAATATAATGGTATCTTGAGATAGTCAGGTGTTCTATTAGCTTCTTGTACTTGTTTAAATACAAGCCCAGTTCCTTCCCCAGGTTTGGGAATTTTTTATCTTTTTTTTCTTTAAATTGGCTCTCTGTCCCCTTCTCCCTCTCTTCTCCTTCTGGGATACCCATTATCCTTATGTTGCCCTTTGTAATGGAGTTGGATAGTAATGGCAGACTTCTTTTATTCATTTATTTTTAAATTTTATTCTCTCTCCTCTTTTACCTGAGTGTTTTTTTTCTTTCTATCTTGTAACTAGTTAATTTTCTCTTCCACATGTTCTGCTCTATTTCCAATGCTTTCTAATGCATTCTTCATCTCATTTATTCAGTTCCTCAGCTCTAGAATTTGTTTGGTTCTTTTTTTGGTAAAGCACTTCTGTTTATTAATTTTACTCCTGAGTTCACTGAACTGTCTTTCTGACTCTTGCATTTCACTGAGTTTCTTCATAACTACTACTTTGAATTCTTGATCATTTAGATAATAATCTTTTGTGACTTTCACTTTGGTTTCTGGAGAATTGTCATTTTCTTTTTGTGATACCAGGTCAGCATGATTATTCATGTTGCTTGATGGATTGTCTCCCTGCTAGTACATGTGAGCTTTATTTACTTTAACAATTCCACAGATAGGTTATTTAGAGGCCTTTCTTTCGTTTTCCTGTAGTGGCCATATAACACAAAGTTTTGATTTCCCTTACCTGAGCTGGCTCTAGTTATATCTGAGTGCCAGCAATTTCCACCTTCCACTGTCTGCCGGAGGTGTTGCAGGTATACTCTTCATTGCTGCTTATACCTCCAGGGTCACTGGTATCTTGATGCTGCCAGTGTCACTGCAATCATGGGTTTTACTTACAGTCATGAGCATCACTGCTGGAGTCACCAGGATGGCATGTGACCCTGCTGCATCCAGTCTGGGTCTTGGGAACTGACACCATGGTGAAGGGATAAGGTGGAAGCAGGGGAGCCAGGGTTGCAGCCCTACCACCACTGCTGCCCAGTTCCCTGTGGCTGCTGACATCACTGAGGCCAGGAGGCTGAAGTCCTGTGCACTGCCTCCACTGCTGCTACCACGCTCTCTGGTGCTGCCAGCACTGCGACAGCAGGGTAAGAGAGCCAAAGCCACGAGCGCTGATGAAGCTTCTGCCTTTCTTTTTCCTCTCTGGGTCTGTGGTGATGGGCCAGAGCTGCAGGCTCAGCTGCTATGGCTGGGGAACCAAGATCAGAAGCACAATCCCTGTCATCTCCCTACTTCCATCTCTCCTATGTATTCACTCCACCTTCCTTCAGATATACAGACGTGTGGGTCTCTCAGACATCCTAGTGTGTTGAGAAAAGGAATTTTTTTGAGTTTTAGATGTCCCACTAGTTGCGGATTGAAGGAGACAAAGGGGGCATCTCATTCCACCATGAGGCTGATGTCACAATTTTCTTTTTCATGTGCTCTTATTCTTATTGTTTGGTTTCTGTATCAGGATTCTGCTATTTTAGTAGAATTATTTAGAACACTTTCCATTTTCCTTATGTTCTATAAGTAAGATTTATCTGTTACTTGAAGGTGATGGGGGAAAAAACTTTTATTGTATGTTTAGAAGCACATTTAACTGGTAAATGGTCAGATATAATCTGTTTTTGGTCAGTTAATAAATTTCATTTTACGATTTTTTAAATTTTTTACTGTATTTTTTCCATTACCGTTTATCCCCTATACCCTCTTCCATCTCCACCCATCCTGCTTCCCCCCTACAAAGATATAATCTTTAGCTTATTCAACTAGTATATAAAACTTGAACTGACAATAAAATCTGATGTTAAACATCAAATCACACCTGAGAATTAGCAAAATTTTGGTCATATGTAAGCAGAACTTTTGCTTTTTAATTATTAGAACACATAGGTATTCTCAAACTAATAGTATTTTATATTTCACAAAAGACAAATTTTTTAAAATATGGGCATGGTTCTTGAAGTATATGTTGCAAAACAACTCAAACAAGGTCAAAAATATATGTTTCCCAATGTCTAAGTCACATCAGAAAGCAGATCAAAGATAAAATAATTTTATGCTTCCCAATTACAATAAAATACTAACTCACTTTTGATTTAATTGTTTGAATGTGTTGTTCCACTTCTTCAATGTCTTCAGTGTTTTCTAAACGTTCATAAGCAGCACTCCTGGTGCCTTTTATCAGATTTAAAGGTAATGCCGACATGCCATAGGCCTAAAAAAACCCAAAAATAAAATATGATTTAGTAATATTATTTTAAATATATTAACCACAATTTTCACATAAAAATGTCATTTAAAGTAATTAGAGAAACAATAAGCAATTGTAAAGGGGTATAGTCACTAAAGAACATGGTATATGGGAGCAAATCATGATTCTATTGCTTCATTAATACTCCTGTTTATTTCACACTTATAATAGAGTTATAGCTGTGATACTAACTATTCTCAGAATAGGTAATATTCATTCCTCAAAGTGCTACTTGCAAAATTAATATAAACATAATACTTTATCAAAGAGATAAATCAGAAATTCAGGCTAATCAGAGGTAAAGATAGTGTGAGTTAGTAAAAACAATTTACAAAATTATTTTCTACGCAAAAAAGCAATTTTCACCCAGTATATATATTAAATCCTTAGTAAAATGTAAGCATTTTAATAAAAATGTTGTTTGATTAGCATATCAATTGTCTGCATATATAGCTGTATATATAGCCTATTTACAAGTTCTAAATATTTATAATCAATCTTTTTCCTAAGCATGTTAAATATTTTCCTATAAGTAATTTTTAACTATTAATCAGGACAAAGAACAAACATATTTTATATTACCCAAATCTATATTAGCTAGTCCCAAATGATGACTTTTTATTATAACAATTAAAAACAATGTTAATTGCCATGTGACCATTATTCGAATCATTACTAACCTTAAATCCTTATAAGCAAAACTGACAACTATCACCTCCTATTGCAGCAACAGGGCCTGAAGCAGATACAACACTACACATTTAAATATTTTTCATTTCCTCCAGAGCACGCAGCCAAACTACTTTAGCCAATCTCCCCTGCTGTAAGGTAGGGCCATGAGACTGAATTCAGGACAATGAATATGGGCAGAAGTGATAAATGATACTTCTAGGCTTTACCCAAAACTCCAAAATATCCTGGGTGACCCTGCATGTTTTCTCTAATGCTCTCTGCTACCTGGTTGTTAACCGCAGGATGACCTGTAATATCTTTAATGTCAATTTTAGTAACTTTAATTTTCTTCACTGAGTCTCCTTTAAACACTGATTACACCACAAAACATAAATTCTAATATATAAGGTTTTTTTTTTAATTATGGGAGATTACAAAGAACATGACTACAAGGAAATCCCAGAAATGAACTATTTCTATCAAGTAATATCAACTCTAAAGCTTATTATATTTAGATAATTAGCTGAAATTGTTCCCCAATATGCAAATTCTTATATTTGCTAAAGGATAAATACTTACAATTTTGTATTTTAAATATCGTTAAACATAAGTTGATGTTTTCCCAATTTTCCTACCACTCAAAAAAAGGGGAAAGTCAGGCGATGGTTTTTTTGTATTAGAAGAAAATATAATTTGCACAGATTACGGTTATTTTCTTCTAATAAACTCAGTTCTTGTCCAATGTATACTTTAATGACCTTGCTAAAATATAAGAAGGAAAAATATAACCAGGTTTAAATTTTATATTTTTATCATTAATTTTTATGTCTTGAAAACATGAAAATGTGAAGAAAAAAGCCTATGGGAACCAAAGGATCCCACAGCTCCTTTTATCTTTCCTTATAGAACTTACCTATCCTTATCATTTGACCTGTTTTTTTCCAAAAAGTAATACAACACTTTAAGGGTCTGATGCATACACAGTATTATATAATGATTATTACTAATTCCCCATATCAGTTGAACACAAGGCCAGTACAATGTTGCTTTTCTATAACCAAATGCCAAAGTAAAAATATTTTGTTAAACCCAGTTTATGTTCTGGTGCATTTCCCTGTACTCCCAATCACCTTCAAAATGGGCTTATTTTACCCTCTTGCTTGTTATTCTGTGTTGGATGGCTTTGGGTCCCTAAATATACTAACCTGAGTACTCAATACTATTTCCCAAAAAATCTGTTGCTCTAGGCAGTATTCACAATGTGGCCCTTATTTTTCAAATCTTTTGCATTTTTTAGTATTTATTTTTAAAACTTTTTCAATTATAGTTAATATGTCATATTATATTAGTTTCAGATATATAACATAGTAATTAGACATTTATATACCTTGCAAAGTGATCACCTCAATAAGCTATACCCATCTGACAACATACTCAATTATTACAATATTATTGATTATACTCCCTATGCCGTACCTTACAAGCCTGTGACTGTTTTTATAGCTGGTAATTTATACATCCTAATCCCTTCCCCTTTTTCAGCTAACCCATCTGACAATGATCAAAATACTCCCTGCATCTATGAGTTTGTTTCTGTTTTGTTTGTTTATATTGTTTTCTATATCCCACATATAAGTGAAATCATATGGTATTTGTCTTTCTCTAACTTATTTCATTTGGCATAATACCTCCTATGTATATCAATGTTGTCTCAAATTGCAAATTTCATTCCTTTTTTTATGGCTGAGTAATGTTCCATTCCATATGTGTATCACATCTTGATGGACACTTACGTTGCTTCCATATCTTGGCTGTTATCAATAATGCTACAATCAATAGGGGTGCAAATGTCTTTTCAAATTAGTGTTTTGGAATTCTCTGGCTAATGCCAAAAGTTGGGATTGCTGGGTCATATGGTAGTTCTATTTTCAGTTTTTTGAGGAAACTATACTGTTTTCCACAGTGGCTGCACCAGTCTGTATTCCCACCAACAATGCACTACGGTTCCCTTTTCTCCACATCCTCCCAGCACTTGTTTATTTATTGACAACAGTCATTCTGGCAGGTGTCAGGTGATACTTCATTGTAGTTTTAATTTGCATTTATCCCCTGAAGATTAAAGATGTTGAGCATTTTTTCATATGTCTATTGTCCATCTGCATGGCCTCTTTGGAGTAATGTCTACCAGATTGTATGTGTGTTAAATTGTATGAGTTCCTTAAGTATTTTGGATATTAAACCCTTATCAGATGTATCATTAGCAAATATCTTCTCCCATTCAATATGTTGTTTTGTTTTGTTATGGTTTCCTTCGCTGTGCAAAAACTCTTTAGATGATGCAGTCCCAACTCTTCATTTTTTCTTTTGTTTTCCGTGTCTGAGGAGCAAAGTGGTCCTTAGTTAAAGTCTGCTGTGAAATCTAAGGTCATCTAAATTCTATACACTGGTCTGCTGGTCTCACTTTCTACAAATCCATTTTCTACACTGTTTCCAAAGTGATCTATCTCCAACACCCAAGTCAGATTATGCCATTCTTCTAATTAACATCCTTTAAGAGTCTCCAGGACCAATAAGAGTAGTTTTCAAAGTGCACCAGGTAGGTGTCTTTAGGGTCACTACAGGAGAGAGGAAGGAAGGTAGTGAGTGACGCAGGGACCTACTGCTTCTTTTCCATAGCAAATCTACTTTGTTCACCTACATTTTTACATAACAGAGTTTCATCTAAGATTGTTTGGAAAGTTACTTAGCATTGTTTTTTCAGTGAAAGGTAAAATTACTGGTCTTTGTAAATAGATCAATTATCTAACCCTGGCATACAAAGCCCTACCTACCAACCTTATGTCATGTCTCTGCAATTGTTCGATGTTCTTAAAACACTCCAATTTTACACAACTTCAGGCTTCATCCAGCGCCCATAGTTTAGTACTGTACATGCAGTACTCTCATCTAAAATGCCTATCTTCTCACCTTACTTCATTTGCAAATTTCAATGCTCTTCAGGCTCAGCTTAATTACACCACATCTGGAAGCCTTCCTTGACTTGTATATGTGCCTTGCTTATAGCTCAATTATAATATACAACATTGTACATCAACATTATTGGTCTGCACAATTGTTTTATCACTAAACCTGCCAAACTTGGTCGATCAGAATCACTTGGAAAGATCTTTAAAATAAAGATTCCTCAGCCACACTAGAAATAACTGCAACAGACTGTTTGGTATGTAAGGACTAGGTCTCAATTCTTTTTTCTCCTACCTTTATTCCAAGAATAAACATTTATTAAATTAATAAAATAATTTCCCTGAGAAGATAATATTTAACCAAAAACCATTTAAAAAGAGTTCTTTATTCATATGAACTTGTTTCCTTACATGAAATTTATATATTTATTAGAAAGCTGAACTGAATTCCTAAATAGTTCAATGTGAAAGATTTCAGAAAAGAAAAACATGTCCTTGGTAATACCTTGTGGAAACATGGGGTCATAATGCAACATCTTTTTGTGAATTTTTAATTGTCTGAAGAGGGCAAGTAAAATAAAATAGTCATTGTTTTGGTTACCTAGCTTTTAGCTTATTTTTTGATTGCATGTTTAAATTTCAATAATTTTCAGGAAACTTAGCTACAATATTTAATTATAATAAGCTTGATATAACAATTATACAAAACATTTCATCTTCATTGATAGAACTTCAAGATCTTTAATCAACAATCTTTTAAATTAAACCTCAGAGTTTTTGGAAAAAAATGTATGAAAAGACTATCCTGTTCAGAAAAAAACTTTTATTGCTTACTACTGCCCTCTAGTGAATTACTAGAAAACCCAACGAGGCTAAAGAGATTATATTACATAAAATGTTTTTAAGTCGTCCATAATTGCCTCCAATTTTATTTGTTTCAACTTCCAAATATAAATCGCCACCTGTATTTTAAAACCAAAAATATTTTGAAAGAATATGTATAAACTACAAATATTTATAATACCTTCTTCCACTGTCCAGTTTAGAACACGAACTTTTCCCTACATATCTCTCCTCTAGGATAACGGTTTCCCACCTATGAGCCTTGTATTACTGCAAAGAATCAACACCAGGAAGTGCCTTTAAACTGAGTAAATAAATGTCTAGCACATACTTATAACACCTATTATTCATGTACATGTATGCTAATATGACTAATGAAACAATTCATTGAACATGTACTCAAAAAGATTTCCCTTCTACATATTCACTGATTCTAAGACATAAATATTTTCTCATATTTAACATCAGTGAAATTTGAATGCATCTTATAATCACTGGCTAGGCAGAAGTCATGACACAGTTGTCACTACCTGCACATTCAGAAGTTTGGTCATAACTGGTTACAAAATAGTTACTTCTTTGGTTGAATTACATGCCTTCTTGGTACAACCACTGCCACTTAAGTGTATTTTAAGATAATATCATTTGACATTGAAACAAAAAGTTAATGTGTAAGGAAAAATTAACAAAAGAGCAAATAATGAAGCAAATATTCACTGGAATAATGAGCATAATTCTGTTTTCTGGCAAAGTAACATTCAAGGATTTTATGATCTTAAAAAAAGGAAGATATTCAAAGTAGACGTCATTTTGCTACTTAGGTAAATGCAAGAAGACAGCCTTTCACATGGCAAAATAAGAAACAACTGCAAAACAACAATGAAAAAGTTTAAATTTATGCAATGCATATGCTAGCAGCTTCAAAGAAAATCTCAGATAGAAGAGCGGAGCTCTCAAGAAAAGCTGTGTCATCAATTCTTTTGATAGCATAAGAGACAATCTTGTATAATAAATCATGGACATGAATAACTAATTCAAAACAGTGATTCAGAAGATTCGCATTCCAAATGTCAAGTTTTAAGAATACATTTCCAATTTATTTCACTTATATTTTCCTTGTTTTGCATGCAGAAGAGTGATACGATTTTTTAAGTATTTACAGAAGTCTAAAAAACTTCTCTCAGTAAATGTAAAACAAAATTATAAATAATAAGAAAGCATGGGTAGGGATCTTTTCTTTATAGTGGCACATAAAATACAGGTGCATCTTACAATCAGTGTCATAGGCTCAATGAAACATAGTATCACCTGGAAGACTGAGAAATTTGACTTTTAAATGTCTTTTTAAAAGTGAAGATACTTTCAGTGTCCAAAGATTACTGAGTACCACTGTTCTCTTTATTTCTATTTTTGAGTCCTTAATTCATCACTTCAATTTTCTTGATCCATTAGTTTATAGTTTATAGAAAATGTATATAAACATACACATATACACAAATAAAATTCACATATATCCTAAAGTACATGTTCAATTTTTTTACTGATAAGTGTATGTCATAAAAAGTTCAGTAGTCACTGCTTCCATTAGCACTTCACTGGTCCACATATTACATTTCTCATGAAAGTATCATTTGTCTTCCAGTCAAGATGGTGACACAGGCAGATACGGCTCGCCTCTTTGCACAACCACATCAAAATTACAACTAAAATATAGAACTACCATCACTCAGGAACGTCAGAAATTGAGTTGCATGGAAGTCTGACAACTACGAAGCAAAGAAACTGCAACAATTCAGGCTGGTAGGAGGGAGGGGCATATACGCGTGGAATGGGCTAGCCCCACAGCCATGAGGATAAAATTTCGGGAGGAATATCTCAGGAACAAGGAGTCCCAGACCTACACCAGGTCCCCCAGCTTAGGATTCCAGTGCCATGAAAATAAGTCCCCACAACTTCTAGCTACGAAAACCAGTGGGGATTGAGTGGGTGGAGGAGGATGCTGGAGCCCTAAGCGGTTCCTCTTGGGGAACCCACACATGGACTCACCTACTCAGACTCACTCCCTCTGAGCTCCAGCACCAGGGTGGCAGCTTGAAGGGCACCAGTGGCATACAAGGAGAGACTGAAGTGTCTGGCATTGGGGAGAGCAGAGGTCATTGTCCCTTTACTGAGCCCTCCCCCTCCACAGAGCAGGTGGGCTGGGACCATATCTGAGACCATCAACCTGGCTGACACTGTGTGACCCTCCTTGGAGATACACAGAGGTTCTACCTCACCCAACTTACAGGCCCACCGAAGATGCTTTTCCCTAAGAATGGCTGGCCTTGGCTCATAAATCCTATCAAACAAGCGACAGCTGGCTTCACTGAGCCCTAGTGGCAGCCAGGTTAGAGTCACAGCTTGGCTTCACGTGGGAATCTCCAAGTCCAGTAAAAGTAGCAGCCATCTCAGATTGCTTTTACAGCTCAGGCAAGGTGCCCTCGGCAAAACACAGGTGGGGGCTGACACTGGCCTGTACCACCCAGGAAGCCCCAGGGCCAATGCACTCAGTGGGCAGCTACAGACCATGTCGGAGCACCACCACCCAGTCCCTGCAGGGCCGATCCTCCACAAGGGCGGAGGCTGGTGGTCGGTGGTCAATGGTCACAGTTAGTCCTTGCAGGTGAATGACCTGGGTAAATCCCTCCCATCAACCTGCCAACAGCAATCAAGGCTCAACTACAACAGAAGGGTGTACTCAGCCCACATGAAGGGCGCACCTCGAGTACCAGCTTGGGTGAAAGGGGAGGCTGTGCCACTGTACCCTACAGGACACCTACTACATTAGGCCACACTACCAAGTCATGGAGTCAAAGAAGCTCTACCCAGTACATAGAAACAAACACAAGGAGGCTGCCAAAACAAGGTGACAAAGAGACATGGACCAAATGAAAGAACAGATCAAAACTCCAGAAAAAGAGCTAAACAAAATGGAGATACGCAATCTATCAGATGCAGAATTCAAAACACTGGTTATAAGGATGTTCAAGGAACTTAGTGAGGACCACAGCAGCATAAAAAAGACCCAGTCGTCAATGAAGGCTACACTAATTGAAACAAAGAACAATTTACAGGGAAATAAGAGTGGAATGGGTGAAGCCAAGAATCAAATCAATGATTTGGAACATAAGGAAGCAAAAAACCAGCATGCAGTACAAGAAGAAGAAAAAAGAATCCAAAAAAATGAGGATAATATAAACAGCCTCTGGGACAACTTTAAGAGATCCAACATTCACCTCACAGAGGTGCCAGAAGGAGATGAGAAAGAGCAAGAAATTAGAAATCTATCTGAAAACATGGTGAAAGAAAACTTCCCTAATTTGCAGAAGGAAATAGACATGTAAATACAGCAAGCCCAGAGAGTCCCATTTATGATGGATACGAAAAGATGCACTCCAAGACACACCATTATTAAAATGCCAAAGGTTAAAGATAAAGAGAGACTCTTAAAAGCAAGAGAAAAGAAGCTGGTTACCAGAATGTTGCCAGATGGGAAAGGGGCAGGGGAGAACAGGTAAAGAGGTGAGGGGAATAAGAAGTACAAACAGGAAGTTACAGAATAGCCATGGGGATGTAAAGTACAGTATAGGAAATGTAGTAGCCAAAGAGCTTACATGCATGACCCATGGACATGAACAATGGAGGGGGAACTGCCTGAGGTAATACAGAGCACAGGGTGGAGAGGGACAAAGATGGAAAAATCAGGACACCTGTAATAGCATAATCAATAAAATATAATAAAAAAAGAAAGTATCACTAGTCAACATTTCTCCAATTGATTGCACCAAAAATTTAAAGTATCTACATAAATATCTGTGCGTAGAGGTTTCTTTTTTTAATAAATTTAAAAAGCAGAAGATTTTCTTTCAATTTAAACTGAAAATAATAGGAGGTCTAGTATGTTTGACATTGTTCTTCTCCTAAAATTGAGCAGCCACGTATATGTCTATTGCTTAAGGCATAGTACAGTGGATATAATCTTGGTAAAATTTAAATAGCCAGCTAGTTTATAAACTAAACAATAATGTTTGTCTAAGAAACTCATACTTGACTGACATATAAGAATGTCTCTAATTTCAATACTAACAGTAACAGACTCTGCAACAGCTATAATTTTACCTGTAATAATTCTTTGTACTCAGGGTCAAAATACGTTAAGTATTACCTTCCCACTTTGGGTACCTTAATTAAAATGAAACCTCTTCTACTTCCCATGAATATGTACCCTGTTCCATGTTCCACCATGAAAAGTTCAATTCTCAAGCTTTTGCTGTATATAACAAGTTAGTAGACAACTGATAATTTGTTCTATTAACCAACCACCTATCAACTGTTCTCTATAAACAGCTGATTTTCAACTAGTTGTCAGTAAAGTTCACATATTATTAACCCATTTTTACAGATGGAGAAGCTAGGATTCAGATATTAGATTTTACATAAAGACACGCATGACTAGTGCTCAAGCTATACGCATCATATAAGCTGCCCCCCTTAAACTGAGTCTCCTCTAGCCTACACTTCTTCCTCTCTACACATTGGTCAGACTATGGGTTGGTGACAAAACATTTCTTCCACTGAGTTTTGAGCCTATCTTGCAGTGTTATTTAAATGATGTTTATCTGTCTTTCCACACATATCCAAGTAACCATCATTCAACTGTGAATGCCCCTTTCACTTATCTTTTCCTAATATACAGTTTCACTGATTGTGACATAATTGCTATTAGCATCTGATTTACTTTACCTGCAAGAGGAGAGAGGTGGGAACTTAACTTTGAACTATATAAAAAGTGACTATTCAACAATTTGAGCTACTAGTGACTACTAAATTGCCAACAGATTCCAAGACTTGGAGAATTGTTTATTAAATCTTTGCAGCCTTATTAATAAATATTATTCCCATTTCAGCAATGACTAAATTTAGATAGTAAAGTAGTTCAAGGAACCCATGGACTTAAAAGGGATCCATATTTAAGCCTCTCCACCTAAAAAAAGATATAATTTTATTCCTTATTAAATATACAACTCCTAGATAGTTTGATCTTGATACGCTGTTACACTGGTCCCTCTCCCTTGGTTTTAGGCCTTTAAGTGGCACCTCCCTACCTAGTCAGCATGTCTTTCTGGTTCCCAGCCTCAGCCCCATCACAAGGTTCTCTGATTACTTTATCAATGTCCCTCAGCCCAGCACTGTGCATTCTGGAAAAGTGAAGCTCTTCTAAGGATATCTTAACTAAACATAATGATCTCGTTTAATTGACTGCTTGAATGATAATTTTCACACTTTCAATTTGAATATAAAATATGGATTAGTTTGCAATATATATATCTTCACAATATTGTTCCTATAAGATCTCTTCTAAAGATTTTAAATAATTTCACATTTTTTTTCAATTCCACTTATCAACCACAGCTTATTTATTCAGAGCCACCAGAGTAATACTGTTAAAAAGTTAGAGCTTATTGTTTTCCCACTGAAAACAGTCTGATGGTTTCTAATCTCAGCCAAAATAAAATTCAAGAGCCTACATAACATGGTCCCTGGCCATTTCTCATCAAAACTTCGGTCATTCTTCCCCTTAACTGAGCTCCAGCACATGGCTCGGCCTCCCTGCTATTAATACAGCACACATGTGCTAACCTCACACTCTTGCACTTACTCTTCCCTCGTGGCTGGCTGGCTCTTTCATATTACTCATCTATCTGTTCAAATGTTAGAGAAGCCACTTTCAATCCCCCAACCTTTACAGCAGAATCAGCCTCCACTGCTGCCTATCTCCTAACACTACCTTTATTTTCTTCCTAGCATCTACCACTTGACCACAGGGAAGCAATTCACTATGGGTCTTTCACTTCTGCACATCTGGCAAGCGAGACACTAATCACCTCTTTACTTTTTTTTTTCTGTACCATCTTTTCAAGGATTGTTTGTAAAGCAAATAGCCTTGGAAGACAAAGATAACATCTTCCTCTGGAGCAAAGAGCAGGCATGTTTACTGTCCATTATAAAAGACACAGCTTTCCTAAACTCAAAGTTTCCTTCTGTATGAAAGTCTCATCTGGTACTCTTCGTGTTGCCCCATGGGAACTGGGACAACATGAAGAAAATGCTTATCCTATGGCTCCTCCTGCTGCTGTAAGTAATATAAAGTTTTTGTCTCTTGCACCTTTGGCCAGCATCAATGAAACTGTAGCGGCTGCAAGTAGGGTAAAACCTCAGACCCTTCATAGTTCCTGATGCTGACCTTACATATTGGTTTCCTCTTTTCCATTTTTTTCCTCCTGACTAATCTTTTATCGACGGCTACATTCATTTCCCTTTTAGTTTTCAAAGCACTTTTATAAACAGTATCATCTGCCCTTCAAAAATACTAAGAGGCATTTTCTATCCCTCTTTAGTAGGGAAGACACTGCCCTGGAAGGTTAAAAGACAAACGCAAGACCAGCATAACAAATCTGTCACAGAATAGCAATTACAGTCCAGGTCTAACTCCTAACATGTTATTAACTGTTGACTGCTTCTTAAAGGACAAATAACTCATATGCTGTACATACATTTGTGACATGGGAGGATAATTACCCAGGTATCAGATGGCAAATTCCTTGTAATTTTTCAAATTACATGAAAAAAATAAAATTGGCAATGAATAATAAAACTGAGTACCCAAATAAGCACCAGAAATATATTAACATGCATGTATTTAGACTTCATTATAAATTATGACTTATATGATTATGCAAAAAAAAAAACAAAAAACCTAGATTCTATTATACTAGTAGCCCATTTCTTTTATGTTTAAAGGAAGACATATTAAAAAAATATCAAAAGGAGCCCTGGCTGGTGTGCCTCAGTGGACTGAGCATAGGCCTGCAAACCGAAAGATCTCCAGTTTGATTCCCAGTCAGGACACATGCCCAGGTTGTGGGCGTGCAAGGGTAGCTGATCAATATTTCTCTCACACATCGATGTTTCCCTCTCTTTCTCCCTCCCTTCCCCTCTCTCTAAAAAATAAAAATAAATAAAATCTTTAAAAATATATCGAAAGGTTTTCCCTAAAGCCATTATTTTCCATCTTTGCAAGAATCAAGAATGTTCTAAATATAAATTCCGTTATTCTGAAAAGATTCCAGATAATTTAAAGTTTCCTACACAACTCTCTTTTGGGAGATAGGCAATGAAGCATTTATTACTGGCTTTTCCTCTATAATTTTGAGCAAAAAACCTCAAAGAACAGTCTATATGCAAGTTTTTCAGGCTATATAATTTTTACCTTACCATTTCCAGGAAGACTGAAAAGAAATCAAAGTCTCTGAGAGCATAAAATTGGATTCTATATACTAGAGAAATAGCAAGCTATGTAAAATACCTGATTTTAAAAGCCTTATAACCCCCAAGTAGGATAAATCTATAGAATCAGTAACAGACACTGATGTATAGTTCAGAGTTCTAATATGCTTACAAATCACTAAATCTATCAGTGCATGGTATATAACCTTCAAGCTTCACGAGTCATAACATGTTTCTGAATATTAAAATTCACAAATACAGATAAAATGACTGTGATTTACTAGTTAAAAATTAACCCTCCTAAGTAAACTTAAGAAAAATGAAGAAGGAAGTACTAAAATATTAAAGAAAAAATAGGAATTAAACAATACATAGCGGGGCAACAGTAGGTTTATAGGTGTTTGTATGGAAAATACAAGGATTAATAAATAAACAATATAAAATTAAACTTTGTTTCACATACAACTATAAACCTACTTTTGCCCCACTCTGTATATGACTAAGGTAAAAATAATTGCTTCATAAACCGATTCTCAAATTTTAACTCAATAATCACCATAATACAATACTTACTGTGTAAGTTATAGCAGCCAACATTCCAATCAAGGTCAGGGAACTAATGGAAAATGACAAGGCAGCTAAACCATCTGCAGAGGGAAAACAGCACTTAAAAAAGTAGAGATACTCTATTCGAATGTTTATATTAAACAAATCAGTATAAAAATATAAAAAGTGGGTTTGTTACACATTTTGAAATAATAAATCCAATATTCCCTCATCCCTGAAGTGCTAAAACTTCAAGTGGAGAAAAGTGTTTTTAAATGGCTATTCACAAATTGATTTATAAAAGATCTATCAGACTAAGATTTTCTTTTCTTTAACCTCTTAAAATTAAAAATGAATATTACTAATTTTTGAGCCTAAAGTGAAATCAGTAAAATATCAGATGCTCAAAAGGTAGCAAAATATTTTAATTTTCTTGTCTTCTTCAATGGCAGATCATGAGAAATAACATTACATAGGAAAGCCATTGACCTTAATTATTTCCTCCCTCTCCCCTCAATCTTGATAACCCTAGCTGATTATTAATTTGCATATAAATGTTTAATATATAGCCTAAAACTAAAATCTTAAAAGAATTTATTTCACTTTTTAACTTAAGATAATTTACCACCCGGCAGGAAAAAAAAGCAAACAAACATAAAATAGAAAAATAAAAGACCAAAACAGAAAAACTATGTCAACAAGTTAGATTTCAGAAACCCAAAACCAATGAGTGAAGAGCAGGGGTGACACTTTCAAACAAATATACCACATTAGCAATAAAATACTATGCAAATTTGAATATTCTTAAGTGAAAGTAATACCAATTTTTTTAATTGCTGGGACTAAATATAATTTTGATTAACTCAGTGAATCAATATGAACCTTTTCATAAATAATAATACTGTAAAATTAGAATAGTCTACCTTCTCGAAATCCACAACTCAGTTTTTATATAACATTTGCAGAGAGCATGTTAATACATTCACAAATGATGCAAGGCAAATTTTTAAGTCTTAATTTTTTTTTAAACTGTAAATACTACATTTTATCAAATCAAAGACACTGATGCTATTATTTTCTCGATCCTACTAGGAATATCAACAGGAGGTATTCATACGACTAGAAGAGGTCTGGCATTTGGCGAATAGCAATTTTAAGGCATTTACCATCACGTATAAAATACATCTCCAAATCAAGGATATAAAAATGTGAAAAAAATATGTATCTTAGAGTTGATAAAATGGAGTTTTATCGTATTCAGCCAATTAAAAAAGTTGTATCACTAATAGTGTTAAGTAAAATGTACTCTAGGATATGGTGTTAAGATTTGAGATTAAAAAACATAATTTTAGGATTAAAGAGGATGATATTACAGAAAGTATAATAATACTACCTATATAATCAGTGATTCAAGTTATAATGATACTCAAAAACTATCACAATTTATAGAAAAATGTTTAGGACAGAAGAGTAGTTATTCAAGAGACCTGAAAGAGTTAACTTCAAGGAAAGAAGCAATTTTTTTCTCAGCAACAGGATCAGGTGCATAAATTCTGACAATTCAGTATCAGTGGATGTTAGACATGCTGTCCTTATTCTTGCTGGTATCAGCAAGATATTAATGGGCCACAATTTACATGATGAAATCTTAAGCAGAAAGCAAGAATATTAAGAAGTTGTACAGCAAAGATTCCAAGACTTAATTTAATCATTGTTTAGTACTGTATCTGGATAAAGAAAGAAATGCTGATCAAAGGATGTACAGTGCCTATAAAAAGAATACAAAAGCAATAAAAATTCTCAGCATGTTTATAAAATAAATATTCTAGCTTCCTTTAAAAATAAGTTACTATGTTCAAATGCACATAAAATTCTGAGTAATAAGTGCACATTCTTATTTGATATCAGTTTCTAATGCCAACTATATTTTTCAATGAGTGAACAACTTCCTTAACCTAACCTGCTGAGCCTATTTTGTTGTCCTCTAAAAACTTAGGTCATGTGACTAAGTTAAAGAAAGCTTCTGGAAAGTAAGGTAAGAAAATGAGGTAAGTTGATAAAGTATTGTTTAATTCACAGGAAATTTCTGCAATTTATAAACAATTACTTAATCATGATCAAACAGCAATATAGGGTTCTTCCATTTGTTAATATTTAAAAACACTAATATATCTAAAACATTTCTTTAAAATATTTTTCTAGCCCTGGCTGGTGTGGCTCAGTGGATTGAGCTTCAACCTGTGAACCAGAAGGTCACAAAAGGTCATCAGTTCAATTCCTAATCAGGGCATATGCCTGGGTTGCGGCCAGGTCTCCAGCTGGGGGCGAGCAAGAGGAAACCAATTGATGTATCTCTTACACATTGATGTTTCTCTCCCTCTCTTTCTCCCTTTCCCTCTTTCTCAAAATAAGTAAATAAAATCTTTAAAAAAATTTTTTTTTTCTATTTATCCAAAGTGACTTAGAAACTGCAAAGTAATTATATCTTCACTGCTAAATTACTTTGAAGATCATATTTTCTCTTCAACAAAGTAATTTCTCTTCAAAAAAGTAAAATGAAGAAGAGACTAGTTACATAATAGCTAAGTGACTAAAAATGAATCCTAACATAAACCTCCTAATTTGTCTAAAATACTTTTAATCACAAATTGAAAAAAATTCTTTATTTTTTAATAATTTTTTAAGAACTTACTTATTTTTTAGAGAGAAGAGAAGAGAGAGAGAAAGGAGAGAAACATCGATTGATTGCCTCTCACATGCCCAACAGGGACCCACCCGAAACCTAGGAATGTGCCCTGACCAGGAATTGAACCAATGACCTTTTTGGTTTGCAGGCCGGTGATCAATCTACTGAACCATGCCAGCCAGAGCTAAAAAAATTCTTAACAGTGCAAAAACAGGCTACTCAAAAAGTCCCAAGGGTTGTGAAATATGAATTATTATGAAATTTTTAAAAAAGAATACTTACGACTACTTCCAAGTTCTTCAAACAAGAACTTCACTTTTTCCCACTCTGTGGAATTTTTGTTATTGGGAACATTCAATGGAACGAAAGCACTACAAAGGAGAAAACAGTTCTCTTTAATGGTTTTAAAAAAGATAAAAGGTCAAATAAAAAGACATAGTTTGAAACTTAATTTTTAATAATTTTGTTAAACAAAGATCAACTTCCCCAAGAATTAGCAAATCAAATCTGCACCATGTAGAGAGGGTGTGAAAAGTTTCTTACCTATGTGTTTATTGTATCACAAATTTGTTTTAACAGTTTTATTACTCAGTTCAGTATGGTTTCCTTTGTAATCCTATTTACTTTATTTTCCACAGTCAAAAATATTTTGATGAGCCATAGACTAAAGGTGGTCAAAAAGCTCCCTGGCATAAAATGATTAAGAATCTCTGTATTAAATCAGGAAAACAGAATATAAATATATGTAATGATTTCAATATATTTATATGCATAGAAAAGAAGAGAAAGGAAATACATAAAAATAAACAGTAAATATTTCATTGTGGGATTAGGGATGATTTTTACTTTCTTCTTAGTATTTTTCTACATTTTGCAAGGTTCTACCTAATACACAAAATGAAAGAAATTTCTATTTATTTTTCAATCCACAGGTGAAGGGGGACCATGGTAATAAAAGAGATAGCTAGCTTCCTAGGACTGCTCTAGGAGCTTAGACGGGAAAAATGGAAGGGAGGGAGGGAGGAAGACAGTCACTTTATTTCCTAGCTCAGAAACAAGAAGACACTCAAGACACTAAAAGTAAAGGGCTGAGTATGCCTTAGATTGTAAATGTGGACAATCAAAGAGGAATATAAGAAGTAGCTCTAATGCTACCTCCTTTCCAACCTAACTTTAATTGTAAGTAAAGCAGTAAGATCTATCCTCTTTTGTAAAGTGGAAATAATGAGTAAGTTCAACAATATATTAATGGTTAGGGATTCTTACTATAATAAGATTTGTGTGGTAGAAAGGTATAGATTTTTTCTTAATCTCAGTCCCTCTCAAAAAAATGAATAGAGTACCTCAGTTTTCAAAGGCACATATGTTAGATCAAGATAAGAGCTGGAGCCCTGTAAGATTATAAATTTATTTTACACTCTTAAAATAGTAAAACTGAAAACTACTTAGTAAAAATATTTTACACCCAATATGACTCAGTGATTAATCTTGATACAGATTATTTCTTCAGGAAGAGACAAAGGAAAGGCAAATAAATTTCAGTAGACATGAAAGTGTAATAATTCAGCAGAATTGAAAACAGGATTTTTACCTCCTATACTCAATCACCAAATCATATTTATCTTCCAAATAACTTACCTGTTTATTCCTCTTTGCTCCTTGCAACTACTCTAGTTCAGACCCTGATCTCTCACCTGAACCATGACAATGGTTACCAAACTGGTGAGGTAATGGTTACCACCTAAATGGTCTTCCCGCCTACTATTTACAATTCTTTTCTCCAAACCAACTCTCAAATGCCCCTTTCAATGAATCATGCTTCACAGCATTGTAACTCTTAAAACAAATTCTTATATATTTACTCTTATGACTCACACTGGCAAATACATACACATCCTCCCTGTCCTTCAATTGCCCAGCAGGATAAAACTCAAAAAGTCTTAAAAGACTATTATGTCATGGCCTGTCACTTGTCCACACACTCTAAATGTCACATCATTTATTTTTTTATTGTACTGAGGCAAGAGGGTTTGGATTCACATTTTTTTATGTCATTCTTCACATATTCAGCCTCTCAGTTATTGTATGTTATGGATTTAATTGGGTCCCCCATCAGCAGAACTCACATGCTGAAGCAATAACCCCTATATGGTGGTATTTGGATATATGGCCTTTAAGGAGGAAAAGTTAAATGAGGTCATAAGGGTAGGAGCTCAGGCTGATAGAACTGGTGTTCCTCTAAGAGAAAGAGATACCAGAGAGCCCTCTCTTTCCCCCAGTGACAGCACAGAGGAAAGAGCATCTGAGGGCACACTGAGAGGGCAGCTACCCGCCAGCCAGGAAGAGAACTCTCACCAGAAACTGAACTTGCCAGCACCTTGATCATGGACTTCTATCTAGCCTCTAGAACTGTGAGAAAATAAATATCTGTTGTTTATGGCAGTTTAAACAGACTAATACACTATATATGCTATTCTTTTTTTTTCTTCTAGTCTGCTAACCTCTACTACTTCTTTTTCAATCTACTTCCACTTAGATCTTCCCTGATTCTGCAAGGCAGAATTCCTACTGCAAGGGTAGAAACTTACTACTCCACCATAAACACCTGGTATCAACCTCTTATTAGAGCACTTATACATGGCAACTCAAGTTATTTGCGTCTCTACCCATGGTGAACACAAAGGCCAGAGACCATGACCCTAGGACCTTGCGCAATACCCTACACACAAGTGCTCCTGAAAGAACACTACCCTGGATAACCAAACACTACCCTGGATAACCAAATACTACCCTGGATAACCAAAAAACACTATAATCTTCTATTCACAAACTTCAAATGGTGAAATAAATACAGGAGTACACATACTCTCCCCATATCAGTGCCCCCAGCTGATGACTCCACCTCATCAAATACCAATGAGAAAACAGAAGTCAGTTGAGGAGGCACTCTCATTTGTGCACCAAACCTATAACCCTACCTGCACCTCTTTTCATTTTTATCCCTCTTATAGCAATAGAGGAAATACCCTTCCACCTGAATCAAAGCCTTCCACCTACATGGGTGCTTTGGATGTTGTTCCTTCTGGCCTGTTATATACCTGATAACCAACATTATCACTTCAACTACAAAAGGATCCTGGTATTGGGAATAGCAGGAGGAGACACAGGGAGTGATATCTGGCAATCACTGTCCTATTTCTCATACTTCACAAAACATGAAGCTCACTGGAGAGAGATATTGCTATGAAAAGAGCAGAGACTAAAATTTAAGTTTCCGAATGCCTGGATCTGGTGACATACTCAATATATCTTCCTGAATGCCTATAAAACTTACCATGAACCAAACTAAGCTTCTGATACTCCCCTACCAAACCTGCCCCTCCTTCAGATTTGCCTATCTCAGGTGATGATGGCTTCACTCTTCCTACATACTACAGAATTTGGCCTTGCTTAAAAAGAGGTCTGAATTCTGCCCATGGTTCTGAGAGTTAATCTATGTCATACCTGATAAGGAGTGTCTTTGTTTAGGGCACAGTCTGGCCACACCCAACCTTAGGTGGTGGGACAGAAAGACCAGCCATGTGATTTAGGGTGGGAGGATTGGATCAGGTGGCATCAGTTGACCAGGAGGCTGAGATAACCATGTGAGCAATCAATAAGTCAGACATGCATGCATAACAGCATCCCAATAAAAATTCTGAGCACCAAGGCTCGTGTGAGCTTCCCTGGTTGGCAATACTACACGCATACTGTCACAGGCAGATGCTGGAAAGGTAGCATGTCCTGAGGACAACAAAAGCTTTATATTTGGACTCCTTTCAGACTATATCCTATGCATTTCTTCTTTTAATTGATTTGAGCCAGAATCCTTTACCTGTAATAAATGTTAATCATGAATTTAATTGCCTTCAGTGAGTTTTGTGAGTTCTAGAGAATTATCAAACCTGAGGGTGGTTTTATGAACCCCTCAAAATTGCAGTTGTTTAGCAAAAGTGAGAAAAACGTTCCTCAAATTTTGTAATTTGGCTAATTCCAGGTATGTTCCCAATTCCTCTTTCTCTCAGGCCTATCAGAAAATCCTGCTGTCTCTCTCTCCAAATGATAGGCAGAAATTACTACTGCTTGTCTAGGTTATTACACGATGTCTTGTCTAGGTTATTACAATAGCTTCCTAACAGAGCACATGTTTCTACCCTTACCCCCATAAAGACAATTCTCAAAACACTACCCAGAGAACTTTTTAAAAGGTCAGATCATGTCACTCAATGACAAAAATGCCTCCAGTAGCTTCCCAACTCCTTCAGAAAAAATGCTGAAGTCTTCACAACAGCCTCTGATGCCGTACTAAATTTGGCAGCTCTAGTAACCTCAGAACATATCTTCAACTACTCCAGCCTTCATTCAGTCCACTCCAGCTACCCTAGTTTCCTCACTTCATTTTGAACATACCAGACACTTCCCTGCCTAAGAGCTTGTCACTTACTCTTTTCTCCAACTGGAATGCTCTTCCTCGCACAAATATTCATGGTTCCCTCTCTTCCTTCAAGTGTCTTCTCAAATACTACCTTCTCAGCACTACCTTCACTAAAATTTCACACCCTCAACCTATTTTTTGTTTATTTTCTTTCTCTGCCCCCCGAACCCCATCCTGACTGTATGTTCCATGAGAGAAGGATTTGTCTTTTCTGCTTACTGCTGTTTCACCAGCACCCTGTACAGTATCTGAAACATAACAGGTATACAAAAAATATATGTAAAATAACTGAATGTTACATTGTTCAAAATGGCTAGTCAAACTTTTGCTCTTTGTTATTAGTGTATTTGCAAGGAACCATTTGCTTCACTTTTAATATACTGTTTCTAAATAAATATCATCTAGAGAATCAGTTAAAACTTAACAGAAGTGTGCAAAATGTAAAATCTGTAAATTAGAACTGAAGGTGATGTTCCATAAAAAAAGATCAGTAAATTTTAAAATAAACTTCAGAATTTCTTTTGTTTGAGACAGATATTCAGGTCATTGTAAAGGTTTGTGGTTTTATTAATGGTTCTCACAGATGTTCTAAATCAGGAGTCGGCAAACTATTGACTGCCTGTGTTTGCAAATAAAGCTTTATTGGACTTAAGTCACGTCCTTTTGTTTATGTACTGTCCGCAACCACTTTAGAGTTACAAGAGAGGAGGAGTTGGGGAGTTCAGTAGTTGAGTAGCCACAGAGACCACATGGACTTCTAACCTAAAATACTTACTATCTACCCTTAAAGAAAAGTTTGCTAGATAATTTAGGTTTACAGACAAGGGACCTCCACATTAACAAAACAAATGAACATAATTAGATTTAGCTTTCTTTAAAAGGCAAAAAATGACTTTTAAAAACATATTCAAAAGCTAAAATTAGTAGCAAAACCATTAAGAAATGTCCTTTCAACAAGTACTATTTTTCATGACACATCCAGGCAGGCAACGGGAATTGGAAATATGCCTTGAGTACAAGACATCTGCATTCTAAGAACACCTAGAACCACAAAAAGTTACTGAGCAGCTTCATTCCCATCACGAATTGCACGCAATAATTTCTAAGATCAAATTTTAAATAGAAGCTTTAAAAAACTTATTAGCACTTCATATACTTCTTAACATAAAGAAGGAACAAGACTTATTTAAACAAGAATAAATGTCTTGCATTAAAAAGGACAAATGTTTTCCAAAGAGAAAATTTTAAATGTATAAAAAATGTGCAAAACTTTATTAATATTAGTATAAAATTAAGGAAGAATAATTAAGGAAAAAATCACTGACAAAGATTAATTCAATAATATAAAAGAGACTAATGTGTCAAATATAAAAGGATGCACAAACAAGAATTTTCACCAAAGTTGTTGTTTATAAGAACAGGACAATTGCACAAGCATCATAAATTTCCAAGTAATCACCACTAAAGGATCAAATAAATTGTTATATCTTACGGAAATGCAATACAGACAAAATTGATGGATCTACACTATTCTGAAGAGGTGTCTACAATATTTCAACAAGTAGATTATCAAAAATTACATAAAATATAATCACATTTGTGTAAAAGTACAACATGGAGGTTGCATGTGTAGGTGAGGGGCACTTGCATGTACCTGACCACAAAGAAAATGTCTAGACAGAACAATACAAGCAAAAAGGTTAATTGTGGTTATTGCTTGGTGGTGCCATAAAAGGCGGTTTGTTCATTTTTTTACATTTTTCTTCTTTTTATTAAAATAATGCTATTTCCATTCTTAGAGCAGAAAAAAAACAAGACTTACCCAATTAAAAGAAGAAGTGCACAAATCACAGCAAACCCCAATGTATACTTTAGTGCTGTTTTAATTTGCTAGATGTCAGGGGAGAAAAAGTATACCATTTAGTAAGATCTTTAAAATATAATAGTCTTGCTACAATATAACCGTATTTTCACATCAAATGTACACTTATATACTCTGTGTAAAGTTTCTGTTGTTAAAAAAAAATGTTAAAATTTGCATATGCCACATCTTAAGTATCTTTGCAAACTACACTAGATTTAAAATCTTTTCATTGGTTAGAACTTGTGAAAAGCAGTACACTTATGCCATAATTAATTCTCCGATGGGCATCTTTAGTAAAATTATTAGAATATTTAATAAAATATTCCCCTATACAGGAAGCAATCAAGAGTCTATAATGTCCCCACCCCATTTGGGGGAACAATATACATGCATGCATATATTATATATAAAACATGTAATATATATTTACTTACATAAAATATATTTTAAAACATATATAAATATATAGAACATATTATCATACTGATACTGTTGTAAAAACTTTACATATGTTAAATCATTTCATTCTCACAATATCTCTGAGATAGATGTTCTCATTCCTATTTAGAGAAGCTGAGGCCCAGAGAGGTTATATAATTTACCATGAGTCACATTAGCTGGTAAGTGATTAAACAAGAACCTGAAACCAGAAACTCATGTCTTTAAAATCTGGGTTTTGCTTGGTGCCCACAATGTAATTCAAAGAAAAACACAAAGCTGAACATTCTAAATATGAAAGAAAAATTAATCTCAAAGAAAAAGTTTATGAGAAACTTTTTCTCACAAAAAAAGTGAGAAAAACTATTTGTTTCTCAGCCTACTGAAGTCTCTAAAAATGACCTTTTAAAAGTTAAATTTAGACTTCATATGATAAATTCTTGTTCACAGAGGAGTTAAGATATAAGACAGTCTTTAGAAAAAAAAATCATAAAGTAAAGGTAAGGAAGATCTTAAGATCAACCAAAGGGCTAGAGAAGATGCATTTTAGAAAAGTGAATTGAGAAAGCTATGTCTCATTAAGATTTTAACATTAAATTTGTATCCAGCCACTTTATGTTGCATGCATTGGGTTTTCAAATACTGAGTTACATGATATCTGCAAATAATAATTTTGACTTTCTTTATAAATTTTTAAACATGTTTTTTTCCATCTAACAAATTACACTGATTAGCACCACTCTGGGAATCATTTAAAATATTGTTGATGAACTTGCTCCTGCTCTTAATGCAAATGCTTTAAGGTTTTAATAATCATGATGAAGCATAATACTGACCTTTGAGTCAATATATTTGTTTTTGTACTTAAATACAAAACACAGAGTATAAAACAAATTCCTCTAACTCAATAAAAAGACAAAAGACATTTTATTCCTTTTAGCCTGCTATTTTTCCCTTAAATCAGAAAAAAAAGTTCAATTTTTACAAATATTTTTCCACATACAATTTATTCTTTGATCTATTATATTACTATATATTAATAGATGTGCTCCCTGGCTTGTGGGCTCACTGGTTGAGTGCCAAAGGGTTGCCGGTCGATTCCCAGTTGGGGGACATGCCTGGGTTGCAGGCCAGGTCCCCAGCAGGGGGCATGCGAGAGGCAACCACACACTGATGTTTCTCTCCCTTTCTCCCTCCCTCCTCTTCTCTCTAAAAATAAATAAATAAAATCTTTAAAAAAAAAAAAAAGTAAAGATTTAAAAAAATAAAATAGGTGTGCTGGTTCTAAACCACCTATGCAAACTAGAGATAAGTCCAACTCAGTTATACTTTATTAATGTATTTTAAAGATACTCTTGCATTTGATTTGCTAATATTTAGTTAAGATGTTTATACCAATACTTAAGTTATACTGGTCTACAGTTTTGGATGTGCAAATGTGCTTTATGTATCAGGTTTTCATTATCAGTGTTATCCTGGATTAGAAAGAAAAATCTGCAAGTGCTCTGCTCCTTTGTGTCCTAGAAAAGGGGTCAGCAAACTACATCCTGTGGGCCACATGTAGCCCACCTCCTATCTTACTGGATCACATCATGCCCATTAAGTACCATCTCTAGCCACTTTTACACCACAGTAGCAGAGTCAAGAAGCTGAGACAGAGACTATATGGCCCCCAAAGACTGAAATACTACCTCACCTTTTACAGCAAAGTTTGCTGACTCCTGCTCTAGAATGGCTCTGCCTAAAACAATAATCACAAGTCATATGCACTTATTAAGCACTTGAAATATGGCTAATTCAATTGGGATGTGCTGTAAGTCTAAAATACACTCTAAATTTAAAATAGTGTGAAAAAGAAACTTAATATCTCATTGGTATGTTTTGACTCTATCTGAAACGATAATACTTAGAACATATGACATTAAAAACAATGTATCATTAAAATAATTTCACCTGTTCCTGAGTACTTATTTTAATGTGGCTACTAGAACATTTAAAATTTCACATGTTGCTCAAAATTTTCTCTTATATTAGTCCTGACTGGTGTGGCTCAGTGGGTTGGGTGTCACCTCGCAAACTGAAAGGATGCCGCTTTGATTCCTGGTCAGGGCCCGTGCCTAGGTTGTGGGCCAGGTCCCCAGTTGGGGGCATACAAGAAGCAACAGACAGATGTTTCTCTCCTACATCAATGTTTCTCTCTTTCTCCTACCCCTCCCCTTTCTCTGAAAAAAAGATTTAAAAATATATTTCTATGTGTGTGTGTGTGTGTGTGTGTGTGTGTGTATACATACACTTATATATTTATATATTTATTTATGTCTTTTAGACAACATTGCTCTAGAATAAATTCAGTCATATCATTTTTTAAAAAGAAGGAAATAATCATTCCCTCCCCTAAAATGAGACCTCTAAAATAATGATACTTACAGTGCATTTGCCAGTGTCATCATCATCCTTTTCTTCATAGTAGAAGTAGACAAAAGGGATCCAGAGGAACACACAGAATAATATAACAGAATACAAGGCTGTGGAAAGAAATAATAAAACTGAGTGCAACTAAATACATATGAACTTAAAAATGACTGATATTTATGTTTATATCTATATCTCTATATTCATATAGCAAATTCATGCCCCCATCCAATCCCTATACCCATAACTCTATGCGTATATGTAATATCCAAATTAGCCTTTTATGACTGCTGTCCCATGAAATCAATAACACCATTAGATAGCAAAGCATAATTCAAGTAAACTATGGAGCAGTTTTTAACAGTAATAATCACAATAATTCTGCCAATAACAATTGTGGCAGCTAACATCTGAGCTCTTACTATGTACTCAACAACACAGTACTAAGAACTTCTTGTGAACCATCTATCTCATTCAAATGAACTTAAACTTTTATATTCCTTCCAACTTAAAATCGAGTATAGCTGACACAACTGTTACAGTTGCCAGTCACTCAAGTTAAAGAAACAACTATAATTATACTGTCGTTTTGATACAAATAATTTCCTTTATCTAAATTTCAAATAATGCAGTGTTATGAAACATAAATCAAAATAGAGAAAAGTTGAGAAGTACAACAGAATAGTAAAATTAGATTCAAAGTTAACTAAATGTAATAGTAAATAATAGTCAACTAATAGTAAACAAAGTTTACTATTTATCTGTTTTAAAGTAATGTTGAATTTGAGATACTTTCAACCACCAGCAAATCAATATATTTCTTGTAATTCATATGGAACTTAAATTTTGAACAGCCAAAGATAAAGTATATTTAACACCTTAAACAACTTTTTGAGACTTAACAAACCTAAGAAACCTGTTTTTCACATCTTCCTTGTATTTAAATTCATCTGCATATACGTAAGTTCACGGAAAACAATAGCAACGATATAATTATATAAACCAAACACAGGATGATAAACATTAAACTTCTTTGTAAAACAAAGCATTTGTTAGTAATGTATAATAAGACCTCAATTACTTATTCTATGAGTTACAGAATTTTTAAACATAATATTAATACTTGCTAGCACCATACCTCATTTATCTGGAGGCCAGTTATAAAATGGCTCTATAAAAATACAACAGAGCTAAAAAACTCAGAACGAACAGAGCCCTAAATAACCAACAGAAAGGTCAGTTTATTTACACTGAGCAATCAAAAAATGACTGTCAACATACTGAATTTTGTCACGACAGGTATTTAGTGAAATTTGTGCAGTCTCTTAATGTTTTGAGAAACTAATAGACAATAAATCATTAAGGGTAGTGAATATTGGTATTTCTACTACAGATCAAGGAGCAGTTAGTACTAACATTTCTATTACAAATCTAAGACCCAATGGAAATAAACATATTCAAAAAAGTAAACAAAATGTTCTAAAAGATTTAAGAAATTAAACATAAAAGGGACAGGACTATAAATTACCCTAGATACCATGCCACTATTATAATTAAAATAATCAAATAATTGGTATAGAATAGGAGAAACCCTGAATTAGCATAACACAGTTTGCAGGCTGATAGCCACATGCCAGAAACTTTGATAAACAGATGGAGTAAGGTTTGGGTTCAAGGTAAGTATGTTGCTTGTCTCTACTACTTGGTGAATTTGGCCTTGGGCCAGACAAAGAGCCTAATGATTATTTTATAAATATTCTTAATATCCCTAAAATTTTGTGATAAATGATCTTATAGCTGCATAAAGTTACAATCATATTCAATTAGCATAACATAGTATATAATTCCTATAATGCAATAAAATACAAATAACTTTTTAAAAAGGACAAAAGACAGATACCTCATCAAATAAGAAAGCACATTTTAAAATGTGCTCATCATTGTTAGTCATCAGGAAGCTACAAACTAAACCCACAATGAGATACTACAAACCCTAAGAAAGAATGGCTAAAATTAAACTGGTGATACCAAGTGTTGACAAGAATACAGAACAACTGATATTCCCATACTTTGCTGTAGGGAGTGTAAAATGGCACAACACTGTAGGAAACTGTTTAGTGGAGTCTTCCCAAGTTAAAAATATAATTACTATATGACCCAACAATTCTAATCCTCTAGTATTGAAGTGAAACAACATATGCAAAGTGTTTCTGCCCAGAGAAGCCTGCCTAAGCTGCAGGTCCAATGCTTTTATTGGGCACTTGTAATACAGGCACACCAGCCTGGTTGAATATCTATGATTATCAAAACTACAGATCTTGCCAAGAGGCAAAGCAAGTACTCCCCATAAATCATGGTTTGCACAATCTAAACAACCTGGTACTGCATGATTCATATTCAGCTGTACAAAACCACCATATCTGTTAGGAACCTTCAGGAACACCCCAAGGGCTAGGTTCCCAGGAGTCAGTCAAGGGTGAACTACACAAGCAGGTCTTCCTGAATACATGCGAAAGTAACACTTCCACAAGAATACTCACAGCAATATTACTCACAGTGACAAAATCTAGAAACGATCCAAATGTCCCTCAACAGGTGAATTGATAAGCAAACTCAGTGTCATTTTAATAACTACTACACAGCAATAAAAAAGTTACAGATACATAAGACAAGGATAAATCTCATACACCTTATACTGAACAAAACATGCCTAAACACCAGAGTGCATTTTCTATTATTGAACGAAATTCTAAAACTGGCAAAACAAACCAATCATGACATAACTCAAAAAAGTGGTGGGGGCAGCTGCTGTCTGTAAAGAGACATGAGTATCTACAGCAAGCAAAGCTCCCTGTGCTGCTGGTAGAAGCAGTCAGAAAAAGGCAGTTTCTAGAAATCAATACCAGGAAAAAGTGGGGAACACACTATTCTGAGTTTCTGAGTGACCCTGTATTATCCCCTCAGCAGCCTGAGACTCAAATTAAGTGTGGAACAACTTCTCTAAATCTTCATTTCCCTGACAACACATTCTAAGCTATCTGACTGTTTTTCCTCGGTGTCCTTTGTAAAGATTTCTGCTTGTAACCCACAAATGTTATACTAAAAAGACAGAATTAAGTTAAAATTTTTGTGTGTTTCACATCAGTTGGGCTTATACGTCTGTAAATGAAAAAAGTGCTGCTACCATTACCATGAAACAGAGAAAAGTGTTTCTTTTCAAGTTCTACTTCAAACTAATAGCTATTTTCAAAGGAAAATTATTCTTAACTCCAACAGTGATGACACTCTCATATCCTGACATCTTTATAAAGTGTGCTTACTTCTAAATGTTTTTGTTAAAAGTCTACTAGTAAGTAAAAGATAAAGAGACTATTTGGTTTAACTGCTTCACTAACATCAAAGAAACATATCAAGAAAAATTTTAAAACCTCATGTACACAGACATTGGCAAAAATTATACTCATGGGAGCATTTGTGATCTGGCTCCCAGTGTAGGTGGTCAGTTTCGCTTAAACTCTTCTAAAAAATTCTCTTAAAAAAATTAAACTCATAAAACAAGTTCTTTTTCAATATAACTTATCGCCCTGGTTGCTCTGGCTCAGTGGATTGAGTGCCAGCCTATGAACCGAAAGTCTGCCACTTTGATTCCCAGTCAGGGGCACATGCCTGGGTTGTGGGCCAGATCTCCAGCAGGCAGCATGTGAGAGGCAAACAAGAGATGTGTCTCTCACACATCAGTATTTTTCTCCCTGTCTTTCTCCCTCCCTTTTCCTGCTATCTAAAAATAAATAAATAAATAAATAAATAAATAAATTTTTAAAATCAAGAACTAGCATAAACAAGTGAACAGAGAGCCATGCAAACAAAATTACATGGACAAAAACTGTGGTAAACAAGGTAAGATAATTATTACGATTTTTTAAATGTTCACAAGTCAAACAGTCTACCTTTTAAAAATTGTTTATCTTTATAATTCACATGAAAACTAACTTGGATAAATTAAGTTTTTGAATTTTACACATTCTTTACTCCTCCCAACCACCAATGAAATCGGAAACAAAGAATAACTTAGTCAGACTTCCCGTCAAGATGTCAGCCTAGGTAAACACAGCTCACCTCCTCACATGACCACATCAGAATTATAACTAAATTACAGAACAACCATCACTCAGAACCATCAGAAATCAAGCTGAATGGAAGACTGACAACTACAGAATTAAAAAAACCATATCCGTCCAGACTGGTAGGAGGGACAGAGACACAGAATGGGTTGGTCCCACATCCACGTGTGCTGGACAAAAATTCGGGAGAGATAGCTCCAGAGCAAGGAGTCCCAGCCCCAGATCAGGCCCCCAAGCCCAGCGTTCTAGTGCCAGGAAGGTAAGTTCCCATAACTTCTGGCTGCAAAGACCAGAGGGAATTGAGTCAGTAGAAGAAAGTGCTAGAGTCCCAAGCAGTTCCCCTTTAACAACCCACACACAGACTTATTCAGACTCACTCCCTCTGAGCTCCAGCACCAGGGTAGCAGCTTGAAAGGCACCAGTGGTATACAGGAAGAAACTGAAGTGTATGGCATCAAGGCAAGAACTGGGGGACAGCTTTCTCCCAGACAGAAGGTGACAAAGGTCAATGTCTCTTTTCTGAACCCTCCCCCACAGATCCACAGAGCCACAGGGCCATAGGCTGGTGACATAACTGAGACTCCATCAATCTAGCTAACACTGTTTGCCCTGCCATGGAGATCCTCAGAGACTTCCTCCCAACCAACTTATGGGTCCATTCAAGCTCCTTTTATATATGAATGGCTGGTCTCGGCTCATGCTTCACAACTTCCAAAATTCTATCAAACAAGCAAAGCCAGCCTCAGTGAGCCCCTAGCCCCTATACCTCTTGTTAAGTGGTCCCAGGACTGGCACTAGCAGCAGACAGCCTAGGTTCACAGCTTGGCTTCACCTGGGAATCTCCGAGCCCAGCAGAAGTAACAGCCATCTCAGACTGCTTTATAGCTCAGGCAGGGTGGCCACGGGCAGAACACAAATGGGGGCTCCCCTTCACCTGCACCTCCCAAGAACCCCAGAGCCTATACACTCAGAGGAGAGCTACAGACCATGTTGGAGCACCATCACCCTGTACTCAAACAGCTGACCCTACATAGAGGGGAGTGGCTGGTGGTCAGTGGACATAGTCAGTCCTTGCAGCTGACTGGCCTGGGTAAATCCCTCCCATTGCCCTGCCAACAGCAATCACAGCTCTTCTACAAGAGGAAGGTGTACTCAGACCACACAGAGTGAGCACCTCCCAGCTTGAATGATAGGGGAGGTTGTGCCACTGGACCAACAGGAGCCTATTGCATTGGGCCACACTACCAAGACAGGAAGTCATAGCAGCTCTACCTAATACATTGAAACAAATACAGGGAGGCTGCCAAAATGAGGAGACAAAGAAACACGGCCCATGTGAAAGAAGAGATCAAGTGAAAGAATGCCAGAAAAAGACTAAACAAAATGGAGATAAGCAATCTATCAGATGCCAAGTTCAAAACACTGGTTATAAGGACATCCAAGGAACTTAGTGAGGACCTCAACAGCATAAAAAACATCCAGTCAGAAACTAAGGATACGCTAACTAAAATAAAAAATAATTTACGGGGAAACAACAGTAGACTGGATTCAGCAGAAAATCAAATCAATGATTTGGAACATAAGGAAGCAAAAAACCACCATGTATAACAATAAGAAAAAAGAATCCAAAACATGGACATATAGTAAGGAGCCTTTGGGACAACTTCAAGTGTTCCAACAGTCACATCATAGGGGTACCAGCAGGAGAAGAGATAGAGCAAGTAACTGGAAATCTGTTTTGAAAAAGAAAAATTATGTAAGAAAATTGCCCTAATTTGGTGAAGGAAATAGACATACAAGTCCAGGAAGCACAGAGGGTCCCAAACAAGGTGGATACAAGCAGGTACACACTAAGACACATCATAATTAAAATGCCAAATATTAAAGATAAAGAGAGAATCTTAAAAGCAGTAAGAGAAAAGCAGTTAGTTACCTACTGGGGCATTTCCATAAGATTGTCAGCTGATTTCTCAAAAGAAACTCTGCAGGCTAGAACAATTGGCAAGAAATATTCAAAGTCTTGGAAAGCAGGGACTTACAGCCAAGATTGCCCTACCCAGCAAAGCTATCATTTAGAAAAATGGGCAGATAAAGAGCTTCCCAGACAAGAAAAAAACTAAAGGAGTTCATCATCACCAAACCTTTATTATATGAAATGTTAAAGGGACTTATTTAAGAAAAAGATCAAAACTATAAACAATAAAATGACAATAAATACATATCTATCAACAATTGAATCTAAAAAACAAACTAAGCAAACAGGAACAGAGAAAGAATCATTGATACAGAGAGCATTTTGATGCTTGCCAGATGGGAGAGGGGTATGCGGGAACAGTTGAAGAGGTGAGGGGATTAAGAAGTACAAAAAGGTAGTTACAGAATAGCCATGGGGATGTAAATTACAGTACAGGAAAATGGAGTAGCCAAATAACCTATAGCCATGACCCATGGACATGAACAATGGTATGGGGGGAATGCCAGAGGGAGTGTTGGTTGCTGGGTGGAGGGAAGCAAAGGGAGAAAAATTGGGACAATTACAATAGAATAATCAATTAGTTATAATTTTTAAAAAAGAATAACTTAGTCAATATTTGTGATAGTATAATTAATTCTTAAGAGGCTTTTTGTTTCAGAGGGTCAAAGTATAAAGATATTTTGGGAACTCTAAAAGCCTTCTAAAATTATCCCATTTACTCAGCTGAAGAAATCTGGGTCAAGACTACTGAAGTGCATATCCAATACCCATTTTCCTTTCAGTTGGCATTCCCCTTTTTGTCCTCCCCTACCCCTTGCTTCCTGCCTGAAATGGATACATTATAAACTCCAACCACCTTTTTGGATTCTGTAGTGACCTTAAGATGGAAATCATGTACTAGGGATAAAAAGCAGAGGCGAAATGAGCTTAGGCCTGGACAGCCTACCTCCAGGCTTATTTTAAGTGAGACTAAAAAACCACTATACTATTTAAGCCATGTACTGCCAATCTGTTAATAGCAGTCAGGTATATTTCCTGAAACAGAATTTGGGGGAAACCCAAACATTCTCTCCTGAGCTATCCTGAGCCTTGGTGGTCCTGCCTGGGAATAGTGAGATTAATAGATCTCAATTAACTTTTGCTAATAAATGGTAATCATGAGGTGCAAAGAATCCCCTGGTTTCAAGATATACTCCTCCTTGTCTTTACTGTGTAGTACGGCAGCAACTCTGCTTCCCCTAAAAATCAGCATAAATCATTCCAGCCTATATGGTAACTAATATTCCCTGTTCAGTCAATAGAAAAAAAAGGAGACAAAAATGGTCTGGTAGAAACCATACCTCACTTATCCTTGCTAGACGTACTCCCACATAGCTATGAAGAATTCTAAACGAGCAGACTTCAGTTGCATGGTAAGAAGCAAAAAAATCTGTGAGTAGTTTACTAGAAGCAACAGTACAAACTGCCATGCTCACTTAGTTATCTGTAATGTGCACAGATTATGACAGGAAGAGAAACATAAAGTGGTCACTGGTCCCCAGTATTCTCTAAAATATAGAAAGAGCACTTCTTGATTCATTGTACCAAGCTAGTAGAGACCTGACAGTCAAATCTGACAAGAGTAAGGTAAAGGAAAATTACAGAACAGTCTCACCTATTAATTCATATTTAAAAGAATCCAAAGCAAGATAGCAGCAAATCAAATCCAGCAAAATATTTAAAAACAAACCCAAGCACTAACAGGTGTGGTTCACTCGGTTGGGCTTTGTCCCATAAAGCACAAGGTCACTTTAATTCCAGGTCAGAGCACATGCCTAGGTTTCAGGTTCAGTCCCCGCTTTGGTGCGTACCAGATCGATGTTTCTCTCTCACACTGATGTTTCTCTCCCTTTCTCCCTCCCTTCCCCTCTCTTTAAAAATAAATAAATAAATAAATAACCCAGAACACCAATGACCAACCTGTGTATATCCTAGGAATACAAAGTTTAAGAATGATCTACTCATGTAATACATCAGTTGAAAAAATTTAAAAAACAAACAAAATCTCACATAATTATCTCCCCTAATAAAATATATTTAAGTCAACAAATATCTACTGAGTATGTTCCAGATATCATTCTAGGGGTTATGAATATGTTTAAAGCCTTACTCTCAAAGGCCTACTTTCAGAGGGGAAAAAAAGGCAGCTTTCCACAAGCCAAGAAGGGGGCCTACACCAAAAATGAATCAGCTGGCACCTTGTTCTTGTACTTCCCAGTCTCCAGAACTGTGAGAAATAAACTTCTTTGAGACACCAGGTCTACAGTATTTTGTTATAGCAGCCTGAGATAACATAGACAGTCTAGTGGAGGTGCAGCAGTATGTCACTGGGGAATTAATTTGCATCTCCCTAATGATTAACAATGTTGAACATCTTTTCATATGCTTATAAGCAATTTATATATCTTATTGGTGAAATTTCGATTCAAATATTTTGTTCATTTTTAAATCATGTAATTAATGGCTGATAAGAATTGTTTATATATTCTGACTACAACCTCTTTTTTCCTCTTTTAATGCATTACTGAGGTATAATTTATATGACATATAAATCACCCAATTAAAGTATACAATTCAATTTTTTTAGTATATTCAGAGTTGTATAACCATCACCACAATTTAACTTTAGAATATTTTTGCCACTCTAAAAAGAAACCTATACCGTTATAGTCATCCCCTCACACCTCCCAGACCCGGGCAACCACGAATCAATCAACCTTCTGTCTCCATAAATTTGTCTGTCAGGACATTACATATTGATGGGATCATACAATATGCTGTATTTGAGAAAGACTACAAAAGATTTTGTGGCTTATACTCATTTTTCTTACTTAAATTATATTTTACTTTTTATGCTATTACGGTTGTCCCAATTTTTCCCATGTCCCCCTCCACCCAGAACCCCCCATGTTCCCTCAGGCAATACCCACACCATTGTTCAGGTCCATGGGTCATGTGGGCATCTTCTTTGGCTACTCTGTTCCCTATGCTGTACCTTACATCCCCATGGTTATTCTGTAACTCAGAATTTGTACTACTTAATATCTTTGCCTTTTTCACCCATCCCCCAGAAGCCCCTCCATCTCTCAATTATCAAAACATTCTCTGTATCTATGATTCTGTTTCTATTCTGCTTGTTTGTTTTTTGGATTCAATTATTGATAGATATATATTTATTACCATTTTACTGTTCACATGCTTGATCTTATCAAAGAAGACCCTTTAACATTTCATAAAATACTGACTTGGTGGTAATGAACTCCTTTAGCTTTTTATTGTATGGGAAGCTCTTTATCTGTCCTTCGATTCTAAAAGACACCTTCGCTGGGTAGAGTAATCTTGGTTGAGGTCCTTGTCTGCTATGACTTTGAATATTTCTTGCCAATCTCTCCTGTCCTGCAAAATTTCTGTTGAGAAATCAGCTGACAGTCTTATGGGAACTCCCCTGTAGGAAACTAAATTCGTTTCTTTTACTTTTAAGATTCTCTTTTTATCTTTAACATCTGGTATTTTAATTATGATGTGTCTTGGAGTGGGCCTCTTTGCATCCATCCTGTTTGGGACTCTGTGCTTCCTGGACTTGCATGTCTACTTCCTTCATCAAATTAGGGAAGTTTTCTCACATTATTTTTTTTTTCAAAATACAATTTCCAATTTCTTGCTCTTTCTCTTCTCCTGCTGGTACCCCTATGATGTGACTGTTGGAACACTTGAAGTTGACCCAGAGGTTCCTTACATTATACTCATTTTTGGATTCTTTTTCCTTCTTGCTGTTTTAATTGAATATTTTTTGCTATCTTATATTCCAAATCACTGATGTGATTCTCGGATTCCCCACTCTATTATTGATTCCCTGTAAATTGTTCATTGCAGTTAGTGTACTCTTCATATCCAACTGGTTCTTTTTCATGGTTTTTATGTCCTTTATTATGCTATTGAAGTTCTTTCTGAGTTGACCTGCTCTTCCCCTAAGTTCATTAGGCATCTTTATAACCAGTGTTTTGAACTCTGCATCTGGTAGATTGCTTTTCTCCATTTTGTTTAGTTCTTTTTCTGGAGTTTTGTTCTGTCTTTTCACTTGGGCCATGTTTCTTTGCCTCCTCACTTCAGCGGTTTCACTGTGTTTGTTTCTCTGTGTTTGGTAGAGGGCTATGACAACCTGGCTTGGTAGAGTGGCCTAATGGTAGCAGGTGTCCTGTAGGGTCCAGTGACATAGTCTCCCCTATCACCCAAGCTGGATACTCTAATTGCACCCACTGTGTGGGCCATGTACACCCTCCTGTTGTAGTTGAGCCTTGATTGCTGTTGGCAGATCAATGGGAGGGATTTACCCAGGCCAGTCAGCTGCAAGGGCTGGCTGTGACTACTGACCACCAACTTCCCACCACCAGGGAGGAACAGCTGTGTAGCGACCCACTCCACAGAGCAGGACTTCCTTCAGCACGGATCTGGTGCCCACTGAGTCTTCCCTTTGAATCTGTCGCTTGTGGAAGTATATTGCTAGCAGTATGTTATTCATAGATGATCTTTCTCAGATAAAGGAAGTTCACTTCTGTAACTAGAAAACTGAGGGTTCTATCAGTAATGGATCCAGAATTTTGTAAAAATATTTTTCATATCTATTGAGATAATCAAGTGGTTCTTGTCTTTTATTCTATTACTATGGTATGTTACATGAACTGATTTTTGGATAATAAGCCAACCTTGCATTCTGAGGACAAATCCCATTTTGTCACAGCATATAAATATATGATGCTAAATTTAGTTTCCTAAAATTTTGTTAAGGATTTTGTATCTATGTTCATGAGGGTTATTAGCCTAGTCTCCTTTTCTTGTGATATCTTTGTCTGATATTGGTGTCACAGTAATGATGGCCTCCAGAATGAGTTAGGAAATGTTTCTTCCTCTATTTGTAAAGAATTTACATATGTAAAGGGTTTATAAAGTATTAGTATAATTTGCTTAAATATATAATAGAATTCAGCAGTGAAGAAATCTGGGTATGGAGTTTTCTCTGTGAGAAGATGTTAAATAACTAATTAAATTTTTTTACTTACTATATGGCTATTTCTTCATGAGTCAGTTTTGGTAATTTATGTCTTTCTAGGAATTTGTCTACTCCATTAAACTGTTTGATTTGTTGGTATAAAGTTCTTCATAAAATTTTTTTATAATGCTCTTAATTTCTGTAAGGTTTGTGGTAATGCCTCTTCTTTCATTCCTTATTTTGATAATTTGCATCTTCCTTCTCTCCCTCCTGGCTCCCCTTCTCCCTCTCCCTGCCCCCTGCCTCTCCTGTCTCCCCCTCCTCCTTCCCCCTTCTCTCCCCTTCCTTCCTTCTCCCTCCTTCCCTTCCCTCTCTGTCTTCCCTTTTCCCTCCTCTTTACCCCTGTCCCCGCTTTTCCACCCTCATTCCTCTCCCTTTCTATGAAGCTAAAGTATTTACCAATTTTATTAGTTTTCGAAGGCCCTACTTTTCATTTAATTGATTTTGCTATTGGTTTCATTTCACTGATTTCTGATATAACCATTATTTTCCTTCTGCTTGCTTAAGAGTTCAGTTTCTTCCTTTTTCTAGTTTCCTGATATGTAAGTTTACAAACTTGAGAGTTCTTTCTAATAGAGGAATTTAAAGCTGCAAATTATCCTCTAAGCACTGCTTTAGCGGTATCTCATAAATTTTGAGGTGTTGCATTTTAATGTTTCATCAGTTCAAAACATAAACAACTTGGGGGTACTGAGGCAGGTGTGGTAAGGGGATGGATAACAGAGCTAGTCTAAAATACTACAGACTACCACTGTCCTTACCAATTTTCATGTATGCCTCTCGGATTGTTGTATACCTCTGGTTGATGTCCAAAACATAAGTTGTTCTTTTATCAATTTTGTCATTCTTTAGGGGGGAGATCTACCAACCTTCTTTCTTGACCATCTACAAAATCATACCCTCCGATCACTCAGTCTTAAAAACATGGAAGTAGTACTTATAAGAAGAGATATAAGAGAACTTGCTTTCTCTTTCTCTGTCTGGTCTTTGCACATAAGGACAGAACAAGAAGGTAACCATCAGCACACCAGGAAAAACAAGGTCCTCAACAGATGCAGGATTTGTCAGCACCTTGATCTTAGATTCCCCAGCCTCTAGAACTGAGAGAAGAAACTAAGACAGTCATGAGAAGTGGTCAAATTCAGGATAAATTTTGAAAATCAAACACCAGAAGATTTCCTGCCATATTTGATACAAAATAATAAAGCCTTAGGATGACTCCCAAGGTTTTGGCCTGAGCAACTCTATCCTTCTAGATGCTATTCACTGAAACAAGTAAATGTATACAGTATAACAGATTAAGCATCAGTTGTTTTAGAAATTATAAATTTGAAATGTCTTTAACTTCTTGGTAGAAACTGTCAAATTGACAACTGGTCACAGGAATATGATATTCAAGAGGGGTCAACACAAAGATTTGAATCTGGGAGTTTGGCATTATAGACAGTATTTAGAATCAAGCAACAATATAATATTACCAAGAAATTAACTGAGATATAGAATAGCTCCAAGGGTTGAATCCAGGGGCATATAAACATTAAAGAGGTCATGAAGAAGAGAAGAACCAGCAAAGGTATTTGAAAAAGCACAATCAGGAATGTAATAAAGAAAATCAAGGGCATCTGTCTCTCTCTCCTGGAGTGTTAAGGGAGGTTTATGATATTCATTTGACAAATTAGTAATTTGTTTTGAGATAGAATGTACAAGTCATTATTTACGAGTTCAAGAAAGCACTTGTTTTCTTAGTATTTCCCCTTGGAAACAAATTCTTAGGCCACCAAATCTCAAGGAGTCATTATCTAGAGAATCTCTTCAGCAAATCTAAGCAGAAACCACTTAGAAAACTCCCTCTGTGGTTAAGAACATTCTGTTAAAAAGGGGTAGAGGATGGGTGAAAAAGTTATTAAGATGATCACTAAGTAAGTTATGTAATATTTAGGTGTATACCTAAAACTAAAACATGTCAACTGTAATTGAAAAATTAAAAAATGATTTATAAAAAAAGGGGGAGGGATAGAGAAAGCAGGATAGAACACAACTGTTAGCTCATCAAAAAGAACTTCACAGACCTGAATCAAAAAACAAGCCCCAAAATTAGTCCCAATCTCTCTAGCTTGTCTAAAAAAACAACGAAATATAGTAAAGATGTTTTCAAGACAATAAAGGCTCAAAATGATGTAAATTCAATGAGATGCTAGATTCCTTCAATATTTTAATTTTCCCTTATCACTGCACTGAAAATATTTATTTCTCTTGCTGTCTTAGCTGATTTGAATTAAAACAACAGCAGGCAGCATCTATTTAGCACTATCCACATATCTCACCCTCTCAATACTCTACAAAGTTGTTACTACTCTAATGCCATTTCACAGGTAAAGAAATCACAGAGAATATAATGACTTCAAGGTCCCATGGTACTCTTCTCAAATGAACACGAGGAGGTTGTAAACCTTAAATTTAAAATACATAGTAAAAGTTTCAGGTACAATTTTTGAGCAATTAGTCGATAGGGAGTGAGGAGAAACCAAGGTGCTCAAAAGGTCTGGCATAGAAATAAATATGCATACACTTTGATGCATAATAATCTGGGATTGTTTAAATAAGAGCACCCATACAATGGAAAACAATGCAATAGAGTTTTTTACTATATAAGATCCTCATAGCAGCAGTATTTGAAATGGCCAAAAAGTGAACAACGCAACTGATCATCAATATTAGAGTGGATAAACAAACTGTGCTATGCAATGAAATATTATATAGCAATGAGAATCAACACAGTACTTTTACCTGCAGCAATACACATGAATGTCAGATATAATGCTAAGTGTTAATTAAGCCAAACAGAAAACAATACATACAATGTAATTCAACTTATATCTACACAAAAAAATAATAGTTCTAGAACTGGTATCAAGAGGAGAAAGTGTCTAGGAAGTAGTGATAGAACAACTACAGAAGAGCTGAACACAATAGCTTTGAAAAATTCCCACTTACGGTTTGGGCCCTCCCTATATCTATAACCCCTGCATTCAAGCAAAATCAAAACAGAAGTTAGGAAAAAGTATTAGATAAAAGAAAAATCCACTTAAAAGTAATTAACATAAAGTAGACAGTGAGAGAATTAAAATTAAAAATTTTAAGAAGGTTAAAGAAAACATTAGAATAAAGCAAACACCTGTAATAAATTTAAATAAAAGGTAAGAATCTAAAGGTTAAAATAATTTTGAAACAAAAATAGAACTCAGATAAAATTTTAAACACATACATAGGAGATGAAAGATTGCGTAAGAGGTTCAAGCATAAGGTTAAAATAGAACTAAGATGCTCTGGCCAGGTGACTCAGTTGGTTGGAGCGTCATCTCATACACCAAAAGGTTACGGATTCAATCCTGGGTCAGGGCATTCAGGATGCAACAGAGCAATGTTCTCTCTCACACAGATGTTTGTTTGTTTGTTTCTTTCTTTCTTTCTTTCTTTCTCTCTCTCTCACTCACTCTAAGCATATTTTCGGGTGAGAACAAAAAAGTCAGACAAAAGCAGTTCGTTAAAAGAAAATATCAGAGAAGTTTGAAAACATAGATAAAAAATAAATACAAATATTCAAATAGAAAAGAAGAATGAGTCCTTAATGTTTCTGGGGTGAGAACAACATCCTCAAATGAGGGAGTCTCCTTCTGAGACTTGGGTTCCCATGAGTATAGGGCAAAGGGGCAGAAATAAAAAACTTTACCCCTCTCTTCCAACACAAACTTCAGGAAATTATCTCCTTTGTAGGCAGCTTCAGTAAACTGAGGACTGTTAACCAATTATAGCTGGGAAGCATCCAGTTGGTAGAACCAGCTGTCTGCCTGCCTTTTGCAAACTTTCCAGAAAAAAATCACCCAAAAGTTCCATTAATGTAACAGAAATTTCTCAAAAATATAGTTTCCAGAACTTAAAATTAACAGAGATCCTTTCAGGGTATTACAACATGAAAATTATTTTCATAAAAATAAGATGTTTGCCTCTTCACTAGCAGTTATTGTATTCTTCACCACCAAGCACTCACCAGCAGGAAGTACTTTTATTCAAGAAAAGTCTCTTTGAAGCAGTAGTAATTCTATTAGATGTCCACCCTTGAATACACAACTTTTAATATTCTATGTCAAGGGAAGTACACATAAAGCATACTTGTGAGAAGTACTTGTGCTATTTCAGTCTGAGTTACACTAATCACTTTTTTCCCAAAGAACACCATTTTTACTTGAAAAAAGAACTGACAATGGTTATCCAGATTTGAATATTAGGCAGACTTTCTAACAAATGAATAAAGTGAGCCAGTCATTTCAAAGAAATTAGTGAGAATATTTATAGTCAATGATAAAAAGCCTGAGCTTTCAAGAGAAAATTAGAATGTTTGGAAAACTTGAAGCCACAACCTTGACCTTTAAATCTTTCCAATATAGAAACATTTTTTAAAAAAACAAGAATAGTAAGGATATCAACAAAATGCAGGAGTAAATCAGAATCTCTCTGGATGTAGCATTAGTGTTGTTTAAAAGATCCCTGGATGATTTCTGAAACTGTCCTGGGGTTCAGTGCTGCTAAGCATTCCCACAGGTAACATCCCCAGAACTATTTATTAAAACACAATTCAGCCCCGGCTGGTGTTAACTCAGTGTTAACCAAAGGGTTGCCGGTTCGACTCCCCAGTCAGGGCACATGCCTGGGTTGCAGGCCAGGTCCCCAGTAGGGGGCGCACGAGAGGCAACCACACATTGATGTTTCTCTCCCTTTCTTTCTCCCTCCCTTCCCCTCTGTCTAAATACAAAATAAATTTTTAAATTAAAAAAAACAAAAAATGCAATTCATTTAATGACAAGCAGTTCCAGCTTAGGAAATAATATCCATTTTGGACTATGCCACTCACTAATAAGGTGATCCTTCGGGATTGGGGGTATAGCGGGCTAAATGGTAATAGAAAAAATATATAATAAAGATTAAAAAATAATAATAATAAGGTGATCTTTAACATCTTGAAATATCATCAAATTAAATCTGCCTCCTTGGAGTCCATGGTCATCAAGAAATCATCTATTCATAATTTCTCTTTTCATGAAAATTTCTTCCCTTCATCAGTGTCTCAACTATCCTGTCCCAAGGTACTTATATTTCCAACTACAACCCTCATTCTATAGAGAATCAAACTCATATCCCTAAGTCATCTACTGTTTATAATGATTAACGTAGCTCCCAAGCATTTAAAATGATACTAGGGACACAATATCCTTAGGAGGACTGAGAAAAACACTCACTAAAATCATTTCCTTTAGACTTCATTCTCTCCATGAAACCAAGAGAAAAGGCCACATGAATTAACATTCCAGTTTACATGTCTTTGTAACCTTGGTTATAATAGATCAATCCAGTAGCCTCTAGGTTCAATGGTAAGATATGCTTTATGAACCTGGACTTCACCAAGATAAAAGCTGGCTTATCTTGTCACATACTCTACAAAATAAATATAATTTAATGTCACACAGGAGACAGGACCCTCCCCCAAAATTGTTTCTGAAGACGCAATTTATAGCCTTCCAATACATTTGTATTGAAAAGGTAAAATTTCATTTAAAATAGCACCATTTCAAAAGTTTTAACATAATAGGTGAAATTTAAGTTTTATAATATTTATTGTATTCATCAGAAATATAAATTCTATATTAAAATACCATAAAAACATTTCCAAAATCTATACCAAAAGGACAGAATTTCATGGGTCCTATATATTTTAGATCAAGAGAAAAGGTAAAGGTTATAGCCAAAGCAGCTACATTAAAATCCAATAAAACCCTTTTAAAAATTTTCCCATCAGTAGAAACTTCTACAGATGTTTTTTCAGTTTCCAATTTAGTGTTCTACTAAAATCTTATTCAACATCTTGATTTAGTGCTCAAAAAAAAAAACAAACAAAAAACCAGGAGCATCCCTCTCCTAACTCATCACTTATACATTTTTTAAAAATCTCAAGTCCTATGTTTATCCAAAGAAAAAATTTTGGAAACATTTAGGTGGTTATTACAAAGCAACATTATACAATGCAACATTAGGGAACACGGAGAGAGGAAGTGAGGGAGAGAAGAACCAAACAATGATAATCCCCTGAATTAAACTGGTTCTGTACAGTACAGTAAAGTTGGTGTTAAGAATTCCCCAGAGAGAACATCCTACTAGTGTCGATATTTTTAAAAATTGCTAGGAAACTGAGGATCTTTAAATCAAGAGTGCAAGTGGGAAACTGGTAATGGTAACAAAGGAAGAGATCTGAGATTTAAAGTAACTTGACTGACTACCAGGCAGGATGGAGGCATAGGTAAATATACTTTTCTTTCTCACACAAACAAAAGAAGGACAACAAATTTCAAAACAAAAACAACCAGAACTGGCAGAAAATCGAACTGTATGGAAGCCAGATAGCCAAGGAGTTAAAAAAGAAACATTCATCCAGACTGGCAGGAGGGGAAGAGATGGGCAGCCGAGGTGGAGAGAACACATGGCAAGGCAGCGACAGGAGGATGGGGTGGTCCCACATTTGTGTGCAGATAAACCGGGAGGAACCACTGGGGAGTAAGATAGACCACACAACCCAGAGTTCCAGTGTAAGGGAAAAGAGACCTCAAAACCTCTGGCTATAAAAACCTGTGCCAGTTGCAGTGGCAAGAAAAACTCCCCACCTCACAGGAGAGTTCGTTGGAGAAACCCACAGGGTCCTAGAATGTACACAAGCCCACCCACCTGGGAATCAGCACCAGAAGGGCCCAATTTGCTTATGGGTACCAGGGGAAGTGACTGAAAGCCAGCCGAGAGCCCAGCAAGCAGCACTGCCCCTCTCTGACCCCGACCCCACATACAGCACCACAGGGCAGCGGCTGGGTTGCCCCACCCCTTACAATGTAACAGAAGCACAGAGACAAAGAAATATGGCCCAAATGAAAAAACAGATCAAAACTCCAGAAAAAATACAACTAAGCGATGAAGAGATAGCCAACCTATCAGATGCAGAGTTCAAAAACACTGGCAATCAGGATGCTCAGAGAATTGGTGGAGTATGGTTGCAAAATGGTAGAAAAAGTGGAGGCTATGCAAAGTGAAGTGAAGAAAAATACACAGGAAACCAACAGTGAAGGGAAGGAAACCTGGACTCAAATCAATGATTTGGAGCAGAAGGAAGAAATAAACATTCAACCAGAACAAAACAAAGAAACAAGAATTTTAAAAAATGAGGAGAGGCTTAGAAACCTCTGGGACAACTTTAAATGCTCCAACATCTGAATCAAGGGGCACCAAGAGAAGAGGAAGAGCAAGAAATTGAAAACTTATTTGAAAAAATAATGAATGAAAACTTCCCCAATCTGGTGAAGGAAATAGACTTCCAGAAGTCCAGGAAGCTCAGAGGGTCCCAAAGAAGTTGGACCCAAGGAAGCACACACCAAGGCACATCATCATTACATTACCCAAGATTAAAGATAAGTAGAGAATCTTAAAAGCAGCAAGAGAAAAGGAGACAGTTACCTACAAAGGATGTCCAATAAGACTATCAGCTGATTTCTCAAAAGAAACCTTCCAGGCAAGAAGGGGCTGGCAAGAAGTATTCAAAGTCATGAAAGGCAAGGAACTACGCCCAAGATTATTCTATCCCGCAAAGTTATCATTTAGAATGGAAGGGTAGATAAAGTGCTTCCTAGATAAAGTAAAGTTAAAGGAGTTCATCATCACCAAGCCCTTATTATATGAAATGTTAAAGGGATTTGTCTAAGAAAAAGGAGGTGATCAAAAATATGAACAGTAAGATGACAACAAACTCTATCAACAACCGAACCTAAAACAAAAACAATAATAAACTAAACAAACAACTAGAACAGCAACAGAATCACAGAAATGTGGATCACATGGAGGGTTATCAGTGGGGAGGGGGAGCATGGGGGAAAAAGTACAGGGAATAAGAAACATAAATGGTAGGTACAAAATAGACAGGGGGAGATTAAGAATAGTATAGGAAATGGAGAAGTCAAGGTTCTTATATGTATGACACATGGACATGAACTAAGGGGCGGCGGAGGGGAGATGGACTGCTGGTGGGAGGAGTGGGCAGGAAGGAGGGGGATGAAGGGGAGAAAAAAGTGGGACAACTGAAATAGCATAATCAATAAAATACATTTTTTAAAAAAATAAAGTAATCTGACTGAACCCCCACAATGAAGTGTTACAAATGAACCTGAATAAAGCAAAGTAGGTAAAGAAAGTTTCAGGATTATGAGAATGAATGCTGTATTACTTATTCCTGGTGTTGAAGAGTCATCTCAAATGGGATATCAAAATTGAAAGTGTATATGTAGCTTTATTCTACATTTTGGTTAGGAGCCCAGCTAGGAAATGAAACTAAAAGATACTTACTATAGTAACCATATAGTACAGTGTCCTCAATCTGTCTGCTGACATTAGCATTAGCCCAGTCCTAGGACAAAAAGGAAATAATAGAAATATTAACGAATCATGTGTTTGTTTAGCAATTATAATTCAGTTTTAATATAACAGAATATCACATATAAATGTCTCAGCTCAAACAGATATGGTCTATGCCTTCAAGGAAAAACAAACAAGTAAATGCTGAGATAAGAAAACATAGTTCTAGGGAAACAAATATAAACAAGAGGCACCTAACTTGCCTCTGTCCAACAGGAATTCAGTTTTAGCCTTTTTTATTTTAAATATACCTAACTTGCAGGCTGAGGATCAGGGATGGCACCCAAAATAACCCTAAACTGAGACCTGAAGGAAGAGGTCATTCTCAGGGAAAAAAAAAACTAGGAAGGAGGAAAGAAAGAAGAGAACATACATGGAGAGTTTGAAAAAAACTGCAAAAAGCTAAACACAGATACAAGTGTTTTTGAAAAGGTAAGAGAAAGCAGGAAAAGTGGAGGAGGAGGGGAAGGATGTAGGTTTGAAGGACAAGTGAATCATGCTAAGTACTTTGGGTTTTGTCCTAAGGGCATGGGAAAATAGTGATGAATTTTTATGCAGTGACAAACATGATCTTTATTTTACGAAGAATATATTTGAGCATAATATACATTTAAAAAAGAATACCTAAAAGGTCAGTCTAAGCGGCTTTAAATTCATTCCATACAAGTGTTCTTTAAGTAAGTAATCTAAATTGAGTAATTTAACTTAGAAAATTCATTCAAATTAATCTCTTCAAATAAAAAAATTTGTACATAAATGAATCTGGATTGAGGTATGCAAGTCTTTTTGTTGAATATCCTAAATTTTATGCATATGAATAATTAAACCTGAAGAGTCTAAGTGACTGCTATTCATTGCTATTAAGTAGCAAGGGTCAAATTAGTATATGTAGGTCAATTTTTTTCTTTATACTTTAAGAAGTCAAGTCAGTATCAACATCCCCCTACAAGGACTCTTATGGAAGGGGATCCATATTTAATTCTTCTAAAATAATTTAGGTTTCTTCTTTTTCTCTTTCTTTTTAACCTTTCTCTTTAGGCTTTTTAACCTATGAATACCTCTAACAAAAAACACCTGTGAATTTCTTACTGCTAAACACCTACAAAAACAAAAATGTAGAAAATCCAAATTTAGTGCCACAAATGCAAAACCTTGACACACAATGCACAATAAAAAATACTATCTTTCCAATAGCAATTAAGACTATAAAACAGTTGCCTGGGAAAAAATGGTAAAATGCATTATTGTACATTCATAATATGGACCACTATATAAACATTGAAAAGAATAAAATTTACAGAAACTGGCATAGATGGACATTCGTGAACGAAGTGTGAGTGGGGGGAAACAGAAAAAATTACAACAAACAGTTTTAACACATACAGTCTTTGTATAAAAAGTGTACTGAAAGAAACACCCACACATATACAGAAAAATGGAAAGTGTAAGTAGTGCTCACCACATAGGAATGGAAAAGTACTGGTGAAAATTCTATCCAGTGATTGGAAATTTTTTGATCCATGATTCACGTATTTAAATGAATATGTACATAAACGAAGAAGCTTCAGCTCCTAACAGCTGTATTTCTTCAGTGATTGTTTATGCATCAAAAGAGATTTTAAAAGATTTCTGAAACTTGATTTTTTGAAACAGGATAATAATTATCCTTATGCAAACTCCCTACCAATTTCCAAGACAACCCCACGAGGTAACTTACCCATTGAGAATCTGTTAAAAGTTAAACTTTGAAATTGAACTAGACCCTCAGGGAAAAAAAAAATTAACTGTAGAAAGATTAACTGTAATTTAAAGCCAAAGGCTTGTTGAAATTTAGTATCTTTTACCCTGTAGTGCTCTTTTCTTTATCCAAATCTTATGCCAATAACAGAGTATTACTGTTACTATTTTAAAGCTAAAAATATGTGTAAAGTATACAACATCACTCAAGAACTTTTAGTGTATTTGGCTTTTATACAGTCTTGCCTCCAAGGTATCTGATGTACTGTCAAAAGAGCTTAGTTTATTAAAACTTCCTTCTACATTTTGAGAACCACTATGCTCTTGATACATTTTATAAACTACTGCCTCCCAGAGTAGAGACTTCAAGGAACTTCAGAGTCATTTAAGACCCAAAGGAATGTGAGACAATCAAGAACTAATACTAAATAGAGAACATTAAAGAACATTTCAAAAGAAAGGAAAAGGGTATAAATTCCATAGAACAAAAGATGTAATGGGTCATGTATATAAAATTACCTTTCCCATTCTTCAGGTGATATTTTGAAACACTTAGCTCAACTCAAAATTGTTATACATTTGACTCTCCTCAGTTTCCCTGATAACCTCACCTCAGATGTATTCTCACTGAGGTGTGATTTTGTCTGTCACCCAGGGAATATTTGGCAGTGTCTGGAGACATGGGCTTGTGGGAGGTCAGTATGCTACTGGCATGGAGTGGGTAGAGGTAAGAATCTGCTAAACACTTAGAACGCAAAGAATAGTCCCCCACAACAAAGAATTAACCAACACAAAATATCAATGGTTGAAAAACAATGACTTAGAGGTATCTAAAGTAATCTGAAGTCAAAAGAAAAGAGCTCACTCACCTTTACCACCAAATCTAAAACCTAGATTCTACCTGTATCCAAATGTTAGCTCTTCCTTCTGCTAGGCACCCATACTATTCATAGCCAACCCTTTCTCTATGAGATACCTTCACTTTCTTGAGGACACTATACCTGCAATAATAACATCTCTCTGCTCTCAAAAATTTCTCCAACCCTACTGAATATTTAAATACATAAATTCTAATAATTTCCATTAAACAACAAAGAGGTCCACACTCAACTACCACAAATAAAAACACCACTCTGACCCAACTGTACTCCACTAGAAGACAAAACTCACCAAAAAATCATCATTATTCCCTGCCACTACTTCCTCACTCCCTGTCCACATGTAACCCACTCCAACCTGACAATCCCACTATTTCAGTGACTCTTGACTGAAATGACTCTTCATGCTCTTTAGTTACCACTGACTGAAGCCAACAACCATGTTCCTACCTCTCTCGCTTCATTTTTCAGCATCATTAGAAAAAGCTATCATTCTCTCTTCCTGAAACAGTCTCCTCCTGATTGTCATACGCCTTCCTCTTCTGTTTTTCTTCCTAATTATCAGATTACAGCCTTTTCCCTTCAGCTGGCCTGTACATACTGAGCACTCTAATCCATGGTCCAATACGTTCTCTGACTGCTCAGTCTCCCCAGTTACTAGTCATTCCACAGCTCAAAGTAACATCCGTATGCTGATGACTTCCAAATACTTCACTCCAACCCTAAAGTCTCCCTAAAGCTTCAACTCCCTACTTGACACCACCACTTGAATATGTACAACAGGAACTTTGAAGGTAACTTACCCTAAATACAACTCTTTTTTTAATACATTCCCTCAGGTGCCCATGGGCATGCATGTGCTGTTACTACTCCTGGCTTCCCTGCTTATTTTATTTTTTTTTATTTTTGTTTTTTTAAATCCTCACCGAAGGATATGTTTACTGATTTTAGGGAGAGAGGAAGGGGAAGAGAGAGAGAACATTGATGTGAGAGAGAAACATGAATCAGTTGCCTCCCACATGTGCTCTGACCAGGGCTCGAACTTGCAACCTAAGTACGTACCTTAACCAGGGATCGAACCCACAGCCTTTCAGTGTATGGGACAATGCTCCAATCCAACTGAGCCTCCCAACTAGGGCTTTATTTCTTTAAGATGTACCAAAACCTAGGCATCAGTGCTTCCATTTTGTTTTTCCTTCACCCTCCATATCTAATCCATCAGCAAATCCAAGCAGTTCTGTCTTCAAAATACATACCAATTTTAATCATTTTTCTCTACTAGCACCACTCAAATCCAATTCACCTTTTTTACCATCATTAACTTCACATTGCAGTTAAAAGAAAACCTAAACTCATTACATGACTTAAAAGTCAGAAACCATCTGGTCCCCACCATCCTATTGATCTCAGCTAGTACCAAAGCACAACCCCAAGCACCACACTTTTGTCAAACAGGCCAAACGCATCCCTGCCAAAAAGGCTCTCCATCTGCTGATGCTTTTTCCCTAAAGGCACTCCCTCTGGCCCTTCGCCTGACTGGCTTCACCTCATTCAGGTCCCATGTAACCTCCGCAGTCTGGCCTACCTCAGCAATTTGGCCTTCAATCCTCCTCTCCAAATTACCCACAACTAATTACATTCTCACATCACTCTATTATATTTCCTCCTAGAATTTAGCACTATGAGGTTAGCTTGTTTTGCTGTTTGCTCTTGGTCTGGATTTACAGATGGTAAGCTCCATGAGAGCAGCTGCCTCATTTGTTTTCATTGTTAATCTCCAGTACTCACATTTATCAGGTACACATTACGTGCTTAATAAATATTAAGTGAATGAATATATTTAGATGAAATGAAAAGTAAGCAGTGCTCAAGATACAAGCACGGCCAGCCGAGAGCAGCACTGAAGCCCTAGGAAAGGGTGCGATCATGATACTTACTAACAAAAGGCCGTGAAGAGACTGATTGTTAGGGTAAGAGAGTAAGACACAAACATTTTAGCTATAAAAACATTAAATGTTTGATGCCATATTTTAACTACTAGTTTTAATTTTACACGTTGTATAAAATAAAAAATATTTGCCCTGACCAGTGTGGCTCAGTTCACTGGGTATGATCTTGCAAGGCAAAAGGTCACTGCTTCGACTCCCAGTCAGGTTCAGTCCCATTGGGCGCAAGTGAGAGGCAATCAATCAATGTTTCCCTCTCACATTGATGAATCTCTCCTTCCCGTTCTCCCTCCCTTCCCCTCTCTTTAAAAATAAATAAATAAAATCTTTTAAAAAATATAATAAAGAATATTTCTTCACATTATTATCAAGTTCTGATTTTCTTTGGTTAGTACACTTTGTATATATCATTATCCAACATTATTGGCCAACTACACAAGACAGTGTAATAGATACTTCCAGCTATTCTCTAAAGTTTTTTTTTCCCATTAAGTTAATTACTTCACACACAAAAAAAATAGAAAAAATTTATTTGGCTAAAATTATTCATAGTGCCATGTATTGGAAAAAATTCAAAGGAAACAACTCAAACATTAGTACAACATGGTCCTGCCAAAAGAAGGCAGAGATAGCTAGGAAGGCAGGTAATTAAGACAAAACAGAGAGTATTGTGGACTGCCTACTAACAGAAAATCCTGGGTAAATCTTCTGTTGTTCAGCCAAATGCTAGCCATCACTGACATCTGGGTTTGCCAAATAATTACCCTTTATAAGCAAGTCCATAATCAGTTCGGAGGCTTCAATATTTGAGGTCGAAATGAAGAAAGTTAGAGAATTCATATTTTCATTTAGGAATAAAGACATTCAGTTGTAAAAATCAGAATACAATAGAATGCACCAGGAAAAACAATGTCACATGTATTTATCCTAACTACACAGGAGTCAGGCACATTAAAGCGATCGTGGCATGCTTTTACTCTAAATTTACAATTGTGGCATAATACTGAAGAACTAGTTCTTAAATACTTGCACTTGTCTTTCACTAAGCACCTCACATGAATCCATCAATAATCTTTTGGAGAAAATACATTCTACAGTCTATTGGGGAAAAGTTCTTGAAAAGTCTTTTTAGTTCTACTTCTAAGAGTTAGCATAGGTCAGCTTCAAATAAAAATGTGTGAATTTCACTAAGGGCCCCCTCAAAAAAGAAAAAAGAAAAGAGGGATGTTTTAAAATATCAAAAAGAAAGGTATCACAGTATTGGGGTAAAAGACTGATATATAATCTAAGCTGAGCTGGTTAAAAACAAGTTAAATAGAGACAACTAGTAAATTAAAAGTAGAAGGAAAAAAAAAAGAAAATCCAGGTGCTGAATAAATAATCCTTTAATAATGAAAGGAAAAAGTTTTTTTAAAGTGGAGGAAAAAAATTAACATGGAATTTTTCTCTTCTAAGTATTTTTTCATTACTTTTAGAGAGAAAGAAACATTGATGCAAGAGAGAAGCGTTGATTGGCTGCCACCCATACCCATGCCTGGACTGCAGATCTCAGATGCGTATCCTGATCGGGAATCAAACCCGCAACCCTTCAGTTATGGGACGCTACAACCAACTGAGCCACACCAGCCAGGGCATTGGGGCCACATTTAGATTTAACAAATATAAAATAAGAACTTTGACTATAGTTATGCATTTTCTTCTCTTAGGGGACATTTAATAAAACAAGTTCTCTAAGTTTTTATAGGTAATACTTTTGTTTCTTTAAGTGGGGGAATTCTTAAAGTCCTGCTCAAACAAGTATACTACACTCTCACAGATTTAAAAAAACAAACAAACTAGTATCCAGAAAGTAACTACTACTAAATTAAGCATGGTCCCAGAACAACTACATGATCTAAAAAGAAGTTCATAACTTCATAAAAGCACTTACTTTGGAAATTTCAAGATGAAAACATATTCCCACAAAATCTAAACAAATCAAGTATTCTAAATTCAAAACTAAAAATCTCGTATTCAAATAATTATATAAGGGAGAATACTAAGCTACAGATACAGATAAAGATCCTAGTGAACAAAGAGCTCTGGAGCCAGACTGCAGAACTTCAAATCCTAGCTACAGCACTTACAGGCTGTACACAGGTTACGTCATCTCCCAAACTTTGGTTTCTTGCCCATAAAAACATGGATAACACTATCTATCTCATAGGGTCGCTTGGGAGAGCAAAGGTAGTTAATATATATAAACCATTTAGGAAAGAGTTTGACACATAGTAACTATACAACAGATATTAGTTCATATAGTATTTAGCACATGCTAAGTGCTCGATTAAGTATTTGCTAAATGAAGACCTACAGAAAATAACTGTAGTTGTCACAAAAATTAGAATACATCTAAACCTAACCACAAAAGAGTTTCAAATTATTTAAGCCCAGTTAGTTGAATTTAGGAACTTATTTTGGAACCATGCTTTATTGAGATAATTGAATTAATATTTTATTCAAATATTTAAGTACCTACATATATGTTAGACACTGGGCATACAACAATAAATAAGACACAGTTCCCGTCTCATAGAAGCTTATACTAATAAGAAGCTTAAGGTAATTTGCATAATTAAAAGGGAACCAAGAAATCTTCCAGTTGGAAACACTTCATTTAAAAATGAGAACTCCCTCAGCCAAAAAAGGAGAAACTTAAAATACAGAAAAGTTAACTGATTTGGCCAAAGACACATGCCAGATAATTAACAGCCAAAACTAAAACTCAGATTTTGTAATTCCCAGCCTACTGGTCTTTTCACTATATTATACTGACTCAAATTATTCAATATGAAATAAAGGCTAAGATTCTGATCTGCCACTAACATAAGCCCATCTAAATTATTTATTTAGTGCATTAATGCAAACCAAGTCAAATAAATTTCAAGCTATGAGAGGCACAAAAATAAAACCTATTATAATCAGTAAATTTTCAGGTTAACAAAAGGCATTCTTCCCATTTGAAGATTCTCAAATTATTAGTTCTATGTAACTCAATAGTCTGTTTCTAGTTTTCCATGATAGTTGTCATATTCTTAGCCCCTATGTTGCATTTTCATTCTCATTTAGTACCAGAGACAACAATAAAGCACAATGTATACTGTATTGCTATGCTTAAAACACTTAAATTGACAAGAATGTGAAAAGAATAAAATTGTAATTACCTTAAATGTACCATTTTGATTTTTCATGTAGGAAACCAAAAATATATCCACTGGTAGAAGTGCTGATGTGATAAGTGCAATTGCCAGAGAAAAAATTGCTGTTATGGTGGAGACAACTTCACTTTCCCGATGACTTTGGTATTTACGAACATATATCCAGCAGAATGCCAAAATAGCCTGAAATGGAACAAAAAGGAATGTTCTGTTATTGCCCTACATATTCTCTAAAACTGATTTTAGCATGTGTTTGAAAGTTTCCAATGGGACACTTTACATCAAGTAAAGTCTCTTTTAGATGTGTAAAAAAGGTCCACAACCCCTTATAAACTTAAAACTGATAATTTTCAAAGCCTTATCTCATGAATTCAGTACCACCTCACTTATGTGCAAAGACACACACACACACACACACAAAGTTAACAAAAACACTGCGCAGTTACATATATCCTCACAGAACCCAAGTGCAACAATTAATGGTTTTACACAATGTCACAGTTATAACTAGCTTCGAATACTTTTTCCCTATAGAGCTCTCCAACCTAAAGAAGATATAACTGAAGCATCACGGAATATAACTTGAAATTAAATTCTGCCCTATTATGACAGTTCAAAAGTACTATTCAGCTAAGGATTAATTGCCAATAATCACTATGCAACTGACACATTATACTATAATTCAAATTTTAAAGGGCATTAAACAAAAAGAAGCGCACACTGAAAACAGATACATGTGCACTGCAAGTAACTTTCCAGTGGAAAAAATTATACTCAAAGAGGTACTCTTAATAGCTACCAATGCCTTTCTACTGATTAACAGAGTATAGGGCTATGGTCTCCTGATTCTCGAACTTTAGGTAAGATCAGAATTACCTGGAATACTTATTAAAAGGACAGACTGCTGGGCCCCGTTCTCAGACTTTCGGTCAAGAGGTATGAAGTGGGTCCAGAAAATCTGCATTTGTTACAGTAGCAGGTGAGGCTGCTGCTGGTACAGGGATTACATTTTGAGAACTTCTGTTCTACTCAACTCTAGGAGATTGCAGACAGATACTAAGTCAGTGATTCTCAACCCAGGCTATGTGCTAGAATCACCTGGGCAGTTTTTAAATACTTTATGCCCTCCCCCCAAATCAATTCAATCAGAAAGTGAGATTCCTCCAGGCATCAGCACTCTAAATGCCCAAGGATTCCAATCTGAGCCAAACTTGAGAACCACTATCTTAAATAAGATCTATAAGAGCTCTGGAACAAAGGCATTATTTTATCCTTTCACTCCTTTCAACATATTCAACTATTACTTCCTTTCTGAATATCCCAGTGATCCCTCTAACTAGTTTCATAGCTTTCAAATACTCCTTCCCCTAGTCAAGATATAACAGTTCCATCAAAGGAAAAATCCCCTTTGCTGCTTACAGGTGACTCCTCCCTTCAATCTCCATCTCTTGATAACCACTACCTGTTATCTATCCCTATAGCTTGTTTTTTCTACAATGTCATAATGTACTACGTAGTATGTCATTTTGAGCCTGGCTTCTTTCACTAAGCATTATGCACATAAATTCCTAACATATTACTAACATTTCAGCTAGTGTCAGAACAGTAGGAAAAAATAAAGTGAGAAGGGAGTATAGACTTTAGAACCTGAATATTGGAAGGAAAAAAAACCCCTAGGTTCAACTTGTTTTAACTATTTACTAATTTCTTTAGGGGGCATTATTTGTCAAAAAATGTTATATATTAATATTTTAATAGTTTGTTTTTAAATACATTCACACGTTTAAAACATTTCTCAAGGCCTGTTTTCTTTTAAGTGATAGAAGCTAGGCCTTATCTTTCTATCCTTTGTAGCACCTAACACAAAATATTCAATAAATTTTTTGTTGGTTTTGAAGAAGATCCACAATTTTACAAAATTTAAAGTGATAGTTATTAACACAGAGGCACTAGTCTGCCAATACCAGCTACATCTTGATTGAAAAAGAAACCCAGACAAAATATTGAATAGTTAAGCCAGAGGTTCCAGAACATTTTGCTCTCAAGATCCATTTACGGTTTTAAAACTGAGAACCCCAAATAGTTTTTTGTTTATGTGGGGTAAGTCTATCAGTAGTTACTAAACTATAAAATAAACCAAAATCCCCATCTCTAAAATAGGAATAAGAATATTTTCATAGAAGTTAAAAGGATTAAATGAGATGTAAAGAGTTTTTAGCACGGTGACAGGTCATAGTAACTGGTTAACAAACAGCAACAATTATTACTAAATGTCACATAAAATAACGTCTCAGAGCAGTTCATAAAAGAAACTAACATATAATTTGCTAAAAATTATAAGGTTTAGAGCAGTCCCCAATTCCGCCCAAGAGATTCTGATTTAACTGGTCTGGGCTTCAGGATTTTTTAAAACTCCTAAGGTGGTTTTAATGAACAGTCAAGGTTGAGAACCACTGGGGCAGAAGAAGTAGGAGTGAGAATAGATGAATGTTTGTTAAACTAATGGGCACACATACTGCCTGGGATCTTGTTAAACTGCAGATTCTGATTCAGTAGGACTGGGGTCTTATGTTTTGTATTTCTAACAAGTTCCCAAGTGATACCCTCACTTTTGAGTAACAAGAGTAAATTTGCTTTACAGAAATGGAGTCTGTCTTGCATAGTAATGAAAAATGCAATTTCAAAGGTGGTGTAAGCCAAAGTACTGAAGATCTTGGGGGGATAAGGTAGAAGTGTTTAGATTTGATACAATAAACAGATTATCAGCTTGGAGGAACCAAATCTAATAACTCCTTATGTGGCAGAAGAAACTGCTTGCTCAACAAAAGTCATCAATCTAAGTGTTCCGATTCTTTAGTAGATGACTGGCAGCAGTTCTCAAAGTGTTCGGTTCCCACACCCCTTGCAGTCCCAAAACCCTCTCTGAAGATTTGCAATTTGAAATTTATTCTCGTAACAATACTAAAATGTTATTTGCCTTTTCCGCTATGTTGATATTTGCACTCATGGTGCATTAGCTATGGTGAATAAAACTGCTGACAAACTAAGCATGAGTCCAGATAATGGCACCAAACTGTGCAACTGTGCCAGTAGTTATTCTTCACTATCACACACTCACAGGAGAAGGAAAAAAGACAACTGAACTTAAGACTGTGTTTAACAAGAGCAATAAAAATTAACTTTATTAAACTTCAACCATTAAGTCTTTTTAATACTCTGTGGGGGGAAATGTGAAGTACGTATTTAAGTTCTGCTGTGTACCAGGGTGCAGTGGCTGTCTCCAAGAAAGGTGGGTACCTCAATACTAACGACTTGGAAGCCAAGCTTGGTACTCTGCAAGGAACATCATTTTTACTTAAAAATACAACTAACTATGGTTATTCAGACTCGGATATTTGGCAGATTTTGTCAAAATGAACAAAGGGAACCTAACACTTCAAGAAAAACAACTGACCATCTTCATTGCCAATGATAAAATTCAAGCTTTCAAATGAAAATCAGAATTTTGGAAAACTTATAACCAAAACTGAACTTGACTGTTTCTCAATACTTATTTCTGGGATTTCTTCTGACAAGATCAGTGTATATTAATGAATGTGAAGTTTTGATATTATTGGGTTGGCCAAAAAGTCCATTTAATTTTTTCCATAAAATAAAAGACACATTTTTCATTTTTACCAATAACTTTACTGATTTGGATATTTTCAGTATGTCGGCTATCCCCAGTCTCCTGCCATTGGCTTCTAGTGGTTAGAGGCCAGGGATGCCACTAACTTCTTCCAATGCATAAGACAGCCCCACAGCAAAGAATTATTTGGCCAAAATGTCAATAGTACCAAGAAACTTTGCAAGCCACTTTTGACACGTTCAATCAATCACAGCACCTTTTCCATTCACTGCACAAATCTTTATTTTTTTTGCATTCCAGTTGCGTTTTTACGTTTCTTGAAATAATAAAGTGTAATAAGCCAAAAATGCTGTACATTTTCTTCCATCTTCCGTATTAAAATGCATGCACAAAAATTCACCAATTTTGATAATTTTTTAACATTCACGCTGATATGAGTTGTCACAATATAATCTAACAAAATTGTTTTGAATTAAGTTAAAGACAACCTAGCACTACTAGAGCCATTGTACAGAAAAAAACTCAAACAAACTTTTTGGCCTGCCCAATGTGAATGAAATATATCTATACTGGAACATTTCCATAACTCAGTGAACCAGTGTTTTCTAAATGACCAAATGCATCACGTTATAAAACCGTGCATGGTGAAAAGACCCATTCAAAGTACAACATGGACCAAAGGATCTTAATGAAACAGAATGAAAAGATCATTGATAGGGTTTCAGATTCCATATCGCAACTAACTTCAAAAAGCTTCTATTACTAAGTTTTGGTGTCATATTAAAGAACAGCATCTATAATTATCTATAAAATACTCCTCTGCTTCCAACTACACTTCACTAAAACTGGATTTTCTTCATATACTTCAACTAAAATAACATATCTCAAAAGAGTGAATGCAAAAGTAGACAGGAGAATCCAGTTCTTAGAGACAGACTCAGGTGGAAAACAGATGACAGCTAGTGTTGGGGGGGGGAGGGGCGCAGTTAGGGGATGGAGGGATTGAGCAAAAAGTAAAAAAGGACTAATGGACAACAGTGTGGTGACTGCTGGGGGCAAGGGGGTATAAGGTGACTAAATGGTAATGGAAAAACATATAATAAAGAGTAAATTTAAAATAATAAAACAAACAAAAAAGCCCTGGCTGGTGTGACTAAATGGATTGAGTGCCAGCCTGTGAACCAAAGGGTCACGGGTTCAATTCCCAGTCAAGGCACATGCCTCAGCTGCAGGCCAGGTCCCCAGGTGGGGGTGTGCAAGAGGCAACCACACATTGATGTCTCACTTCTTCTCTTTCTCCCTCCCTTCCCCTCTCTATAAATATAAATATATAAAACCTTTTAAAAAAAAAAAGAAGGATCCAGCTCTCTTCTAACAAGCCAGGAACTAAAGAGGTTTGCAGAAAATTAAACAATGACCCTTATTATTAATTTTTTTCTACTTCAATATCCAGTTTCAAACTTAATTCCCACCTTATTTTACTGTGTTCCTGCTGTAAAAACCATCAACTTAAATGTCTTTCCATCTTCATCTATCCAAAGTGTACCTCAACTGCAGTGTTGTTCTCTATTCCTTGAAGTCCTGTTTTATAAAATCATACTTTGGTTTACAGTACTTAAAATACCTATTTCAAGAATTTTTGTTTTCCTACCTATCTTCAGGTCCTCATAAAGGCCACATTTGGTTTTGTTTGCATCTTCCTACAATTGACTACACAACTGCTACAAGGAAGTGTTTATTGATAACCGCCAAGATATTCCCACTAGAGTTTAATACTGGTTACATGCTTGTTTTTCTTCTAAAACAACTGAATACAGTAGTCTGGTAAAGCCAGTGAACTCTCTAAGTATAGTACTGGATGGGCTTTGGACACCACAGCGAAGCCTTACAGTTTCCATTTTCTCCATCAAGAAGAGTAAAGCATGTTCCGGTACAAAGGCAGTATTATTTTCTGGGAAAGCAAATAGCAAGAGAAGCCTTAAGTTTTCACTGTTTTTCTTTTTTTGATAAGAGTTTCTAGTAGAGTTGCAACATTTATTGGCAAAACACATTACACGGTCCTAAACACCGTGTGTCATCTAACAAGTAAAATTAACAAGTCAATTTCCAGAGCTGAAGTTCAAGATTTTTTTGGTGTAATTTTTGTTTTTATTTGTTTCATAATGAAAAGTGGCTAAAATACTTTGGGACAGAAAGCATCCACAGGACTGAGTGAAGGCAATGAAGAAAGCGTGTGAATGGGGAAGGGTAGAAAGACAAACAGATTGAACCTCCAAATAAAATAGCCCAAGGGCTTTAATACAAGGTAAAAAAGTAAAAACTAGGTCATCTGGGCCATCAGGGCCTACGTTTTGCTCATGGGATACGCAGGAATAAGGTGGTTGGAAAAGAAAACGCCCAATGTCAGGCAGGTTGTAGTATACATACCCTGATAGTGGCAGTAAAGAGGGCTACAGCTTCCCCCACACAGATTGCTACACCTATCGATAGACTGAAAATGAATGTGAAACCTGGAAGTCAGAAGGAACTCACGTCACCAAGACTGAAGCGCGCAATGGGTTCAGAAAATTGAAGACTCAATAACCCCACGGTAGGAAACAGGGGCAAAGAGAAGGAGAAAGGCCCCGTTCTGAGTCAACAACGCTAGAGCCCACAGAACTGGAAAAGATCAGGCACCGCTGCCCCATCACCTTGAGCTCCCATCTTACAGAGTACCAGAGGCCACTACACCCTTCTCGACCCCGAGGGTCTCCTCCGACCCCAAACTCCACCCGCCGCAGGGCCCAAGTCAGGGATGAGGTCAAGATTTTCGAGAAAGGAAACCTGCAATACTAGACGTCATCAGGAAAAAGTAAAAGCGGCCGCAATTCAGTGCCGCGTCCCCTAGCCCCCAGCGCGGCCCCAGTCTCCAGCTCCCCGGAGCACCCCCGCCCCAACACACACACACACAGTCCAAGCTAAAAGCGGGGCGGGGCGAGGAGGGTGTAACGCGCCTGGAGAGGCCAGTTGCAGGGCCGGCCCCTCCCCCTCTCCCACCATTCTAAACACTGGGAAAACTCCAAGCGCCTCCCATACCAATAATAGAGGCCGCGCCTACCGTACCAGCAATAAGAGGCCGAATATGCACCAGCCGGTCACCAGCTCCGCGGAAGCCGCGCTGGCAGCCCCCGCCGCCATCTTCACTTTCCGTCCGGACGCGGCGAGCCGAGGGGGTGGGGAAAGGGGAGGGGGAAAGGGGAAAGAGTGCGATAAACTCGCCGCCCGCGCACCCTAAAGGTTAAAGGGACGAAGTGGGTGGAGCAAGTGGTTGCCAAGGAGACCCAACCCGCGAGCGTCCTCTGGCGATGGGCAGAGCAGGGGGCGGAGCCGTAAGAACTGCTCAGGGGCGGTGCGCGCCGGGACGCCGTGACGTCACCGCGGTGGCAGCTTCCGAGGTGATGCATGCAAGTGTTGGGAGTGAGGAAGTTGTCTTAGAGCAAGGCAACCATTTGAAATGCTGTTTCATTCAGCCTAAGCTGATGGACTGGAAAAGCCGGGGAACAGCACAACAGTTGGACAGTGTGTAGCTGGAGATCCAGCTTCAGGTGTTTCTACTTCCTCCGAAAAGGAAGTTTGTCTCTAGTGCCCAAGGCAGAGTGGTATGATGAGCAGAACTCCTCACCAGGTTCCAGGAATGGCTGACTCTGAAGAAATAGTTTATCAAAGCAGCTACCCAGTGGACTTTCTAATTTGCTGGCGTTGGCACCCGGCCTGAGAAACTGCTTTGCTGTACGCTAAACTACAGGTGATGGTATGGCCTTTGTAGAGCTATACATGTCTGAATTTCCATAGTGATGTCATATCCCAAAGGTGTTTGAGTTTGTAAACATATAATGAAATTGCAGGCTCTTGTAATCAAAGACAATCAAAACAGATACATACTGCCATAGGCCCGTAATGAAGCAGAGGGAAGTAGTTCCTGGGATGACGCACCGGGGTGGGTCCACTGGAGTGTGGTAACATATTTAACCACTGACTTAAACAAACAACTGTAATCAAAACACAACTTCATGAGTGAACCCCACCATCTTTTTACAATTCATTATGTGGTGATAAATTACCCTCTACCTAGGACCTATTTCAGGCTGGAATCCTGTAGTAGGGAAAGAGTGAACTCGTTTGCCTGCTAGGATAAAATGAGAAAAGAAAAAAATAGAGAAGACAGTTTTAACGTGAATTCATACCATCATATACTGGATCTGCAAATGTTCGAACCTGATTCTTCTGTGGAATATTCACTTCTCTGGAGACCCCTCTCCTGTAGTTGCCTTAAAGAAAATAGAGACATCTTTGTTCCAGATGGTCAATTATTATTTCTTCACCAGCTACAGGGCATACCGCGGTACTTATGAGGCAGGAGACAGCATAAGAACTCTGAGACTGCGCTGCTGTTACTGGCCAGCGTTTAGCATCCTGGTTGCCAGGAAAGCCTTTTATCACTTAGGTAAAATGAATAGTAAACCAAGGCAGGAAGGAGGAGGGAGACATGTCTCACCCACTAACTCAGTAGTCCTGAGCCTGGTCTGATGGTATTGCCTGATGTCCCAACATCACAAGAAGCACTATGTTAGCAAGGAAGGAGGGAAGTCTTTGAAATTCTATGTAGCATTTCCACTATCCAGGAAAGAGAGCTTTAAAATTGTGCTTTCATCCCAAGGCCTGGAATGCGGGAGACAGTCCACAGTGCCCAAAGAAGGGCCCATAAATAACTTTGGGTAACCACCCCAACTTTAATTAACTGCCTTCTGTCATGTATCTGTTTTACAAGAGGAACAAATGGAGTCTGGAGCAAGATCAGGATATGGGCTGACAGACCCCCACGCATACCTAAGTTTGGGTAGTCACATCACCCCAGGAAAGCTGGGACCACATTTACCTCCCAATCAATATGTAATTTTTTCTACTCCCATCCTACCAACAAGTCCTCAGAACAAAGGACTTACTCTGTGGGCGCTCTGTCTGGGCGCTCTTGGCTCTCTGGCCACCCAATGGCTTTCCACCCCAGCCTTCAGCCACCCTCATTTTCGCCACCCTACTTTGCCCCAAACCTATGCTTTTCACCCCCCTGCCTTAGCTAGGCCCGTTCTCTTCCATGGGAATGGATCACTAATAAACTCTGCACACTAATAAATTTGCCGATATGTAATTCTTTACATGCATCAGCGAGAAGAACCAGGTCTCTCCTATTAACATTTACTTCTGCCTCTACCTGCTGAAGGTTTCCTCACCCTCTCCTAGAAGCCCACTTGGCTTGGACAGGAGGTCTAACACCAGGCCAGTTTTCCCATTCCCCCACATGACCTAAATCCCTTCTATCAGAAATGATCATACATAACCTTGTACCAACAACCTTAAAAGCACAGGCCGAGCTCAATGTAGCTACATTCTCCTAGTTCTACCATCAGAGCAATCAGCCCTTCTTCAATATCCCTGAAGGAGTCAGTCTACCCTTCACAGTTGGCCGTTGTTTTTCCAGGCCTGAGTTGGGCACCAGCCCTCTGTACCTCTCAGTTGCAAGGACCATATTTCGGATTATCCAAGTAGCTCTTTGGAGGCTTCCTGTCCTAATTTAGGGGTTAGATGGTAACATCTCATCCCAATAATACCCCCTAAATACACATTACTCCTTAGGGTTAGAGGTGGGGATCCACAGACCAGCAACAAATCTCCTAAAAGAAATCTCTCCAGTTTTTCTATGCCAAGCCATTTATTGATATTTTATTTGGCTAAAGTGTCCAAGAGTAGTAGAATGAATTCCTCTGACATTCATTTTTAATTCTGCACATGAAGGAGAATTCAAAGTTCGGGGTGAGACAAAGAATTAAAGACCGCAATCTTCTACACACTTTGAATTTTATGTAAGATTGGAGCTTTTGCCATGACTGAACTGCACCTTTTTAATATCTGATGTACTCTTTATTTAATTAAGCCCATTTAATAAACTGGGTTCACCCTTTTGCTGACTCTGAACACCTAAGCATTGGCGTAATATTGGGCAGTTGCTTGATTATCAAATTGAAAAGCCTTACAAACCAGTGTTGCTGATGAGAGTGACTAGTTACCAGGATAGTGGAAATTCAGATCAGGAAAATTGGGAGAGAAGGAAAAGAGAACGTGAGGCACCTGGGCAGCTAGAGATGTACATATCAATCATTTTTTCATTCTTATATCTAGTCAGGATGTATTATTCATTCATACAACAGACCAGCAAGGACTGAATAAATTCTCCTAAATGATGTTCTTAAATCTAAGAAGCTTCCAGTTACAGGCCAAAGTTATTTAAAAATAATAATAATTGTCATTGGTTATTTATGATTATAAAAGGAATACATGCTTACTTATAAAATTTCCAAATATGAATAATTTAGAAAGTGAAATGGTCCTAATAAGTTGATGTAATTCTCCTCACCCTAAGATACCTTAGGAGCCTCAAGGTTTTTTGTGTGCACATTATAACATGTCCCATGAGGATGTAGAAAACCAATAAATAGCCCTTTTCTGCCCTACTGATGCTATAGACTGAACGTTTGTGTGTGTCCCCAACCACCAGCAGCTTCATATATTAAATCCCAAAGCCCAAATAGATGGTATTTGAAGGTACGATTTTTGGGAGATGCTTAGATCATAAGGGTGGCACCCTCATGAGTAGTTAGCGCCTTATAGAAGACCCCAAAGGCCTCCCTAACCCCTTAACCTGTGTGAATTTCCAGTGAGAAGACAGCCAGCTATAAACCAAGAAGAGAGCCCTAATTAGACACTAAATCTGTCAGCATCTTGATCTTGGACTCCCTGGCCTCCAGAACTTTGAGAAATAAATTTCTGTTGTTTATAAGCCAACCAGTTCATTATATTTTTGTTATATAAGTCCAAACAGATTAGGACATCTGGAGTTACTGTAGAATGTACCACCCCACTGACTCAACAACTCATAGGAAGTTACCAAGATTTCTGTGGACTCTGTTCCATTTTAAGTTCAAAGAAGTGGCCATGTATAGCCCATCCCTCCCAAGGGGTTGAATAAGGAGACATTGCAGAAAACCTATCAAAACGTAGACCCTTTGACTTTTTTGAGAGGGCTAGAAACATTTAGAGGAAAACATTTGTATGGGAGCAACTATCCTCCCCTCATTCCTCCGTCCCTCAGCTTTGAATAGTTCCCCCTAAGGCCAGTGGGAAGAGTGTACACAAGAGAATCACCCATAAGGTTAGAGGGTGTGACCTGAATTTTGGGAGGTGTTCAGCATTTTGCTGCAAGTGCTGAGGATGGCTGACTCACAGAGGCACCTGGTGCTGAGCCAGCATTAAGACGTGTGCTGAGGAGTATCTTGGCACAGAAAGGATCTGGCTTAGCTCCTCCCCATCTTCTTCTTCTAGCCCATTAAACTCACCCTGAAGGCTTTGGTGAACTGCCCCGAGAACCACCCTATCCATATGCTTGTGTGCCCGTGGAGGGCTAAGGAGAAATGCAACAACCTGTACTGGAGGAGGTCTTCTTGAGAATTTTCTTGGCCTAGACCAGGAACATATGGACGCAGGAAGCTGGGGGTGTAGCCCTAAGTGAGAAACAGACCAGGCAGCAATGACCTACAGAATGGTCACCTTGACAGCCCAAACAGAAAAAGATCAAGCAAACAAACAAAAAAACTGAAATGAACTCAGATGCCAAAATTCTCAAAAAAAGAGTTCACGAATCAAGGACAGTCGCCTCTCTCACCCCTAACCCCAGTTGCACTCAAGAGATCACCCTCCATGAGCTTGGCTTGGGATGGAAGTGTGGGGGTGGTTTGGGAAACAGGAGGCCTAAAAAAGGTTTCTCATTTCACTGTATCAGGCGCTGCTGAAAAACCAAAGGTAGGATTATGATCAAAGAACACATACTTGATGGTAAAATTTTTTAAAATTTTAAAAATTCTTGCATAGGAATTAGTAGGAATATCAAAAAGAAAATTGAAAGTTTTAATTAATTAAGGGAAAAGGATGGGCTGGAAGAAAAATTTATGTCAATGGGACACAGAGGAGGTAAAAAACAAAATGAAGAAAGGAAGTAGGACATAGAGGCCTAACTAGGGCTAACACTGGCGAGTAGAAGGGAGGATAAGTCAGAAACAGAAGGGTCAGGGCCTAGTGGAGGGGTCAGCAATCTCAAAGAGCCCAGTAGAAATGACTTCAGCACCTAGGCCCAGAAAACAGTGTTGAACTAACCACTTAAGGGGAACTGGACCAGTTGATCTGGCTCACACCCTGAAACTATATTTAGACCATAGCAAAGTATAGTTATACATTCAAATTAGCTGTGTATATTACACCAGTAGATATGAATATGTTGTTTTAAAAAATAGCCAGTTTTTATACATCATTTTTTCTTATTTTTTATCTGTTGAAATTTTAAAATATTAGACAGTCCATCCAAATAAGACGCCTGAAAAACCTCAAAATTTTTCTTTCTGTCATTTTGTCTGTGCTTCTGTTGCTAACAGATAATCCTCCTTTTGAATGACAAATTCTTTAGTTATTTTAATTCCTTTAGTCAGATTACAGTTAAGCCTTGCTGACCTAAAATCCTAGTAATTTTGCACATGTCTGTCCTAATCCATTATGAGTTGATTTAGAATTTAGCTCTCTGTTGTGTGCCCTGTACCACCTACACTTAATCTTCTGTCAAAAGGATTTAACAGTGATCCAGGGTAAAAATTACTGTGGGCCAGCAGAAGTTTGATCATGCTTTTTCCTTCTAATATTACATTATCTCCTTTCCCCCTCTAATCCTTCCACTGTATCCAACCTAACTGGTCATCACAGCTCTAAGAAGTTTCTTCTTTTCTTTGTGAAAGGACCTAAAGTGTGTTTGTAAGGTAATTGGCACATATGGTTGAGAGGCATATTTGGCTCTACTAGAACATTTGCTCATTTGTATATAACCCAATGGGGAGTCAGAGGGTTTTGTACAAAAGCCAATCCATGAAAAATTAAATGCTTATGGTCTACATTTTTCATTTGAAATCAAAATAGCTTTGGGGGGGGGGGCCCAATGTACAAGGTATATTTTAAAATGTAGTTTATCTATTTCATTGTATAGAAACCTGTGTGTTCTTGATTTGTGGACACAGAGGCAACTTTCCAATTTCTCATCCTAAAATTAGGTTGCATACAGTATCATAATGTGAATTATGAAATTCACATTTCCATATTTCTGCAATTATACACTTAATGGATACTGTTCATATACTTCTGCTAATGGAACAACATTTCCACATGAACTGGTGATACATGTTAGTTTTCCTGAGATTTTTCTTCTGGCTATGAAATAAATGACTTAGTCATAGTCTTGACATGTTAAAAAATCTTTTAAGACCTTCGGGTGTTTTTCATTGTGTCAATTCCTAAACCTGGTGTTTATGTACTTTTAAAGTATAAAAAATAAATTTTTTTATACAACTCAAACATAAAATAATGTCAAAGTCAGTTTATGATATGACTATAAATTATAATAAAAACTTATTTTGAATGTATGATATTTAGAGATGATCCATAGCACACTCAATGCTTTTAACAAAGGGTATATTTTCTTTTAATTTGTAGCATATGTTGCTCTTTTTTCTAACAACAGGGTTCCTCTCCTGACTCACACATTTATTCTTTTTTTCCCTCAACATTTATTCTTTTTCACAGTTTGCCATTTGCCTCATTTCTGGGAAGTTTCTCAGCTTATATTTGAAATCAAAAGGTAGCTTTTAGTGTTCCATTCCCACCTATTAATGAGTTACTGTTCATAAAGTTTGTAAAATCATTCAGTCTTTTTAGAATTTATGGGGATAAAGTAGCTCAGGTGTAGATAGCTATACCTGTAGCACAATGTGAAAGAATTTAAAATTGTTTAAAGTTTTTAAACAATTGATAGACTAAAAACATCCTTATGTTTTCATCTATTGCCGAATATATACGGTGAATTTTTGTGTTGTTTTTAATGACACAAAGTAGGGCATTTCAAACATATCAAATTCTGGTTTTTAATATTTTAATTAAAAATATGAAATGTAGTCATTGAAGTTTGGAAACAATTGTAGGAGACCATAACCTTGGGCTGAGGGTTTTTTGTGTTTTTTTTTTTAATTTTTTGAATTTCTGTGAGTTTATTTGAGTCAAAGTGAAGACATGTGCCAGGGAACTAGATAGCAAATGCTCCTGGGCTAGCTTTGGAAGGATGAAAAGAGTTCATCAAGCAGGCTAGGAGAAAAGCAAGCAAACATCACTCCATCAAAGAAACAGCATGTATAAAGTCATACAGCATGAGATACTGTTGCTGGTAGTCTGACCAAAGTGCCCGGGAGTCCCTGCCTATTGGCCAAGGTGACAACAAGGGGAGGTTCTTATAGTGAGCAAGCTAAAGGATAGCAAGATGATTGGATAGAAGAAAAACCCTCCCCTTGCCTTCCAGTATCAGACTAGTGTTGGAACCAGGAAAAAGCAGGCACATGTGCCATAGAAGGCAAGATGACACAGGGGGATGTGCTGGACCAGAAGCCTGTCAGTCTAGCCTGAGGAAAGAAGGGATTGGTTGGGAGGTGGGCCCACCCAAAGCACAGGAAAGCTTTGGAAGTTGATTGGTAATTTTGAGAAAGTACCTGACCTGACCCACAACCAAGCTAATATAATCGCAAGAAAACAAAGAAACGTTCTTTGTGGCATACTTGCCACATGGTTTAGCAGCCATGTGGCCCATGGCCTCCAAGAGAGAGGGTCTCTCTCACTCTCTCTTGCCCACCTGGTAATGCACCAGCCCATGTGTTCACACACTCTCTTGTCCTTGAGCACGTGACCACGGCCTTGGCACATGCGTGGTCCGTGGTCGTACGGGCTCCACACGCAGGCTCCAGGAGGAAGCCTAAATGGATGGCATCTGGGAACAAGCTAAGGTACTGGGATGGGGACTATGCCTGCTTAGTAGCTGTCTGGTGGTTCCAAAAATATTCTATTTTAAATTGTTGCAGGAACTCTAGACACTCGCTTTTACCTGGCTCATGCTGAGGATGGTTGGAGTTTTTGCATGACAGAAGGAGGAGATGAGCTTTGAGACAGAACTTTGCCATTCTACCAGATTGTGCAACACATGAACAAAGCCTTTCTTTTTGTACAAGTAACTACCTCACGAATTTGGCCTTTGTGATGGCAGGCAGCTTAACCTCCATTCTTTTTTTGTTCAGTTACAATACTATGTTCAGTATTACTTAAGCAGAGTGTGAATGGGAGGAATTAGCCAATGAAGAGACTAGGTCAGGAATGGGTCTATATTCCCCAGTAAGAAACTTGGGCTTCATCCTGTTGGTGATGAGAACCAGTGAAGTGTTCTAAGTAGGGCAGAGATGGAAGACTTGAATTTTACGGCAGTCGGAGATGAGGAAAACTTGAAAGATTATTTAAGGCAAGATGCCGTTGCTACAGTTGAGGTGAGGGATATTAAAAGCTAAACTGAAGCTGTCAATATGAAAGGTGGAGGTAAATTTATAACCCATCAATAAAGATTAATTTTCAAGACATGGTGACTCAGTGTGGAGGAGAGAGAGATAGGAAAGCCTGAAATCTATAGAGCAGACCATCCGAAGACTGGGCTGGAAACTCAGGCAGGAACTGACACTGACGGTCCACAGGCAGAATTTTTTTCTTCTCAGTGAACCTCAATTCTGTCCTTAGGACCTTTCAACGGATGGTATCAGACTTATCCAGATTACCTAAAATAACCTCCTTTACATAATCAACCGATTGCAGGTGTTAATCACATCTGCAAAATACCTTCACAGAAAACCTAGTTAGTGTTTGATTAAATAATTAAGTACTCTAGCCCAGCCATGTGAGACCTAAAAATGATGGTTACAGATTCTTTTTAGGATTCTGAATTAAGAGTTGTGGAGAGTGACAGGGTCACTAATTCAGATAGGAAATACTTGAGGAAGAACAGGTGGAAGTGAGGAATGAGAGAAATCTACAGTGTTTTAGATTCTAAGACGCTTTTTTTTTTTTACATTTTAACATCTCTAAAGTTAGGATGCGTCTTATAATTGATGATACCTTACCATTATTATTAGCACTTTTTTTCCTTAGTAGTTTATAAAATGATGGTGTACCTTAACACCAAAGATATATTGAAAAAAAACTGGTAGTGGGTTTGATTTGGTATTTTGAATTTGAGTGCTGAGAGACATGGGTAGCTCTAGTTCATAGAACATATAGGTAGGAAACTTAATGAAACTCAGCTAAGAGGCTTTCCATGAAGATAGGACTTTTAGAGTCATCTGTACTCAAGTGAAAGTTGGAGCAGTGGAAATGAATGAAATCCCTAAAGAAAGAAGGTAGCATGAAAATAATAGTCAACTGAACAGACAATCCTAAAGAACACCAAGCTTTAAAGGAAAATTTTTTTAAAAAAAGGAGAAATCAGAAAAAAAGAAAAGAAAATATCATAGAAACACAGAGAGGAGATAATTTTAAAGAGAAATGAGTGTTTATTCATGTTAAATATAACGTGAAGACTACTAAGTACCCTCTGACTATGGCAACATGGGTATCAGTAATGACTTCTAGAACGATTTCAGTGAGTGGGGAGGAATAAGACAAGTGCACTGGATTAGGTAGTGAAAGAATTAAGACAGCAGAGGACATAAATATGAACAGATTTTTAAGGAAGTTGACTAAGGAGGGATGGAACAATGAATAAAAACCAAGTAGAAGAAATGAGGGCAGAGGTGGGATTGTTAGCTATGACTCACATTTGAACTTTTTCTAAGATAAATAGTAAGGTTATGGACCACAGCTAGCACATTAATCTAAGTTTCGTTATTAGATCTTTTTATCAGCAACCCGAACTCTGACTAAATGAGGTAATCAGGTTCAAGGGATGAGGTGAGCCAGGCAGCTAGTATTCTGGAAGAAAACAGAGAGTACACCCAAAAAGGGTGATTCCAGATAGTTTACGGACTGGACTATTTACAAAGGTGTGAGCAGAATCAAGGGAAATCAACCCTAGGTTTGGCAACAACAGGCGGTCACAATGACAAGAAGTTACTGGAATCTGGAAAGACCTATAAGCTTAGGATAGAGCTGTCTAGCAGCCGCTGTCAAACCACAGTCCCCATGGAGAGAGCCATGGAAATGGCTTCCCTCTCTTTCCTCCCTCCTTTCGCCACCAATGCCTTCCTTTTGATGAACTTAACGGGAAGCCAAGGGCAAGGGAGTCTGCTACAAAGCTTAATAATCATCCTCCTGAGGTACACAGCAGGTGGGGAAAGGTAGAAAATATATCTGGAGGAGCAGATGAAAGACATTCAGCAGCAGAAGAAAGGTTCGTCAAAATGGGAGTAAGGTCTGGGACAATGGCACCCCGGTGAGAACAGAGCACATTTCCCACAGATTCTACTGCTGTGTATTCTAGTGGCAGAGGCAAAAAATACTATTCTAATTTTTGTCTCGTTAATGAGCAACTGATATTTCTAAATAAGAAAAAGCCCAATATCCTTTTCTTAATTAAATTCCATTGTTCATTTTATATCATGAAAACAACCACTAATATTAATGGTTTTAAAACGGATTCTAATTCTCTGCAGAATAACTGCATTACTCGCATAATGTTTCATCTTTGTATTAGATTACAGCTTTCCATTAAGAGGACACCTCTCATTTCAAAAATTTAAATAAACTGATATTTTAAAAAATAACTTCATTAGATTTAACCATAAAAAAAAACAATGTTAAAACTTTCTGTATGTCTTATAGACCAAAGTGACTTCTATACGATTGATTACATATCTGTCTCATTTTTTTAGCATCAATTGTAGACAATCTTTAAGTTCAAGACAACTTGAGGATTGCATGAAATCAGAAGCCAATATTATTTCTACAAATATGAGACCTTAAGAAAAAGGACCTAAAATCAAAAAATATTAAATTCTGATTTTTGAAGTTACTATTATCAATACATAAACATGCATCCACATGCACACATTCTGGACCCATAGCTCACCGTCATTCAGAGAAGCCCTTTCATGTATTAAAGTAGAAGATATCTTTGGTAATAAATTTGATAGAAAATCCTCAAAAAACTTTCTTTTTATCTTTTAACAAAGAAAAACACATTACTTTTTCTTTTCTAAGCCATTATACCAATTAATATCTAGAATATGCTTAATCTTGAAGGGAATATGGAAGCTTGTAGAAGATAAGAAATTGCCCCGTATCTGATGTTTCAACTCATTTTTTCTCAGGTTAGATTTGTTTTCTGATAAACGTGCAAATTCAAGTTTTCACAATATTTTTTAAAAACTCTTCAGTCTTCACCTGCACTTATCTACTCAAGTCAACTATCTGTTTACTGTTATCTAATTATTCTGTAACCTGTATTATTTGGGGGCTACTCATAACCAAGTCTAATGGACTCATATTCAAGAAACTAGTTGGGTATAAAAATATAATAGAAGCAAGTGAAATCTTTACTCAGTCTCTAGAGAAATCACCAAAGGATAATTAAGGTAATTAAACTTCTTTAGAGTCCTCTTTAGACCTTACTCTCATTTTCTCTCACATGTCTGCAGGGGCAGATTTACAATGATGCTAATGAAGCTTAAACTTAAATGACCCACTTGCACAGGCATTTTCCATGGTCCCTGAAAGAGGTCCTACCAACGTGTTCATAGAATCTTATAATATTTTGTAAAATTTTTTAAAGTAATGTATTTTCACTTTGATCTTTCAATGACAATATCTCTTTCCAGTTAGACTACTCGCCGTCACACTTCCCCTCACATCAGTGTGTTGGGGAGGAAAAATTTATCTCTACCCTTCAATGTTCTCTTGGCTGGCTCACCAAAACTGTCAGGGAGGAAAAATTATGTTCTATCCTTCAAGTTCCTCTAGCTATACTAATAATCAAATTATCATGAGACAGATTAGCAAGAGAAAAACAAGTTAAAGTTTAAGTAACATCTATGCTTCCTATATACGTAGGAGAGATCGGGGAACACTGAGTAACTCACCATAATGGTGGAAGCCATCACCTTAAATACCACCTTCAGCTACAGACAAAAGTCGTTATGGGAGGTTAACAGGAAAAGCACAGTCAAGAGCACAGCACAGTAAGATTGTTATGCAGATTTAAGTTTGGAACTTTTCCATTGAAAGTAAAAACAGGCCTTGTACAGTAAAGGAAACACACTTACAAATGGAAATTTCCCTTACAAATGGAAATATTCTTTACAAAGGGTAACTTCTCCTTGGTTTTCTGAGTTTCTCCCAGGTCCTTCTGTTGTTTCTTAAAATTAACCAGCCTAAAATAATATTCCAAAGAGATCTTTTTCAAAATTTTTTCTTGTTTTATCCTCACCCAAAGACAATTTTTCCATTGCTTTTAGAGAGAGAGGAAAGGAGAGAGAGAAAAACATCAATGCAAGAGAAGGAAGAGAGAGAAGCATCAGTTGGTTGCCTTCCATAAGCACCTGGACTGGAGTTTGGGGCCTGGACCAGGGATCATATGTGAAGGGACAAAGTATCATTTGCTATTGTGGCACCATTTGCTGAACAGGCGTATGACCTGGTTAAACATGACTACCATTTTACTCGTCTGAACTTCTGTCCCCAGTAAACTGCAACCTGGTGTTACAATGCCCCAATAACCCAAGGGCCACACAACAGCAACCCCTGCCCCTACCACGCAATTTTTTTAATCCAATTATAATCCAATAAAAGCCAAAGCTCCCACCACCCAATGCTGGTGTTATCTCTCCACACCATACCCCTCTGCTTTCTTGGAGAGTGAATAAAATCTTTACTCTCTACACTTTCTTCTCTTTGTGAATTTTTTCACAGCCCGCATCACCGACCACCCTAATAATATGCATCTGGACTGGGGGTCACACATGTTGCAGCCAGACCAGGGATCAAACCCGCAGCCTAGGTATATGCCTGACTAGAAATCGAACCTGCAAACTTTTTGTTACAGAACAATGCTCCAGCCAACTGAGTCACACTGGCCAGGGCCCAGTCTTTTTGGGGATGGCAAACTCTGCTCCCCATCAAGTCTCTTTCAAGTATCCACAAGCATTCTTGTAACAGGGTGCAGCTAAGGCTCCCCGAAAGGGGGGATTTGTAACGGTATCCAGAATGTGGGGTGTCCAAGTAAAATATAGGATATTCTTCCACCTGCCACCCCCACAAGACAGGTCACTATGGGGGAAGGGAGACTGGAGCAAGGCCATTGAGAATTACTTTGCATATCAATAACAGGCCAGCTCCATACCTGACAGAGCAGTGCCATTGAGAGTTATTTTGAATGTCAACAACAGCAGGATAGCATCATATCTCATATGCAAAGATGATTATTTTGCATATCAGCAAGGCTAACCAGGAAGGTTTGTATAGCTTATACCTAGGAGTTAACTGGGAAGGAGCACCCTGAGTTACAGCCTGTGTCCATGAGAGCTGGGAGAGGGTTTGCTTCACGCCATGGAGAAACAATGCCAAGACCATGGGGGAAGGAAAGGGGAGAAAGGACTCTTGGTAGTGGGCCATGAGAAGGTGCCACATGGGTTTGGGTTAAGAACGGGGGATCGTGGCGACACAGCTGCTGGTGCTGGGAGCTGTGAGAGGCCTGCCTAGCTGAGCTCCGGGCTTCTGTTCTTTTCCTTCTGAGGGACAGTAACTCTGGCTGGCCTGACGGGACAAAGGGGGGAAAGGCAGAACTGTTTGTGGTGGTGGGTGTTTTAAAGGGATTTTGAGATTTAACAGTGACAGTTAGCCATTATTCAAAACCTGTATAACTTTTGAATAAATTGTTCCTTTCCTTTTTCAGCAAACTCTGCCATTGAGCCATAATTTCTAAGGGTGGCAGGCAAAGAACCTAGAACAGAGGGACACTGGGGAAGGGGGGGGGCGTTGTTTTGGTAATAATATCTGTTCTGCCCCCCACCCCCACCCCCACCCCTGCCCAGCGAGTCCACGTTCAATAGCATTCTGAGGGTCCAGCTCTGGGTAAGGAGGGTCAGTGTTCCATTTATTTTTACATTCATGTGGCTCGTAGTCACACTCATGTGTAGTTAACTTATTGCTAGGCATCGAGGCATAGGAATGAATTCCAGAAATACATTTATTGCCCATTATTTTTATTACTGTATAAAAAGAAAAGTTTTATTCTATTCTTGATTCCTGGCACAAAGCTTCTATAAAAGCCTTGGAATTTCCTGAGCATTGAGTTTCTTTTGTTAGTCATAATGACCTCTTTTGGTCACACTTGAGTTAAAGTTAATGCTGTAACTTAAGGTGGGGTCCCTAGATAGCCTCACTAGAAAGACAGTAATTTAGAGGGTTGGAAATTTCAGCCCTACTCGCTGACCTCAAGAAAGGTGGGGTGGGGGCTGGTCTGGAGATTGTTTTATAAAAACTCTTCAACAAGAGTTTATGAGCTTCCAGGTTGGTGAGCACATTGGGGATGATGGGAATGTGGTGTGACAGGAGAGCGCATAGAAGCTCCATGAGCCTCCCCCATGCCTTGCCCTATGGTCCTCTTCCATTTGGCTATTCCTGAGTTGTGTACTTTATAATAAACAGGTAAACATAAAAAAGGTGCCTTGAAGAGTTCTGTGAGCCATTCCAGCAAATTTTCAAGGGACATGTGGGAAACCCAGATTTAGAGCCAGCCTTATCAGAAGTATGGGGACCCAGTACTTGAGATTTGTGTTACAAGGGAGGAAAACGCTTTCCTCTACCCTGAAGTTTCTTTGGTCTGGCATAATTATCTGTCAATGTCCGAAATATCAAAGCCTGTAGGGAATCTATATAAGAATTTATTTGTACCAAAACTGACCAAAATGGCCCAGAAATGTTGGTGGCAGCAAATGGCACCAGGTGTTAGACTGGTGGAGTCAGACCAGACCTTGGTTCAGCAACCATGGTACTTGAGTTTTGGCTGAGAAAGAATTTAGAGTCAAGCCCCAAACTATAACAGAAAGTTTATTTAGAAAGTCGCAGAGGTAGAAGTGAGCCTTAGAAGAAATGGGCTCAGGAAACAAGCTATAGAGGCAAAAGAAGGGCCCCTGGAGCTTAGGGGAAAGAGATGCAGGGAAAATGCACCTAGTGGAACAGGGTGGGAAAAGGCTCTGGGGTGCTCCAGAGAGAGCCTCACCCTGGGTCCTCCATCCTAAGGGGTTTTAATTATGGAGATTTTAGGGGAAGTCCCAGGAGAGCATCTTAAAGTATTCATCAGCTTCCCAGATATGTCCTTCCAGGGTCACAGTCTCCACTGACTGCACTAGGGCAACAGTTCTTCAGTCCATCAGAGCAGCTGGTCTTGAGGTCAGCTATGATGTCACCTGTCTGGTCTGCTATACTGGGCCTGGAACTGAAACAACACTGAGGGCTAGATGAGTTCGATGTGGGAGAAAATCTCACAGCGCCCAACATCAGAATTTGCCCTGGAGGCTTAATGCTTAAGGGCTATTCCCCAGCCCTCTTCCTTGTCCCCCTCTAAGGAGGTGTAACCCTCATGACTAGTAACATTCCAGGAGAGGAAATATCAAGGGGGAGTCCAAAGGGCCTAAACCAGCGATTTAAAAGGTCAGGCATCTAAATTGCATGACCAGTGATATTGCATGACCAGCGGAAAGGTTACGCTGGGGGTGAAGTCCTTGTTTTCCCTGTTGCTAGGCACCAGGGTGCTTTCCGCCCGGTGACCTTTTGTACCTGGCCCATTGTCCTTGCTCTGCTCACTTCTGCCTAACTGACTACCACGAAAGCAAGATCTCAAATGCTCCAGAGAGTGACAGTTTTGCAGTTTTTCTTTCTTATGCATTTGGAATTAAGGAGGATACTAAGGAAAATTACACGGAAGTGGGAGAAAGCAAGGCTGCTATTAGATTACAGGATAGTTAGCAAGATTACCGTGCTTTCTTGAGGGTGGTTAACTTTATTTCAAAGGTTTCCTAACCTAAATACACAAAAACAATGGACCGGGCCCGCTTGACTAAAACTTGTTACTAAAAAAGTTATACGCCTGGGGTGTGACTGCTCACCATGACCTGCCCAGCCAGGAATTTATGATCAGACTACCCTGTGAGGTTACGTGTCATCGAACCCCCTTTTCGGTCCACAAATCAAGTAGACAGGTTAACAAAAGAACATGACCTAATTTAATTATTTATGGTGGGGCAAATGTAGGTTTACGGTTGTTCATATGGAAAATAATACTGGAATATTATATAATAGCTAATAAATAAGAATACAAGAATGAACTGCATTTCATGTACTCACAACTGTAAATCTGTTTTGCCCCTCCCTTCGTACATATGTAGGGAAAACCCGCATAAAATACATGAGAGTCAGAAGCCCTACATACTTGAGAGGTTCAAAGACAAAAAGGAAAAATGAGCCTTGGCTGATGTGGCTCAGTGGATTGGGTGCCAGCCTGCAAACCAAGGGGTCAACTGGTTTGATTCCCAGTCAGGGCACATGACTCGGTTGTGGGCCAGGTCCCCATTGGGGGCATGCAAGAGGCAACCACACATTGATGTTTCCCTCCCTCTCTTTCTCTCTTCCCCTCACTCTAAAAATAAATACATAATTTTTTTTTTAAAGGGAAAATTAGTTGTATAGGACATTCTGAGCTAAGTAACAATCACCTTGGGGCTTCAGAAGAGAGGAACGTTATTGCAGGACAATAAGGAAAGCAGATGTTCAGCATTTAGAAGTTTTCCCTGCCTTACGGGTAGGTCAAAAAAGGTTATCTCTGATAAGCTCTTAATATGGGCAAGGCCCCAATTCAAATTCTCTAGGTAGTTAAGGGGGCAGGGAGGAGTAGAAGTTTCTCTTGAGCCCACAGGGTCTCTTTTGCCTTTAGCTCCAAACAATCTACATGCCGCAGAGGCACATCTTGGGGTGACTCATTCTGAACCCCTGTAGCGTCTGAAGTGAAGGAGTCTTGTAGGACCGGGCCCTTTAACTTGTGGGATCTGACGCTAACTCCCACGAGTGTCAGAACTGAATTGAATTGTCAGAAACATAGTTGTCAGAATGGAAGAACTGATTTTTGGTGTGAATGAATACCCTGCAACTTAATGAGCACTGTTGATGCAAGGAACAGCCTTACCTGAGCAACGTGACTCTATCTTGGAAGCAAGATCTCAACTACTCTGGCAAATGTCAGTTTTGCCATTCTTTTTATACACTTGGAATTACGGAGGAAACATAAGGAAACTTCTCTGAAGGTGGGAAAAAGCAAGGTGGGAAAATCTCTATGATTGGATCACCCGATAGTTAATAAGAGTATGTGCTACCTTGAGGAAGGTTATGTCTCTGAGGGATCTAGAAAAGAGGATCACTTCTGGTATTTCAAAGGTGTGTTAACCTAGATAGACGAGAACAATGGACGGGACTTTCTTGGGGCAAAGACGAACCTTACATAGCCCAGGGGCCTTGTGACTACCACCAGGACCCGCCCAGTTAGGAATTTATGATCAAATCACCATGTGAGGTTAATGTAATTTTGGCCACTGAACTTGTCATATTTATTACACAGGCCCCTTTTCATTCTCCATAACATGATGCAAAAACCAACATGGGGTCTGTGTTATGAAAGTGGGAGAAAATCTCACAGCACCCAACATCAGAATTTGTGAGTGGCTGAGGAGATGCAAGTTTGAAAGTATGGAGCCAGAATTGTTTGGACACTTTTGGGGGCAGTTTTGATGTTTGTGGTATTTGTTACTGGCTAAAATTTTCATTTTTCTTTTTCTCATTTTAAATGAAAACTTATATTTGAGTCTAACTTTGTACTTATAGTTTGGTATTCTTCCTCTTAAAGAGGACCCCCTCCTTCAAAGTTAAAAGTTTCAGTCTCTTGGATCTGCTTTGCAGGTGAGAAAAAAATTCTTACCTATCTTTCTCTTCTCTGCCTCTCTCTCTCTGTCTCTCTCTGTCTCTCTCTCTCCCCTTTTCAGAAAAATTTGTCGATAGTCAGACAGGCTGGCTTTTCCTGTTAAGCACCAGCCCCCCCTCCTTAATGGTGCCCCTCTCTTACCTTTCCCATTTCCCTACTTCATTTTTGTGTACACTGCTCCCACCTCACAAAATTCCTGTTCAGTGTCTGGGTTCCATTCCCTCTGTCCCTATTTTTGATTGTTCTTCTCTTGAGAAATACATCTCTGCTTTGGAATTAAATGTGAATAAAATTCTCCATCTTTTACAGTGTTATCCACTGTATCCTCAAACTTGAATATTATATGGATGGATCTCTCTTTTTTTAATTTAAAAAATTTATTTTTAGAGAGAGGAAAGGGAAGGAGACAGAGAGGAAGAGAAACATTGTTGTGCAATAGAGAAACAGTTGCTTCCTATACACCCCCAACCGGGGACCTGGCCTGCAACTCAGGCATCTGCTCTGACTGGAAATCAAACTGGAGACCTTTCAGTTCGCAGGCCAGTGCTCAGTCCACTGAGGCACATGAGCCAGGGCATGAATCCCTTTCAAAGAGAGAAAACATCTTGGGGAAATCCAATGTCGACCTAAGTTATTTTCATAATGCTATTTGAATAAGTGAAAATATAAAACTGTATAAATGACCCTGATGGGCTCACTTAGAGTGTTATCTTGATATGCCGAGATTGTGTGTTCAATCCCCGGTCAGGGCACTTACAAGAATCAACCAATGAATACATAAGTAAGTGGAACAACAAATACATGTTTTTATCTCTCTCACTCTCTCCCTTCCTCTTTCTAAAAATCAATAAATAAAAAAATTAAAATTAAAATGAAGCTATGTATAAATGCCTTGAACTTATAGACCTTATATAACTTTAAAACAAATAAAAAATAAATTTCAAGTAAAACTTTAAAAAAGATAAAATCAATGTTAATAACATTATTTTACTATGAGGCATGATAGTGTTTTGCTGAAACAAAATCACCCAGTTCTGAGCTTAATGGTAAAGAGATGGCAGGCTTATGACTGGTTGTGTAATTAATCTATTTTTGGATTTTGGTTTCAGTAACACAAATCTAGAAAATGTCTGTTTCTTGTAAGTGTGGTAGAAAATGGTATTAATAACTTCAAGTCTTTATTTGCTAATTAAGTTTAATCAGACTTTATGCTTACCTAAATCTCTGCTAGTGAGTAATCCTTTTGTGCTAGTTAAAGTAGAGTCACTTGATGATTGCATGCATTTTCCTTTTCACTTGCAAATAATATGAGTATCAGCACTATTGAAGTATGCATCAAATGGTTTTGTAAACCAATTCTTGCTGGAATTAGGAATAGAACAGTTTATCATCGCATATTTTCTGCTAATAAAGAATTACAAAATGGAATGTACACAGACAAGATTCTTTAAATTATTTGTTCACGCTGTGAATTTAACAACAATTAACAAGAGGTTATTGTATCTGGTAAACCTGAATTGTCATATATCATGGGATCATTCAATTCTATCATCACATTTTTCTATCCCAACCAATAAACTACTTTCATACATTCAGTTTGATGTGTCATCTGATCTTCACTGGGTGCAGATGGGACAGGAAATATAAACTGCACAATAGTATCCACTTACCAGGTGCTTCAAATTATTCAGATGATCCAATATTTGCAGATTAATTTTGTAAGACTTTCGTGAAAATAAAAACATAAAATTTAAAAAATGGTTTAGAAAACTCGATCAATAATCATTATTTTACTCTATTAATAAGATAATAAAAACACAGATTTATTACAAATTGATCAGTTGACGACACTGAAGGAGAGGTAGGCATCTGGTCTATAGACTGGACAGAAGGAAATAAGGGGGACAGGCTGAATAACATTGCCCAACAGTAGCAATGGTGATAAACAGAATGTAAACTCTGGAAGCTTTGAATTCAGAAAGAAAGAGAGTTGGCCAGTTAGCAAACAGAAGAAGGAGAAAGATACAGAGAGACAGTGGTAGCCATTACCTGGCAATGAGAGTTACAAGGCAGAGCAGTTAATTAGCAAAAACCAGGAGAATGTAGAAAGAAACACAGGCTATAACTCAGAAAGGAAGTAAATGAAATTTTAATCAGCAGTAGCAGGTATGGTATATTAAGATAAAAAAATATCCATAGTGGAGATATTAATGATAGTATTGACTGAGTCCTGAAAGACTTTCTATATTCCTGAAGTCCATGAAACCCAGCCCTACCAATGCAGATTCCAATTCTTCATGTGAGTTCTGGTTATGGGGCATTTCCTGGATTCCCAGGAGGCCCAGACACATGATCGAGATTTCTCCTTTTCTTATTTCCACTTGGAGTCTTTTAATAAACTCCATATGACATGGAAGATTCTGAGGGAACTTCTGTCTGCAACAACAAAGAAGGTCTGATTAATACAACGTTTTTATAATTGCACAACATTGTACTCATTAGCTAGCATATGTTCTTACTATGTCATATTAAAATGGTCTATTTACTTATTGATTTCCTCCCCTCGAGTCTCTAGGCCTGGGGCTATGTTTGTCATCTATATCTTTAGTGTTGGCGCATAGGAAGTTATCCAGAAATTCTTACCAAATGAATGAATGAAACACCCACTCTAAAAAACTACAAACACACACACTAGTCTTTAATCATCTCTGTGTATTGTACATTTCGTTTGTGAAAAAATGGTTCCTGGTATGGCAGGAAAGTTAGACATACACACGTAAGCAAACAGCTTAACAAAAGAGTTGCTGCTGCTTCTGGCAACTTCAGAAGGTCAAGACAGAAAGTCACTCTCAAGCAGATGTTTAGTTTATGAAGAATCGCTGAGAATCTCCTTACATACATAGCTTCAGGGACAATAGACTTGCTAGTGATGGGAACGAGAACTTTTTATCATTTGATCAATACTGTTCCTCTCGAAAGGTCTTGATACGCAAAAATCCATTACTGGGGAGGAGAAAGCAAGGCTTTCTGAAAGGAAAGTAAATCAATCCCCACACCCTGTTCTCTGAGACTTGATTTTAGGAAAATCAGCTGTGTGGGCCACCATAGTGGTTTCAGTTAATCTCCGGGTTCAAGAAAATCCAAGAAACTTTTCAAATAAAACCATCTTGGGAGACTTTGGTCTCTAAAATATTACCAAAGTTGGTCCCCAAGCTTTATTTGAGGATTTATGCTGACTAGGCCTGAAAGGTGACTCCCGACCCTGCCACAGTGGTTAAGAATAAGGGCTGATCAAGGGAAAGTTAATTAAAAGGACGGGCCACCTTGGGGCAACTCTGTGCATAGCCCTGAACCAGCAGGAGCATTTCTGAGGCAACGGACAAGACCCTAGAGCTAAAGCAGACCAGTCTCCAAAGGCATCACTGTATGACAAGAATAAGTAATGGAGTTGTATCTGGCAGTTGCTCTCTGAGCCTGGCTCTGTGTGGTTGGAAGTAGTGATGAACCCTCTCAGAATGAGTATGCCCCTGGGGTTACTGGATGATGGGTATGTTGGGTAGATGGGGAACACCTGAATAGTGTATCTATTCTTGCTAATAGATACACTGGAAATTTAATAATTCATTTTAACAATAAAAAACATGATAATATTGTACCCTTATTGTGTAGAGCAGTTTATTTAGATATATTTCTTCGTAGAGTCATTGCTTATTTATGAAAATCGTTGGTGTTTTCTTTTCTCCATAGTCTCTTCTGCTTTTACTCTTTTCTTTCTGAAGCCATTAGTAAAAGGGACTATTATCTTTCTTGCTTGTGATATGCCGCCCAGCTTGTTACTCCCACATTTCCTGGGCCTGGGCCAGAGCCTTGTTGCCCATTTTCCACTGCACCCTCCTCCCGTCTCGTGCCCGTCTGCTCCAGTTTGCCTTTTCTAGGAGTGCCCCAGCTGCCACTTTTTTATTCCCTGAGCCATATGCTATCTTCCAGACACACTTGCCTGACCTCCCTGCTTTATCAAGCGGCCATAAAGGACAGGTTGGAAGTCTCTAAATTCCAAACTCCAAGGCATTTCAAACACTACCTTTTATTCAGAGCAATATCCATCTATTCCATTATTCCACCTCTAACTGTGGCACAAGCGATGTTTGCCTTCAAACATGTCTGAAGGTTAGTGCTCCACATCCTGTACCCAGGTTTTCCTTAACAATACGTCATAGGTGTATTAATATTCTATAGTTCACTTCTATAATAAACCCACTTTCCTAAATGAAAAACACTCACTGCTTTGTGACACCAAGGCTTTTTACTATTGATGCTTCACTATTGATATTATTGTTACCACATACTTCAAATATCTATTTCACTCTTTTTGGAGATGGCAATTTCATGTTAACACTGTACTCTGGACTGGCTGCAAATTTGCAGGATTCAGGGGGAGGAAAATGAGAGACTAAAAGCAGGAAAAAAGACCTACTAAAGTTGCTAAAATATAAAGCTTTTTTGTTCCTTTCACTTAACTCTTTTGCTCATACATATGCTCCTTTCCCCACTGAACTTACAAAATTGAAAAAGATGGTTTTTGAATTTAAATTCAAACAAGTTGAATATAATGATAAAGAATTTCAAGACAATGACAGTAGGGAATTAACCAAGCATGGGGTCCTTCTGAATGTGAGCCTCATGCGATCACATTCCCATAAAGCTGACCCCGACTACACCCTTTAGTAGCATTTTGTCCTTTTATTCTTCTGCCTTGCAGAAGTATTCATTTCCAAAAACAGTTACAAGTCTCTCTCTGTCAGAACAGATTGATAGATAAAATATGTTGTCCTCTGGAATGCTGTCTATCCAAACATTGAAGCAAGTGGCTCCATGAATGGCTTCTCTAGGCCAGAAACGTTTGGGGATCATTCTGCTGTATGCCTGCCATAATCTGAAGGTTTGTGTCACCCCAAAATGCACACATTGGAATCCTAATACCTAATGTAATAGTGTTAGAAGGTGGGACCCTTGGTGATTAGGAGGTGATTAGGTCATGTTTGTGGAGCTTCAAGAATGGGATAAGTGATCTTTTAAAAGAGACCCACTCCACACCCCCTAAAAAAGATCTCCCAGAGATCTCTAGCCCATTTTACCATGTGAGGGTACACCAAGAAATCTTCAGCCCAGAAGGGGGCCCTCACCGGACCACACTAGCACCCTGATCTTGGACATACAGACTTCAAAACTTTGAAGTTCTAAAATAAATTGTTCATTGTGTATGTGCCACTCAGTCTGTGTTAATTTATTATTGCAGCCCAAATGGACCAAGATGATAGCTCATTCTCATATCTCAAGAGTAGCTCTAGGAACAAAGGGCAAAAATGGCACACGATTTCTCTCCTGTTAGAGCAGCTACTAGTTCTCCAGCACTCTCCTGGGCAGCATTTTCGACCACTCATCTTCCCTATTTTGTAAAGTGTCTATTTACACAAAGGGCATGGAAACACAGGCCATATATGCATTCTATGCATATGCATGGTTGTACACAGAGAAAGTGCCTCAACTTACAGGTCTGTTTCTCCCCAACCATGTAAAACCAGTCTTGGGTAAAAATTTGAACATTGTATGCCAGAAAGAACACCAGTTGTCGAATCAAATAACAAACAACCCACTCAGAGTGGGCCCTTGCATAACTAACTAAAACCTTCCGAGACTCAGTTTACCATTTGTAATCTTGTACTGTGTGCTGACTTTGTTAGGCTGGAGTTACATAGAATCCCCTAACCTTTATGGTTCCAGGTAAATGTCAGCCACAAAAGATATTCTGCACACCGTTTGGATGGCAGAAGTGAAATAGAAGTCATGTTTGTTATACTCCAAAGTGCAGTGCAGGGCACCACACCAAGTGCTGTGGTAGATGGTGGCAATCTCCCCGGGCATTTCCGTGGCTTTCTAGACACATACTGTGGATGCTCTATCTGGAGCATCTCAAGATTGCATATTTAAGTCGGAACTCATCATTTTTTCTCAGGAATCTACTCTTTAATTCCCAATGAGTTAATGGCATTATTACTTATTCACAAATAATGCTATGATAAATAACTGTACATGTTTCATATGTTTGCAGGAGTTAATTCATCTTCACAATTAATTTCAAAAATAGATTTCCAGGGTCAAAAAATAAATCCATATGCATTTTTCCTTAAACAATAATAAATTCCCCTCCAGAGTGAGTGTACCATTTTGCATTCCTCCCAGCAATAAATGAGTACTCCATTAAAACAATGAATAGTCAAGCTTTTGAATGCCAACCTGATATGTAAGAAATACATCATTATAATTTTCATTAGCATTACTCTTAATATGACTGAGGTCAAGCCATTCTTTCATTAGAGCCATTTCATTTTTTTCTGAGACCTCTTTGGGTTTTGTTTTGTTTGGTAACTATTTTCTATTGGGTTTGGTCTTTTTTCCACATCGATTTTTTAAAAATTGAGATATAATTCAGGTGTACAACAGAATGATTTCACACGTCTATGCACCGTAAAATGATAACTTCAAAATTTAGTTAAAACCACTGATTTTTTAAAGATTTTATTTATTTTATTTTTATTATTATTTTTGAGGGTGCTCAGTTACACTTTATTTATTTATAAGTAAGAGGACTGACCAGTCAATTATATAATGAGTTTTGAGGGACCCAAGAAAACTCCTATCCCCAAGTTTCCTTGGAGTTTTATCATTTGGGCCATCAAAACATAAATATATATATATATTTTTTTTTTGGTATATTTTATTGAGGATGTTATTACAATTGTCCCATTCCCCCCCTTATCCCCCCTACCCTATACTCCATCCCACCATCCCCACGCCTCTTAGTTCATGTCCGTGGGCTGTACATATCAGTTCTTCAGCTTCTTAATTTCCTATACTATTCTTAGGCTCCCACTGTTTTATTTATTTATTTATTTTTTGGTCAACATTTTCCTGCCACCACTTTCCCTAGCCCTACCCACCCCCACCTCCCATGTCCCACCCTCAATCCTTCCCCCATTTGGTTTTGTCAATGGGTCCTTTATGCATGTTCCCTGGTGACCCTTCCCTTCCTCTCCCCTGTCATCACCCTCCCTCCTCCCCTCTGGTTACTGCTGTTTGTTTTTTATTTCAATGTTGCTGGTTCTATTTTGCTTGCTTGTTTATTTTGTTGATTATATTCCACTTATAGGTGAGATCATATGGTATCTGTCTTTCACTCCCTGGCTTGTTTCACTTAGCATAATGCTCCCCAGTTCCATCCATGCTGTTGTGAAGGGTAGTAGCTCCTTTTTCCTTTCTACTGCATAGTATTCCATTGTGTAAATGTGCCATATTTTTTTGATCCACTCATCCTTGTGGTGTGAGAAAATGCTTGATATGATTTCAATTTTCTTAAATTTGTTGAAGCTTATTTTGTGTCCTATCATGTGGTCTATCTTTGAAAATGTTCCATGTGCATTTGAAAAGAATGTGTAGTTTGCTTCTTTGGGATGAAAGGTTCTATATACATCAGTTAAGTCCATTTGATCTAATGCATCCACAATATCTTTGCTGATATTTTGTTTGGATGATCTATCCATTGTCGACAGTGGGGTATTAAAATACCATATGTCTATGTATTGTAAAATGATCGCTTCAAAATTTAGTTAACAACCACCGATTTTTATTTTTAAGATTTTATTTATTTTAGTTTTAGACAGAGGGGAAAAGAGGAAGAAAGAGAGGGAGAGAAACATCAATGTGTGGTTGCCTCTCACGTGCCACCTACTAGGGACCTGGCCCAGGCAATCCAGGCACATGCCTTGACTGGGGAATCAAATCGGCAACCCTTTGGTTCACAGACCAACACTCAATCCACTCAGCTATACCAACTGGGACAACCACTGATATTTAAAAGCTCTTTATATATTTATGAAATTAGCCAAACTGTAATATATGTGCAATTATTTTCTCTTAGACTGTTATTTGTCTTTTCACCATATTTATTGTGGTGTTTTTTTTTTGCCAAGTAAATTTTACAAAATTTTATGTAATTGAATTAATCAGTCTTTTTTTTCTAAAGTCAAAATTAGGCTTTCCCCACACCCTGGTTATGAAAGAGTTCACCTATATATTTTCCCATAGTATTTGTATCGTATTTTGTTTTTATACTTAGATTTCAGATCTTTTTTTAGTTATTCTAGTATAATGTATAAAATATGACCCTAATTTTATCAGTTGTTCCAGTATCATTTATTAAAAAGACCATTGTTTTCTTTGTGATTTGAGATGCCACCTTTTATTATACACTAAAGTTTATTATACACTTGGGAATATTTTTGTATTTACTATTCTGTTGCATATGTCTGTCTACTTCAATCAGTATCACACTGATTTTGTGGTATATTTTATTTATTTATTTATTTACATCCTCACCCAATGATATATCTATTGATTCCAGAGAAAGAGGAAAGGTGAGAAAGACAGACAGACAGACAGACAGAAAGAAACATCAATGTGAGAGAAACACCAATTGGTTGCCTCCCATAGGCACCCTGACCCAGGGACCAAACCCACAACCTAGGCATGTGCTCTGACTGGAATGGAACTGAGACCTTTTGGTTTACAAGATGACACTCCAACCAACTGAGCCACACTGGCCAGTGCTGTGGTATATTTTAATAACATACAATGGTAGTTTCTGTGTTTTGTGGCTTGAACTGTATCTCCCCAAAATTCATTTGTTGAAATCCTAATCCCCAGGACCTCAGAATAGTACCTTATTTAGAGATAGGGTCTTTATAGAGGTAGTAAGCTAAAATGAAATCATCAGTGTAGATCCTTATCCAATATGACTGGTGTCCTTATAGAAACAAGAAATTTGGCCACAGAGGCATGCATAGAGGGGAGGCAACATGAAGAGACAGAGGGAGAAGACAGCCATCTACAAGCCAATGTGAAAGGACTGGAGCAGATTTTTCCCTCACAGCCCTCAGAAAGAACCAACCCTGGTGACACCTTGATTTTAGACGGTTAGCCTCCAGAACTGTGAGACCATAAGTTTCTATTGATACTTTGTTATGGCAGTTTTAGCAAATTAATACAGCACATACTGACCTCCTTTTGCAGAATTATTCTAAATATTCTTGCATGTTTTGTTTTCTATATAAATTTTAAAGTTGATGACTTGAAATTAACTTCAGAAAATAAAATTTGTTGGTAATTAAATAGATTAAATATTGCTGTGTTCAAATTTCGAATCTACTATTTAAAAAATGTTTAAAGTTTTACTCATATAGAGTTTTACATATTTCTTATTGACTTTACTTCTAAATATTTATAAGTATATTATTAATAATATATTAATATATAATATAAACATTAATTCCAAAATATTTGCATAAGATAGAGAAGCTTCATGAAAATAAATGTCATACTCTAAACAAGATATCAAATATTATTTATATACACTTACTAATAGAATTTAAAATGATAAAGAATTGTCAGAATCACAAATTGATATAAACAGTATCTACAGTCATCCATCTAGAAATTTTTATAAAATGCAGGCAAAAAAAAGTCAATAGGAATACAGAAGCTTCAAAGAAAGTAGTTAGCACACTTGACCTAATGGAACATAATAACCAACAAATGCAAAATACATATCTTTCTAAATACATAGGAAACATTCACCAAATTATCTCTTCCAAGAACTTCTAGCTTTCCATTCGTGTTAAGAGCATTCAGCTTTACCTCAATGAAGATACATATAATCGCTACTGTAAAGTTTTGCTCGATAGTTCCAACACTTAGAGCATCTTGGAGTTTCCATCTGTTGATTGTCTTTTCCCTTGAAAATTTATCGTATTTTTTTGTATGTCAAATAATTTGGCATTATATCCTGGACATTTTAAACATTGTGTTATGAAACTCTGAATCCTGTTAAAATCCCTGGAGAACGATGATTTTTTTGTTTGTTTTCACAGGCGATCAAAGTTCTGACTCATCTTCTGTGCATAATGTCTACTCAATTGTCAAGTTTTTGCTGTGCTCTTTGTGTCTGCCATATGTCTGAGCCAATCAAAGATTAGGGTTCTCAAAGCCTTTGCTACTCTTTCTTGGCTGTGTCTTATGCATGTTCAGTTTGGGAGTGAGCCTGCAAATTCTGTCAGTTTCACACTCTACTCTGGAATTTGTCCCATATTCTCAGCTCCCAGAGATCCCTGTTTCCTCTTGCCAAAAAATTTGGATTCACTCAGAGTTTTAGTGCCCCATACTGTTGTACAATAGTGTGTGACTAGAGTATACTCTGTGTGAAGTTTCAAGAGATTAGAAAGAGAAAAAATAACCGAAATTTCTACCTTCTATTCTTTGCACAACAGGTGTCTTTTTGCCTTTCTAATTGCTCTATCCACATTCTCAGGGTTTTAGGCGCCTGCCATCACCACAGGCATGTCACTATACCTTAATGTGAAGTTCTTCATTATCATAGATTCCACAGTAACGGCAAGTCATCTCTGCGAATGGTCCTGGTCTCAGGAGGGCTAGAGGGAAAAAAAGGAGGAAAAAAAAAAGCGAGGAAGAGAAAGAAAGAAAAGCAGGAAACTCAGTCTCACTATACTACATATTCTTCATACCTTGACTTTCATCTCTAATCTGCTTCCAATTATTCACTTTTCAGAGTCCTTGGTAGTTTCTTTTTGTATTTTGTTTAACGTTTCTGATTTTAACCAGTGAGAGAGATAAGCGCCATGGGCTACTCCGTCCTGGTTAGCACTGGAAATCTGCAGTAGGATCTGAAGTGGTACCTCCCCGACACACTGTGCTGCCAAACTGCCATATTCACAAGAACACTCTGGAAAACAGGACAACCTGGAGCTGTTCGCAGCTGATGTGAGGTAGTAGATTAAAGGAATCCCCAAGAGCCAGGGCCTTGACTGTTGACAGATAAAACTGAATGATCCTAGATGCTTATTTTTGCCCTGTTCAGTGGCTTATCAGACAGCAGGTTCTGCAGGCCAGAGTTAGTGCAACTGAAGGACAGGCTGATACCAGCCACTGGCTTCTGAAGGTTACCCTTCTCTATGAAGGCCATTGCTTAGGAAGGGGATCCCCCTGCTACATGGTCATATAGATGTTCACTGAGCCTCTACTGTATAAATGTGTAGAATTTTGAGGAGAAGAGTCTCATCTTGACTGTTAGGCATGGTGCAAGCAAAGTATGCCTGGCCTAAGCCATGGAATAATGATTGTTCGGTGATTCGTGTACTCTCCACTACTTCTTTATCTGTAAGTTTTCCCCTAATAAGCCCTATTTTACATCTGTACACATGGCATAGGTGGTGTGTGTTTGTGGTCCCTTTGCATAAACCAAGCTGACAAAATAGCAATCTTTTCATCTTCTATGATGAACCTACATACTTCCTGTTTCTAATATTATTCCAAGACCTAATAAATTAGACTTCATAATGTTATCAAGTTCCTTCTGATGTCTAACCATCATTATTTCTGCTTCAACTAATTTAATTAAATCTTTTTGGAATTGCTGCAGTGGAAATTACTCATGGTCAGAGAATAGATCTGCATATACCCTCATATACCTAGAAACAGTCAAATCTCTTCACAACCTCCTAATCTGTAGGCTAAGTTTCAGACACATTTCTTAAAATACATAAATACAAAACACAATCCCTTTTGGCATTTTTGCATTGTAGAACTCAGTGTAATTAACTTATATATGTTGATTTATTTTGAATACTGTTGATGCTTGAACAACATGGGTTTGCACTGCATGGGTCTACTAATATGCAGGTTTTTAAAAAATAAATACCTGTGTAAAGGTACCACAGCTTTTTTATCCACTTATCTGCTGATGGGCACTTTGGCTGCTTACAGATCTTGGCTATTGTAAATAACACTGCAATGAACATAGAAGTGTATATATTCTTTTGAATCAGTGTTTCAGATTTCTTGGAATATATTCCCAGAAGAGGAATTGCTGGGTCATAAGGTAGTTCCATTTTTAATTTTTTGAGGAGACTCCATACTGCTTTTCACAGTGGCTACACCAGTCTGCATTCTACCAACAGTACATTAGAGTTCCTTTTTCTCTACATCCTCACCAATACTTGTTATTTGTTGATTTATTGATGATAACCATGATGACAGGTGTGAGATGATAACTCATTGTGGTTTTAATTTGCATTTCTCTGATGATTAGATGACACTGAACATCTTTTCACATATCTATTGGCCGTCCATATGTCCTCTTTGGAGAAATGTCTATTCAGGTCCTTTGCCCTGAATAGACAATTTTTAAATTGAATTGTTTGGTTTTTTTGGTGTTATTTGAATTCTTTATAAACTTTGGATATTAACCCATTATCAGCTGTATCATTGGCCAATATATTCTTCCATTCAGTGGGTTGTCTTTTCATTTTGTTGATGATTTCCTTTGCTGTGCAAAAACTTTTTAGTTTGATGTAGTCCCATTTGTTTAATTTTCCTTTGTTTCCCTTGCCCAAGGAGACATATCAGAAAAAAATATCGCTATGAGAAATGCCTAGGATTTTCTGCCTATGTTTTTTTCTAAAATTTTTATTATTTTGAGTCTAACATTTAACTCTTTGATCCATTTTGAGTTTATTCTTGGGTATGGTGTAAGAAGGTGGTCTAATTTCATTTTTTTGCAAATACTGTCCAATTCTCCCAACACCATTATTGAATAGACTATCTTTACCCCATTGTATGTTCTTGTCTTTTTTGTCAAATATTAATTGATCATAATGGTATGGGTTTATTTCAGGGCTCTCTATTTTATTCCATTGATTTATATGTCTGTTTTTATGCCAGTATCATGCTGTTTTAATTACCATGGCCTTGTAGTATAGTTTGATATCAGGTAGTATGAGTCCTCCAACTTTGTTCTTCTTTCTCAAGATTGCTATGGTTATTTGGGGTCTTTTGTGGTTTCATATAAATTTTTGAAGTATTTGTTCTAGTCCTCTGAAATATACCATTGGTATCTTGATAGGAATTGCATTGAATCTATAGATTGCTTTGGGTAGTATGGACATTTTAATGAAGCTAATTTTTCCTATCCATTAACATAATATATGCTTCACTTATTTGTATCTTCTTCAAATTTCTTTGTTCAGTGTCTTATAATTTTCCAAGGACAGGTCTTTTACATCCTTGGTTATATTTATTCCAAGATTTTTTTATGCAATTGTGAATGGGATTGTTTTCTTAGTTTCCCTTTCTGAGAGTTCATTACTAGTACATAAAAATGCAACTGATTTCTGAATATTTATCTTGTGTCCTGCTACTTTATTGAATTTATTTATCGGTTTTTGGGTGCAATCTTTAGGGTTCTCTATATACAATATCATGTCATCTGTAAATAATGACAGTTTAACTTCTTCCTTTTCAATTCAGATGCCTTCTATTTCTTCTTCTTATCTGCTGTGTCTAGAGCTCCCAGTACTGTGTTGAATAAGAACAGTGAAAGTGGACACCTTTGGCTTGTTCCTGATCTTAGGGGAAACACAGTTCTTGCCCACTGAATATGATGTTGGCTGTGACTTTTTCGTATATGGCCTCTATTATGTTCCCCGTATTCCTATTTTGTGAGTTTTTATCATGAATGGGTACTAGATTTTGTCAAATGCTTTTTCTGAATCTACTTATATGACTATGTGATTTTGATCCTTCATTTTGTTTATATGGTATATCATATTTATTGATTTGCAGAGGTTGTGCCAATCTTGCATCTCCAGAATAAATCCCACTTAGTCATGGTGTATGATCTATATAATATATTGAATGATCCAATTTGTTAACATTTTGTTGAGGATTTTACATCTATGTTCATCAGGAATATTGGCTTATAATATTGTTTCTTTGTGGTGCCTTTATCTGGTTTTGGAATTAGGATAATGCTGGCCTTCTAAAATGAGCTTGGGAGTCTTCCCCGCTCTTTAGAATTTTTTAGAATAGTTTGAGAAGGATAGGTATTAGTTTTTCTTTGAATGTTTGGTAAAATTCACCTGTGAAACCATCTGGTCCAGGACTTGTTGGGAGTTTTTTGATTACTGACTCAATTTCATTAGTTGTAATTGGTCTATTCAGACAATGGATACTACTCATGCATAAAAAGAGAATGAAATCTTACCTTTTGCAACAGCATGGATGGACCTGCAAAGTATTATGCTAAGTAAAAGAAGCCAGTCAGAGAAGGACAAAACCATATGATTTCACTTATATGTAGAATCTAATGAACAAAATAAACAAACAACATAGAAACAGACTCATAGATATAGAAAACAGACTGAGACCTATTAGAGGGGAGGTGGCTTAGGGGGCAATTGAGTGAAAGAGATGAAGGGGTTAAGCAAAACAAGACAAAACAAAACAAAAAAAAACCCAAAACTGATAGACATAGACAACAGTATGGTTATCACCAGAGGAAAAGGTAGTGAGGGGAGGTACAAGAGTATAAAGCGGGGATAAATGTGATGGAAGGAGACTGACTTTGGGTATGAACATACAATACACTATACAGATGATAAATTAGAGAATTGTATACCTGGAACCTGTATAATTTTATTAAGCAATGTCACCCCAATAAATTCAATAAAAATTGAAAAAATAAATACCTGTACTGTTTTTGACCTGTGGCTGGGAGGAGTTCTCAGATACAGAGGGCAGATTGTATGCATTCATATGCCATTTTATATAAAGGACTTGAGAATCTTCAGCTTTCAGTATCCACAGTGGTTCCTGAAACCAAACTCACATACATACCAAGGAACAACTTATGTTTTAGGGGGATCAAAAGTTGTATATAAATTTTTGACTGTGTGTGGTCAGTGCCCCAACCCCCTTCCCACCATTGTTCAAGGGTCAACTGTAAAGATTTTTCTTTGATAATATTGCATTGCAGTTGATTTAGTATGCATATTAAGGAACTACTAGTATCATAAACACACTGAATTATCAAAACACTTCTGAAGGGCTAGCCAAAGAACATATATGCATAACCCATAGACATAGACGACAGTGTGGTGATGGCCAGAGGGAAAGGACAGCAAGGGTGTGTATGGGGTAGGGGCAAAGAGAGAGAGAATGAGGACATCTGTAATAGTTGAAACAATAGAAATAAAGAGAACAGGAGTTCTGGCCAAGATGGAGACATAGATGGATGAGCTTCACCTCCTTGTACAGCAAAAAGAAGGAAACAACCAATTAAAAAAAAACAAACAACTAAACCAGAAGTGCCAGAAAATTGAACTGCATAGAAATCTGACAACCAAGGAGTTAAAGAAGAAACATGCATCCAGACTGGTTGGGGGGCAGAGATAGGCAGCTGGGGTGGAGAGGACATGTGGTAAGGTGGCAGCTGGTGGGCTGGGCAGTCCCACATTCATGGACAGATAAACTGGGAGGAACAACTGGGGAGCAAGACAGACCCTGCAACCCAAGGTTCCAGGGTGGGTAAAAAAATGCCTTAGAGCCTCTGGCTATAAAAATCTGCGGGGGTTGTGGTAGTGGGAGAAAATTCCAGTTTCTTAAAAGCAGGTGAGAGCCAAGCAAGCAGCATTGTTTCCTCTCTGACCTTTTTCCCACATATAGTGCCACAATGCAGCAAAGTGGGTTGCCCCACACAGGAGAATACCTAAAGTGCCACCCCTTACAATATAACAGGTGCGCTGAGACAAAGAAATGTGGTCCAAATGAAAGAACAGATTGAAACTCCAAAAAAAGAATGAAGCAATGAAGAGATAGCCAACCTATCAGACGCACAGTTCAAAACATTAGTAATCAGGATTCTCGCAGGAATGATTGAGTATAGATGCAAAATAGAGGCTATACAAAGTGAAGCAGTGAAGGCTATACAAAGTGAAATACAGAAAAAATATACAAGAAACCAATAGCGAAGGGAAGGAAACCAGGACTCAAATCAATGATTTGGAACAGGAGGAAGAAATAAACATCCAACTGGAACAGAATGAAAGAACAAGAATGCAAAAAAAAGAGGAGAGTCTTAGGAACCTCCAGAACAACTTTAAATGTTCCAACATCCAAATCATAGGGGTACCAGAAGGAGAAGAGGGAAAACAAGAAATTGAAAACTTATTTGAAAAAGTAATGAAGGAAAACTTCCCCAGTCTGTGAAGGAAATAGACATGTAAGTCCAGGAAGCTCAGAGAGACCCAAAGAAGTTATACCCAAGTAGGAACATATCAAGACACATCATAATTAAATTATACAAGATTAAAGATGAGAGAATCTTAAAAGCAGCAAGAGAAAAGGAGACAGTTACCTACAAAGAAGTTCCCATAAGACTATCAGCTGATTCCTCAAAAGAAACCTTCCAGGCAAGAAGGGGCTGGCAAGAAGCATTCAAAGTCGTGAAAGGCAAGGACCTACATCCAAGATTACTCTACCTGGGAAAGCTATCATTTAAAATGAAAGGGCAGATAAAGTGCTTTCCAGATAAGGTAAAGTTAAAGGAGTTCACCATCACCAAGCCCTTATTATATGAAATGTTAAAGGGACTTATCTAAGAAAAAGGTCAAAACTATGCAAAGTAAAATGACAACAAACTCACAACTATCAACAACTGAACCTAAAAAAAAAAAGCAAGAAAAAAAACCAAACCAAGAAAACAACTAGAACTGAATCAGAAATGGAGATCACATGGAGGGTTATCACTGGATGTGGGGAGAGTGGAGAAGAGGGGAAAAGGTACAGAGAATAAGAAGCACAAATGGTAGGTACAAAATAGACAGGGGGAGGTTAAGAATGGTGTAGGAAATGGAGAAGCCAAAGGACTTATATGTACGACTCACGGGCATGAACTAAGTGGGGGAATACTGGAGGGAGGGGGGCACAGGGTGGAGGCAGATAAAGGGGAGGAAAAAGATGGGATAACTGTAATAGCATAATCAATAAAATATACTTAAAAAAAGAAAAAAATTATACTTTTTCTAATGGAATATTGATTCCATGTCTCACACTTCACATTATTTTTGTTAATATAACAGTGAATATCATTAATACTGTAGTATTTAATTAGCAAGCACTAAATAATTTAATTTTTTAGAAGAAATCTCATATTAATTCTTGATATAGATTAAGTGCATCTCCCTAGATTGTTATAGTCAAGGCAGAAAAACCAGGTTGCAAAAGCATAGTAAAAGTTGAAATATCTATTTACCTCCTTTAAGTCAATTTAATTAATCAATTATTCATTGAATACCACCCATGTGGCAAGCATATTGCAAGGCAATGCAGGGCATAGATAGGAACAGATACAATTTGGATTCTTAAGGTCCTTATTGTGTAAAAGTGGAAAGACAAAGTATATAACTAATAACATTAGCTCTGGCTGGTGTGGCTCAGTGGATTGAGCACCTGACTGAAAACCAAAGGGTCGCCGGTTCGATTCCCAGTCAGGGTACACACCTGGGTTGGGGGCGAGGTCAGGTCCCCAGTAGCGGGCATGAGAGGCAACCACACATCATTGTTTCTCTCCTTCTCTTTCTCCCTCCCTTTCCCTCTCTAAAAATAAATAAATAAAATCTTTAAAAACAAAAATAATAACATTAGTCAGATTGTGATAAGACGAAAGGAAACATAAAAATAAGAATCACAATTTAGGAGATAAACATTACTTCATGGATTATTTAGTTCAAAACAATCTTTTTAATCTTGAAGAAATTGTGACTTAGATAAGTAGAGGAACTTGACAAGAAAGAGAGTCATTTATTTATTGGGGACATTTACAGTGAGCCTGGAATGTGATATGTACTTTCCAAAGAATGGGTTGGATTTAAATAGGTACATATTGGAAGGGGCATTCTAGAAGAGAGGAGGTGTATGACCAAACGAAAAGAGGCAAGAATGCATAGGACCTATTCCACAATCAGCAAATAGTCAATTTAGCTTGAATTTTGGACAATGTTCCTAAAACTTTAAAGTGTATAAGAAGGTTTTTAAGCCTGAAAGTTCCAAGCCTAGAGATTTTGCTTCATTAGGTAGATTGGGTTCCACATACAAATTTGAATGAGTGATTCAGAGACCACCCTCACTCATCTCTGGAGTGAATGGTGGGAGTCAAAATCATAAGCAAGAAAGTGACATGATTAGCCCTACATTTTAAGTAGAGAAGCTAGATTTCTTTTCTTTTTTATTTCTGAGACTTGAGAGTGCGAGAATAAAGACTAATTTCTGGAAATGTTTCTTGAATGCTCTGTCAGTATGCCCAGGCAATTCAAATTGGAGATTAGGAAAGAGGCCAGGGCTAAAACGGGGAGTTGGGACTCATTCTCAGAGGAGATGGTAGGAGCCATGACATTAGATAAGTCTGTCAAAGCAGAGGGTTGGTTAGTAGGAAAAAGGAGACCAAAAGACAGCTCCTTGGGGACAGGCCCACTTTTTGAGATTGGGAAGAAATTAGTAACAAATGAGTAAGTACAGAATAGTCATGGTGGCAAGCAGAGAAATGGAAACCTAAGAGAATAGCTACGTATTTAAAGTTGTGTTCATTCTGGAAGCCCAGAGTTGCAGAAAATACAGATCAACATGACTCACAGAGATTTGGGAACCTCCATGACTACATGATGCCCCCCAGCAGGCACAAGCCTAGGACTTACACTTAAAATTAGCTAAGTTCTTAACTGTCATACAATGCACTTTCCAGTTCCATTCCAATTTGGGCTCTCGCCCAACATTGCCTGATAAACCACTAGGCTCTTATCAGAAAGATAAGTGGGAAACTTTTGGAGCTCCATTCAATATTTGGGACTTTTACTTGTCTGCATGAACTGTAACACTAACTGCTAAGTTTCAGAATGCTCCATGCAACAAAGATTCTGCATTACGAGTGTGCTATTCAAGATGAAAAATGTCCACACGTCAAAGCAAAAGAAGCAATTGGGTCACAAAAACCATCCACAGAAATAGCAAAAGTATCATTAAAGTTCATTCTTATCAGAACCTGTAAAAAGAGAAAGCAGGTGTCCTCCAGGTGGTCCTGTTTTCAGAGGAGAAATTTCATGATGTTGGAAAAAGTGTTACCTATTATAACACATCTAACAAAGAGAACACAGGGTGCCATGAAATGCAGGCCAAGGCAAGATAAAAATCTCAATTCCATTTAACACTCCCCTACCAAAGTGTGTCTGTGTGCGTGCACGCGCGCGTGTGTGTATATATATATATAGTTAAATATATATATTTATACTTCTGATTGTTAAAATATGGTCATATATATATATATATACTTTTAAATTCATTGCATTAACTGCCTCTTAAACCTCTTGACTGAAGTTATATTTCTATAAAAATTAAATAATATCCTTAATATTGAAGGATATTTATAGTCAGAAAAATATATTTTAACTTCATATCCAATGTGTAACATCTTTCCAAACAATTTACACTGTTAATACCTACAATATCACTCAATTAACATTTCATTATCACCCTGAAGAGGCTCAGTTGATTGGGCATCGTCTCACAAATCAAAAGGTTGCCAGTTTGACTCCCGGTCATGTGCCTGCCTGGGTTGTGGTCTGGCGTGTGTGAGAAGCAGCCGATTGATGTGTCTCTCACACATCGTTGTTTCTCTCCCTCTTTCTCCCTCCCTTCCCCTCTCTCTAAAAATAAATAAATAAAATCTTAGAAAAAAGTTTCATTATCTTTTCTGTGGGACTATCAAGAAGGGTTTGAATCAAATGCTTCGACTCAATTTAAGGTACATTATTTGGTTTTTTACTTTACCTACCACTACTCTAGAAAACCTATTTTTATAAAAAGGAAATAGTATTATCTTGACATATTTCATCTAAAGGGCTCAATTCATCTAGTATTTACTGTATTATTTTCCCAAAGTCGACAATTTCTCTACTTAATGATCCAAATGAATTTTTTTCCAGGAAACAGGGTCTACCTTTATTTTCTTTTCAAGATTTGTTTAAATGTTTTTTCTTATTAAGACATTTTTTGAGGAGCAATTTTAGGTTCACAGAAAAATTGAGGGGAAGGTTACAGAGATTTCCCGTATATTCCCTGTTCTGATGCATAAATATTTTATCCCATTACCATCCTTCATCAGGGTGAGTACATTTGTTGCAATTAATTAACTTACGTTTATACTTCATTATCACCCAAAGTCCATAGTTTACGTTAGGGTTCACTCTTGTTGTTGTATATTCTGTGGGTTTGGACAAATGCATAATGACATGTACCTGTCATTATCATACTATACAGAGTATTTCTACTCCCCTAAAAGTTCTTTGTGCTCCACCTATTTATCCTCCCCTGACTCCAGCTCCTGATCTTTTCACTGTTTCCATAGTCTAGCCTTTTGAAGAATATCAGACAATAATAACATACAGTATGTAGCCTTTTTAGATTGGCTTCTTTCACCCAGCAATATACATTTAAGTTTCTTCCATGTTATTTTATGGTTTGATAGCTCATTCCTTTTTTTAGGGTAGAATAATATTCCTTTGTCTATATGTACCATAGCTTATTTATTCACCTTCTGAAGGACATCTTGGTTGCTTTCAAGTTTTGACAATTATGAATAGAGCCAGTTCTTTTGTGGACAAAAGTTTTCAGCTCTTTGAGTAAATACCAAGAAGCACAATTCCTCAGTCAGATGGTAAGAGTAGAGAGTATATTTACTTTTGTAAGAAACTGCCAAAGTGTCTTCCAAAGTGGCTGTACCATTTTGTATTCCCACCAGCAATGAATGAGAGTTCCAGCTGTCTTATATGCTTGTCAGCATTTGGTGTTGTTAGTGTTTTGGACATTAGCCATTCTAATAAGTATATAGTAGTATCTAATGGCTGTTTTAATTAGCATTTCCCTGATGCATGTGATATAAAGCATATTTTTACATGTCTATTGGCTATTTGTATATCTTCTTTGGTGAGGTATCTGTTAAGGACTTTGGCCCATTTTTTAACTGGTTTATTTTTTAATGAGTTTTAATAGTTCTCTATATTTTAGATAACGGTCTTTTATCAAATGTGTCTTTTAAAATATTTTCTTCCAATCTGTGTCTTGTCTTTTCATTCTCTTGATACCTCTATTTTTAATCTACTTTTTAATTTACATTTTTAATTGAGGCTACATTTATGCATTTTTGTTCTTCTACAGCACTCCCATTTCTTCTGATTGTTAAAATATGATGACAAAGTCTCCAAGATTTATTTCTGAGTTAGTTTTTCAGTCTTTGTCTTGTTTTGTTCTCTTCAATTACTTGATGGCACATTTTAAAAATCTATATCAGTGAGAGTCAGTTTTCACTGTTGAGGCAGGGAATTTTATTATCTGGGGCTTTGGGACTAGCCTTGTTTCTGATTTCACTGCCACAGTGCTTTTCCTGTTCTGAGACTGCTGTGCTATCAGCTAACTCTGGTAATGAAATCCTGTTCCATACTCAGCTTCTGAGTAGGTCTGGATCATCAGGCTGCGTTCCCACCTTATATCTATATATCAATCCTTAGTTATCTTAGTTCCCTTATTATCAGTTTGAGACAGCAACTTGAACCCAAGTCAGTGGATGAGGCTTCATTGACTCCATTTATTCTCTTAAGTCCTCCTTCCCTAGGAAATGTCAAAGGGTGGAGATTTTGCTAACTTCTGAATCAGGCAGCTAACTAGATTACCTTGCTACTTACCCTACATTTGAAATTAAATTATCTGTTGTCAGTGCTTGCTTCAATCTTGCGTGAGCCTACTTTGAACTCTTGCTTCTCTCATTGGGGCTAATCTTTGCAGTCAGGTTGGCTTCCTCCAGTCTTCAATATATACTTGTTTCAGCTTTCTACTCACTGCTTACTCTTAACTTCTCTATCCCGCCCTGCATTTTCCTGCATTTTCAAGGACTGAAACCTGCCTTAATACCTTAGCCTGCCTAATTGATGACAATACAGTCAAACCTGGATTCTATAACACCTTGGTTCTTGAACAATTTGGTTCTCAACCAGGTTTTCCACGGAAAATACATCTCAGTTGTTTAACAAAACTTTGGGTCTCAATTCTCTACCCAACAGCCCCTTTGTCCTGATACCTGTATGATCAGTCACCTGTCTCTCAGGCAACGAACAAAGGAGATTCGGTTTTCAAACAAATTGCTTCTCAAACAGTCTTCTGGAATGAATTAAGTTCAAGAATCGAAGTTCCATTGTATACCTGTCTGGACCTGGATAACTGAACACACTTAAACATTAGATGTTTTCTTATTTCCTCACCTGTGTTGGATTTAATTATTATTTAATGGTGCCAGATTCTTTCCAATATTAGAAAAAATAAGGCAAAATTCAAGTTGAACATTTTGTAAAAAGGGTTGACTTCAGTCAATATTAGTGCCCTGTTAGGCGCCCATTCCACCGTGAATTTTCTTGAGGGAAACATATGTCCAGGGAACAAAGTCAGGCATAAGGATGAAACTGCTCCACAAATGTTGAGCAGAGCTATCTTTGGCTATCTGCTTTGACCTTGTCATTCTCTTTTGTATAAACTTTATGGTGTTATTAGAAATAACCATCCCTCCCCATAGTCCTTTAATTCTTCAGACTCTTCATGTAGCTCCAGGTGACTGGCCACTTAACTCCCCAAACCCTTATCTTCAACGGGCATTTCATCTCAAGTAACCTAGTAATTTGATGCTGTGAGATCCTGAAGTTCTATCACTTAACATAAACTGGATTTTCACTGTTCTTAATTTCAACCAGGCCCTCCTTTCCCATAATGAATTATGGTCTGCAACCATGCCCCTTCATTTGCTCTATAATTTAGCTAATAAAACTAACTTCACTTGATTTAAGCAGAAAATGGTTTTATTACACAGATACTAGGTAATTCTCTCAACTTCTTCAAGGCTATAAAACAGGGAACAGTGATTAAATCACAGCCCAGAAATAGTCTTGTGAAAACGCAACTGCCACTCGAATCATGCACGTAGCTGGGAAAGAGAGTGTCTCATACTTTGAGCTTTTATAGTTGGAAAAGTGTTCAGCCTCATGTGGTGGAAATTCCCCAAACATGGAAAAGGAATTCATATGTTGGACAGCCAAAAAGAATAAAAATGTCCACCACACTATCTTTAGCTTATACTGTGGTGGATAGAAGAAACTACAATTGGTTTATATTCTTTAATAGTGTACATTAGAACATATATTAATTTGAATAATTTATATCTTATCCAATAATTAACAGAAAACCCCATCTGTTGTATAAATTTATAACAGAACAAAATGAGAAAATGTGGACTTTAGTCTTAAAATAGTAGAAGAATGGATCAAAAATATTATAAAGATGGTAAGGAAATTTGACAAATCTTTCTGTCGCTGTTATGTAAGCCTAAATTCTGGGACCCCTGAAAGTTCCAATGGATACAAAGGAAATGTAAAATGAAAAAGAATTAAATTTCACTTGATAGATTTGGCTTTTTCTATCAAACACAGTATTTTTTGGTTTACTTTTCGTGTTCCATAGAATTTATTTTCTTGGCAAATATAAATATGATAGAGAAAATGTTTGATGAAATATTACAGCTCTGTGTTTATGCTACCAATTCTAGGTGATGGAAAGAAATGGAAACCAATGGGAAACTGATAGCACAACAATGGGGCTGTCATATTGCTCAGGGTATATGAGATGACATATCTCATCTTGCTATGCCAGCATTCTACCCATTTTATTAACCATAACTTGCTGCTCAGCTTGGACAGTGCATCTCTTAGAGCTCTGGACTTCAGCCGATTCTTCCTTGTTTTCATTTCTTCCTCTTCCCACTGTCTGCTTACCTTCTGATAGACATCCAACACTAAATGACAACAATCTGTGTAATCCAAGACTTGAATAGTTATAGTATTATAAAATTCACACATTTATCATGTGAAACACCTTCAGTTTCAAGATATCATTCACAACTAATTGATGTTTTTACTAACAGATCATTGCTATGCTAGGAGAGATTCAGGATTAGAGAAAAACTCCTTTCAGTAATAACCAGGACATGCTCCAACCTACAAAATACAAAGCAAGCCCTAAACAGTGTAGCTCAGTTGATTGGAGGGTAGTCCAGTAAACCGAAAGTGCTCAGGTTCGATTTCCAGTCACGGCACATGCCTGAGTTGTGGGTTTTGTCCCCGGGTACACAGAAGAGGCAACCAATGGAGTCTCTCACGTCCATGTTTCTTTCCCCCTCTCTCCCTCCCTTTCTCTCTCTCTCTCTGAAATCAATAGGCATGTCCTCAGGTGGGAATAAAAGAATTTTTTTTTAAAGTACAAAGCAAAAAAGTACAAAGTTCCCAGATCATAATACTTGTTTTAGGAGTCTTCTGTTCAGATGTTATAAGCGTATTCATCACAAATCCCAAGGGAAATAATTTTAGACAGGATCCAAGTTCCATGTGTTTGTGCATTTGGTTTTCGATTAATGCATCTCCTATTGGTCCTATTGCCACTTGCTGCAGTTGTTCCATAAAGATTAAAATTTATTTTCTAAATCCCTTGTAGAAAACTTTTTTTCTTTAAGTTTTGTATTCCTATCAATTCTAAGAAATACACTCTTGAAACACTTATTACACAGATGTACTACAATTATTTTTGAATTTTCTATCTAGGTGAATAAAAATTTAAAATAATAATCTATAAGTAACTATATAATAAAACACAGTTTGTGAAGTATAGCAAAATAAAATGAATGCAATTCTATTTTGGAGAAAAGAATATTTACAAATCAAATTGTATTTTCAAAAATAACATATTGGATAATTTTTTGCAACATAAGATTTATACTTGTAAATTGGTTAACAAGTAGTTTTAGTCCTTGCCATTTCAAGTATTTTCCTTGAGTACCACAGCTAATTTGAAAATAAAAACAATTATATCCGCCAATTTTATTCTAATTTAATTTTTACAAACTTGATCACGTCACATTTTTTCTCTTACTAAAACTGAGAGGTTTGTCTAATCTAGAAAGCCAGTGATTTGACTTTTTTCCTCTTACGTGTCCCCCTGAATTTGCTTCCTGATTGATTTTTTTTTTTTTTACTCAAAACTGACTTAATAATACTTGCTTTGAATTTGAATCCTAAGCAAAATTTGGGATAAAATTGGAAATATGGTTTCCATGAAAACTAACACTATGATATGCACTTGAGAGTTGGCACCAGAATAAAGGTGATTATTTCCTAATTAACTGACCAATGTGTTGAATCTCTTTTAGAGCAATGCCTGGTTGTGTCAGGAGGCATGGAACCAATGCACCATGGTGTTGTAAAAGCGACTACAGTAATGGGTGGTTTATTTTGCCTCTCTTATCAAGTTCAGGTTTATCTGATTACATTTCAGCTTTGGAGAAGCTTCCAAGCTGGACACTAGAGAATTTCACTTTTCTCAACATCCACTGAACCCTGGCTTCAGGTAGTTAAATACTTTCCTGAAGTAGCAAACACATTTTTAACTACAGTACAAAAAATGATATCCAAGAAGTTTAATTAATTATAGATAGAATAACTGAAGAATAAAAACAATAAAGATTAAACTGATCATGCACATAAAGCATATTGTTATGTCAGAAAAATTATTCTTTCTCTTTAAATTAGTGATATATTACATAGTGTTTTGAGATACTGTTACGGAAAAATGAAACGACCAGACACTGAGGGGTTAGGAGCACCATCTTTATTTACGTGCACGGGCCCAGAGGAGACAAACTCCAAATTCTGAGCCCAGAACAATAGCCCCACATTCCCTTTATGCTGGGCTAAGCGGGGGAGGGTATTGGGAGGCGGAGTATAGATTTGGCGCGAAAAGGGTTTACAGAGGTGAGAGAGAAGCATTTACATCATAAGTCAGGGCAATTAGCATTTCATCTTTGGTATGAGCCTTGATTTCCTCTACAATACCACATTGCTATATAAATTCAAAGTATTATGATTGAAGCATTGGTGACTTTGTCATAATTTTTTTTTCTATGTGAAATTTTCCAAACATTTCTGTGAGACTACAGGTTGTCATCATTGTAGCTAATGAATATTTTTAAAAGCCATGTAGAAACATGACATGAATATCATAGCGAGTTGCCAGTACACAGGGTACCTTTTTATAAATGGAATACATATTAACTAAATCGATCTGTATTCTCTTAAAAAAAACCCTTCTTATAAAAATTTCATTCCATTTCTTTTAATTATTTCTAACTAGTTACATATGCACAATAAACTCAGCTGGAGGAATATTTAAGTTGACCTAAAAGGTATTTATTATTAGCTAAAAGGTATAACATAACCCAAAACCAAGGAAAGGCGAAGACAGCAAGACCATTCCCTGTTTTAAAATATTTTCAGAGAACCATAACTTAATTTGTCATTGAAGATTAAGATATTCTTTTAAAATTAAAATAATAATGTTAAGTGAAGCCTAGTTCTTTTTATAAAATACTGATTTTATTAAAAATTTGATTATTTCTAAAATACATTTAAGTTCATTATACACCAAGATTACACTTATTGTAAATTTGTGTAGCTGGTCCACAAGCTCTGGGGAAAAAAGAGTTCATAGTGGGAGCTCTGACATTACCTTAAATATACACAAATCTTTGATATTAGGATCTGCTTTATGTTCATATTTACCTATGGATCATTCATTTTTCATAAGAAACTCTAATATGTCAAATGAACAGCAGCTGTTGAAAAGCATGCTTATTTTTCTGAGGGGATAAGAAATCAATGGCTGTAATTTAGAATTTTAATAATTAAAAATCCAAAAACACTCAAAAGTTTCTCAGATTTTTTCTCAAGTAACTTAGGGAATCAGAAGACGCAGCTGCAGTTCTAGTGGCCAAAACTAGATGGTGCTCTGTAGTTGTCAGTTCATCAAGTCAATTCCCAGAGGTTTAGAGTAGTTGGAATTAAGGGCTTAATTAAGGTTATATTTTATGATTCAATTAACAATAAGTTTTATATTTGACCCTTCTCCTTTTCTTTTTTTTTTCTTTTCTTCTTCCACAGACTTTTTATAGGGATCAGGAAGCATGCTTTTTTCACTTATTTCTTTAGTTATTTCTTGCCCCACTTCTTAGCCCTTATTCAATACCTGGAAGATTAGCAGACAGTTATATATACCGAAATTAAATCTTAGAGTGATATTTAAAGGAAATATTTGGTGTTACACAGCTAGACTAGAAGAGACATTCTGGTCTTTGTCCACCTTACCTAACAAGGTGAGAAAGTATAGGTAGGAAGACTAAATCCACTTTTGGGAAGGAGTTAGAAGAGCCAGAAATGAATCCTGGTGGTTGCTGTTCCTCCCATCATCATAGTAGTTTTGGCTCCCTTCCCTGATTAATCTAATTGTCCTCTGTCCTCCACGCTGAAAGATCTGTTGAAAGAAGAGCAAAAGGAAAAACAGGAAGGAAAAACACTCGAAAGAGCTCACAGATAAGCATATTCATGTGCCAGGCACTGATTTAAGCACTTGACATACATTTTCATTTTCTTTTTTGAAGTAATCAAGCGAGGTGTAAATGAGCCATCCCTCGTTTGCATACGAGGAATCTGGCACTCAGGTCAATAACTCCCAAGGTCAATGAGTGGCAGTTTAAGGATTTGGGCACAACCCTGTTTAATTCTATAATCAGTAGGGTTTCCTACAAACTGTGATTAAGGCAGTCAGAAAAACTAGTCATTGTTTCTTTCTTTCTTAGTGTTTGTCTACAGTAAGCTTGCCACACCATCTAGGTTAATACTGTACTTATATGTACTATTATACATACTATTTCATTTTATAGTACAGTCAGTGTAAAATGCCGGATAAGAATTTAAGTCCCTTGATAATAAATTTCTCTTTTAAGACAAAACTTAAGCACAGAAAAATGGTCAATTCCTATACATTTGCTGTTTATTTTATTTCTTATAATTGATACAAACTATCTTGTTTCACAATTTTTTAGTCAACGAGGGATCAACAATATGTGCTGTCGATAAAATAATTTCTCAAGAATACAAATAAAACTCTTTCAATTAAATTTTAACAACTGCTTACAATTCTGGTTATTATGTATGCATGCCATACAGAATATAAACAAATGGAAGAATGATTTCTTCCCTTATGTTTTTAATAAATGACCTGGTAAGACATATGTAAAGATTTATTCATTACACATTTGTTTACTAATGATTACGTGCAAAATAAGCCTAGGTACTGCAGGGGATCAAAGGATGCCCGAGTCAGGGCCTCTGGCCAAAAGAACAAAGTAGAACAAGCACCTGCCCTGGTACTGCCATACCCAGCCATGGATGCATTTGTCTGGACACAGTCCTAGGGAAATCGCTTACCACTGGAAGAAATGTGGTTAGCCTCGGGATAAGACTTTCATTTCCTGCCTGGTTTATAAGAACACCATATTTGCATAGGGATCCTTGAAATTGCTCCTTTACCATATGTATGACTGTGTTCCTTTCCTACACAACCTTTTGCCCGTTTCTGCATGGTTTTCCACAAATGTCATGTATTTGGAGACTAGAAGGAAACATTTGTCTTTCTCCGTCTGACTTATTTCATTTAGTGTAGTACCCTCTATAACCATCTGTGTTGTTGCAAATGGAAAGATTTTATTCTCTTTTATTGCACTGTATTATGTGGAATCTAAAAACAAAAAGAACAAGCAAAACAATGGACTCAGGGAAACAGAAGCCAAAAGGATGTTTTTACCAGAGGGGGTGGGAGATGGGTAAAAAGGGAATGGAAACATAGTCAATAATATTGTGATAAGTATACAGATGGTTCCTGACAGAGAATTCCTAGAATTAGTGGGGTGATCACGTTGTAATGTATAAAAATATTAAATCACCATATCGTGCACTTGAAACTAATATAACCAATATAAGGTTGTATACCAACTGTACTCATGTAAAAAAGTGTCATCACAGTGTAATCCATTGTTGATCATGTTGTATAGTTGAAAGTCATTAGTTTCTCCACTGATTTTTGAATACTATTCACTTTCTGATTCGAGATAATTCAGAACCTTTGTAGCTGACCTCTATGTGATGTCAGCTATGCCCACTGAGACCTTTCTGATGGTTGATTACTAGAGCAGCCGATCTCTCTTTTTCACTTCCTGAATTTGCCCCACTAAAATTAATTTTACAGTACCACTTCACTAGCTTTTCATAACAGTTGATTACAGTATTATCACATAACTGGGAATGATGCTCATACTGAAATGAAAAGCTACCGTCAATGTGTAACTTTTGTCAGAGGTGTAATTTTTAACATTTTCATTTTCCATGGTAGGTGCAGCTTTGTTAGCCTGATAGTTTAGGATTGGTTTTACATTCACTCATTAGCAGACTGATCTGGAATGTACTATACACTTCCACAGTCAGAGTCAGAGATCATGGAGTCTACATAGGTTGGCATCAAATATGCACCTTTACTTTCTGACTCCAAAACTTCTCAACCACCTTGGTCAATTTTTAGTCCTTATAGATTACATAGAGCCATGACACATTTTTTGCCATTAAATCTTTCTGACATCTTTATAATTTTTTTTAACCTGCGAATTCCTCCTGAGGAAACCAAAGACCAGAAAAGTGAAGGGCTTTTCCCAAGGCACACGGCTAGTATAAATCCCTTGGAACTGGGACTCAAAATTAGGCCTAAGTTGAATACAAATACTCATATTTATTTAACATTGTTACGTACCAGGCACAGCTCTCAGCACTTTACATGTATTAACTAACTTAAACCACAGCCCTTTTAGGGAGGTATAATTTTTGTCTCCATTTTACAGATGAATAATATGAGACACAAAGAGGGTAAGTGACTTCTCAAACTCCTGAAGCTACTAAGTGGCACACCTGGCTACAAACTCAGGCTGAACTCTGCTCTGCTGACTCTCTCTATGAAGGTCACAGTGGGTCTTATAACCACTTAGGCATCTCACAGGGCATTAGGATTTACTAGGATAAAATGTACCACAGCTTTTTGTAATCTGTAAGGAATCAGAATTGATCAGAAGGGCAGAGGAGATGTTTGGGGTCAGAAATGAAACGTGCTTGTGTTATGTTGGTGAGGCGCATTCCAGCCAGGTAATGACCAGAGTAGAATCAGAATATGTGCTGATGGAAACTTCCTCTTGATTTACCATCTTCCTCATCAAAATTTCCTTTAGGTGGTTAAGGGATCAAGATCAGGAAGTTAGGTGCAGGAAATGCAAATAATTATAGATCATGGGTCTATTCCCATATAATTATTAATCTACTCTAATTCTGTTCCTTTGTTTTAGATGATCACTTTCTCATCAAGACTGGATTTACAAGTTGCCTACTTGGAAATTCAAGAGGTTCATAGTGACATAAACAAACATTTTCTGTTCAGATTCCACAAATCTTAAAATTTCACCAAAAGACTAATTTTTCTCCTTATGTTAGTTGTTTTTGGCATCATCTCCCCAGTTGTGTTACTGCAACTGTGACAAGACTTTCACATCAAATTTTTTAGGACATCAAATTTGTTCTAATCAACTCTCGTCCTGGATTATTAGGTTGGTCCCACAGTGCAAAACTCATTTATTGTTGCCTCGGGTAAACAACGTATGCCCATTTATGACTCAAAGCTGCCTGTGGAACTGGTTGATCTCCCAGTGAATCTGATCAATATAAACAACCAAAGTATATAACAACGGCTGAAATAACTTTTAAAAATTAAACTTTTATTGCTCATTTATCTAGGTCATTGTGTCTCTTCAGCATTTATTTTCTCTATGGAAGAAGCTTAAGGGCTCTTAATAGATGACCTCAGAGAAAGCATGCCTTTTCCTCACTGTATTCCCGGAATACTGCTATGCTATGCTTTGTCTATATATAACCTGCCTACACAGATGTTACTTGGCTATTGTACTTTGCGAACATGGTGCCTCTCAGCAGAGCCCACCACATCTCAGCAGGCTGATGAAGCACCCCCCTCAACCCACATTCACATCTGACTGAATTTTCTTCTATTTCCTGCAGCCATTTGCTCTTAAATGCTTAGGATTTGTATTCAATTTTTCCCCCCATAGGAATCTGTGGCAATGTGCATTAATAAGGAATATTGGTTACTGAGACACTGAACCCAGAGCATGCTCAAATGGTGTATTTTCACTATAAAAAAGTATCCTCCAAATGCATGGCAAGTTTGTTAAAGTGGGTATAAGGAGAGAAAAGAAAAAGACCTTTAGAAATTTCAAAACAAGTGAAGTATAAATCACTAGTAGATTTTCTTTGTAATCCCAGCATTATACCGTACAGGATAAAGGTTTATGGTCCTTGTAATTTTTATCTTAGGTACTGCTAGTTCTATTCTTAGCTATATGAAGGTATTATCATTTTTTTTCACTCTCACAAAACTATATGGTTTGGTATCTTCTAGCCAGTGAATTCCACTTGTGTTTTAAGTGTTAAGAAGCAGGAAAGAATTTTTTTTAAGTTGGTTGCTTTTGCTTACTTTTAGGGATTTTTAAAATCATTGTCATTCAATATTTATTTTTATTTTCTTTATGGATTTATTTTGCATTAAAAATTTTCTTTAACTTGAGATTTGTTTGATTATTTCTTTGCTGTGCAGAAGTTTTTAGTTTGTGTTTTTGGTGTCATATCAAAAAAAATTATTGCCAAGACCAATGTCATGAAGCTTGATTCCTACATTTTCTTCTAGGAGTTTTATGGTATCAGGCCTTATGCTTAAGTATTTTAATCCATTTTGAGTTAATGTTTGTGAGTGGTGTAAGATAGGGGTCCAATTTCATTTTTCTGCATGGGTCGCCCAGTTTTTCTGGCATCATTTGTTTAAGAGTTTATCCGTTCCTCATTGGGTATCCTTGGCTCCCTTGGCTCATGTTAGCTGACCATATATATGGGGGGTTTATTTCTGGGCTCCTTGCTCTCTTCGCTTGCTCTATGTGTCTATTTTTGTGCTAGTATCAGACTTTTTTATTATCATAGTTTTATAATATAGTTTAAAATCAGGAAGTATAAGGTCTCTGGCTTTGTTCTTTCTCAAGATTGCTTTGGCTATTCAGGATCTTTTGTGGTTCCATATAAATTTTATAATTTAAAAAAAATTTCTGTGAAAAATGCCATTGGAATTTTGATGGGAACTGCATTGACGCTATAGATGGTTTTGGGTATATGGTCATTTTAAAAATATCAATTCTTCCAATCCATTACCATGGGTTATCTATTTGTGTCTTCACTTTCTTTCATCAAACTCCTGTAGTTTTCAGGGTATGAAAACCCTTTTACTCCCATGGTTAAATTTATTCTCATGTATTTTATTGTTTTTGATGCTATTGTGAATGGGATAGTTTCCTTTATTTCTTTTCAGATATTTCACTGTTAACATAGACAAAAACAACTGATTTATGTATGTCGATTTTATATCCTGCAACATTATTGAACTTGTTGATTAGTTGCAACAGTTTTTTTTACTCACAAATGGCCTTTATTACTTCTTGTCTGTCATAATCATTGTGATGGTACGTGTCTTTCCTTTCATACAGCCTATCTTTATGGAATGATTGCTGTATGTCATGCATATATATTTTACAGGTAAAGAAATTGGGCACAGAGGGATTAAGTAACAAATGTAAGCCATACAGCTTGTAAGTGGCAGATACAGGATGTGAAATCAAGTCAGTCTTGCTCTAGAGTTTGTTCTTAAACAATGTGCTTTATTACCTTTCAATATTCAAATGGCATAATGATTATTTAAATAGCCTTTGAGATATCTAGAAACACATTTAGCTGTTGAAATAGTCAATTTTGAAAAATATTTTTGAGATTAATGGTTAGATCATCTAACCATCGCAATATCTAACATGTAAAATATTTTGTGGTTGCAATCAGTTGCCAAGAGAATAAAGCATGACCTTTCTTGTAAGGCCTGACCTCTAACAATTTCCAGAGTCATCTGCACCACTCCCTACATTTTGGTTGACATCAATCAGCTTAGCAGCCCCTGAAATTACTATGCATTTAGCTACTTCTCGGCCTTTGTTTATGCTATATTTTAAAGACAGTTTGAAGTATTTCTGTCCTGTTGCCCAAAGGGAAAATTGTTTCTTTATTCAAGACTCACAGGGTGCTAGTTAACACTCCTATCTTTCTGTTCTGAACCAAAACTCCCTTGTCGGGTTTGTCTATTCCTTTAGAATCTAAATCTAAACTCCCTGAGGATGAAGTCAACCTTCACTCATCTCTGTGTTCCCTTTGTGCTTGGTTCAGAACTAATCGTCTGCCTGTGGTCACTCAGCTATTTTGGTCTGGAGCCAAGACTCAAAACCAGGCCTTGTAGACTCCTGTCAGATCTACGATCTTTCCACAAGATCATTTTGGTGATACTTAACACTGTAAAACTCTCTATTGTGTTGCCACCTATTTTTACTAGGATATGAATTCTTTCTAATTTCTTCTCTGTGTTTGTACCTATTTTTTAAAAGATTTTATTTATTTACTTTTCGGAGAGAAGGGAAGGGAGGGAGAAAGAGAGAGAGAGATTCATCAGTGTGCAAGAGATATATCAATTGGTTGCTTCTCAAATGCTCCTAACTGGGGACTGGACCTCACCTGCAACCCAGGCATATGCCCTGACCAGGAATCAAACAGGTGACCCTTAGGTTCCCAGGCCAGTGCTCAATCCATTGAGCTACACCAGCCAGGGCTGTATCTACTTTTGTCATGTAAGCTGGCTGTCACATCCAATCCATTGTTAATATGTGAAAAATTTTCAAATCTCTCTCTCTCTCCTTTAGCGAATTATGTACATTTTAACCTGTTAGTCACAGAATGACCTCCTCTCCAATCTGTTTTTTAATATTCCAAAGTATCATTATTCTTATATACTCTTGACTTTGAGGTCACGTGCTTTAAACCTCTCCATATACCTTGAAAGTTCATGTTTATCTTAGTCTTCCATGTCATTCTTTTCTCAGTCAGTTAGTAGTTCCACTAACAGCACAACCTATTATGTTTTTTCTATTCTATTTAAGGACCTGAGCTTAGAGGCATTGCCAAATCATTGTCTAGTAATTAGTCCAAAACATTTCACTTCCTCTTACTGCTTTCAACAGGAAAAGAAAAATTGGGCTAAGTAAGCCATTTCCAATAGAAATGTTTGTTTTAGATTTTTAAGGTTGGAACTGAGAAACATTTTTTTCACATTCTTTCTCAGGGTCAATTTTTTCCTATAATATTTTTTTTCTTTTCATTATACATGTATTGTATGCCTTTCAATTTTAAAAGAAAATAAACAATGATGTCTTAATTCTCTTACTTGAATTTCTTCTCAGGTTTCAAAAAATTTCCTTACTCTTATTTTTAATCATTTCTGTATTTTTATCTGTGAGTAGCAGATGTGTGTAGGCTCAGTTATGCTAAAGCAAAAATTAGGTACTAAAAATGTAATCATTCACCCTATGTTGATATGCTTAATTTAGGAAAGTAGATGATGATTATATGCAAGGTTCATGAGTCAATAATTATCTATGTTTAAATTTTAAAAGTTTATATTATAAATAAAGATATAGATTCAGCATGTATGAGACTTGTATAATTGTAATTAGCAATAAAAATTGAAAAAGAAACATGAAGTTGAAAAAATTGAAAATAGGTGAGAAAAAAAGTTAGAGATCAGCATTTTTTTAGCTACTCACTTCATAAACAGGTGTTGAATCCATGTTTACCTGCAATCACAGTTGTGGGGATGGGCAGAAAAGGTGACGAGATTAAGAAGTACAAATTGGTTATCACAGAATAGTCATGGTCAGATTGGTTACTACAGAATAGTTGGTGGATTATGAGAAAGATAGCCAGCCTATCAGATGCAGAGTTCAAGTCAGGATGCTCACAGAAATGGTTGAGCATGGTTGCAAAATAGAGGAAAAAGTGAAGGCTATGCAAAGTGAAATAAAGAAAAATATACAGGGAACCAACAGTGAAAGGAACGAAACCAGAACTTAAATCAATGATTTGGTGCAGAAAGAAGAAATAAACATTCAACCAGAACAGAATGAAGAAACAAGAATTCAAAAAATGAGGAGAGGCTTAGGAACCTCTGGGACAACTTTAAATGTTCCAACATTTGAATCATAGGGGAATCAGAAGGAAAAGAGGAAGGGCAGGAAAGTGAAAACTTATTTGGAAAAATAATGGAGAACTTCCCCAGTCCGGCAAAGGATATAGACTTCCAGGAAGTCCAGGAAGCTCAGAGAGTCCCAAAGAAGTTCGACCCAAGGAAGCACATACCAAGGCACATCATCATTACATTACCCAAGTAAAGATGAGAGAATCTTCAAAGCAGCAAGAGAAAAGGAGAGAGTTACTTACAAAGAAGTTCCCATGAGACTATCAGCTGATTCCTCAAAAGAAACCTTCCAGGTAAGAAGGGGCTGGCAAGAAGTATTCAAAGCCATGAAAGGAAGGATATACACCCAAGATTACTCTATCCAGCAAATTATCATTTAGAATGGAAGGACTGATAAAGTGCTTTCCAGATAAGGTAAAGTTAAAGGAGTTCATCACCACCAGGCCCTTATTATATGAAATGTTAAAGGGACTATCTAAGAAAAAAAGATAAAAACTGTGAACAGTAAAATGACAACAAACTCACAACTATTAACAACTGAACCTAAAACAAAAAAGAAACAAAAACAAAAACAAACTAAGCAAACAGCTAGAAGAGGACAGAATCACAGAAATGTAGATCACATGGAGGGTTATCATTGAGGAGCACGGGAGGGGAGAATGAGGGAAAAGGTACAGGGAATAAGAAGCATAAATGGTAGGTACGAAACAGACAGGGGGAGGTTAAGAACAGTATCGAAAATGGAGAAGCCAAAGAACTTATATGTACAACCCATGGACATGAACTAAAGTGGGTGGGGGGGATTGCTGGTGGAAGGGTGGTGCAGGGTGGAGGGGAATAAAGGGGAGAAAAAAATGGGACAACTGTAATAGCATAATCAATAAAATATACTTTAAAGAAATAAAACATAAAAGTTTCAGAATAGCGCTTTCCCTCAGCAGAGCATGTTCAAAGCATGCCCACACCTTCCTGTTCCCCTCTTTTTCTTGCCCTTCTGTCTCCTAAGTTCCAAGCTTTTGCTTCTTTTGCTTCTGTAAGTTGTTTCCTGAGCCTACTCAGCCCAGCTGGCTAACTTCTACAACATCTGTAACTTTCTAAATAAACATTCTCTTATAATTTGAAAAAAAGTTTCAGGATAGTGTTTAACAACCCCCATCCCCCCCAAAAAAACCCATAAACATAAAAATGCTATATTTTACAATATTTTCTAAATATCTTTTTTTCTTATAAAAGAGTCTTAAATTTCAGGTAGCACTAATTTTGCTGCTCCAATACAGTATAACTACTTGTAAGTCATGAAGGATTGTTTATATCAATTATTCACAAAAAGAAAGTTCCAGTTCTGACAGTCAATTTTTATTGAAGAAAGATGTGAGGCTATTGTTTATCATACGCTTCTGACTGAATTACATGAAATAAAAAGAAAGCAATGTGTTGCTTTCTTAATGAATGCAGACACTCATTGTTTAGTCCAGGTACATATAATATATCATATTATTTCATGTAATACATATAAAAGGCTGAATTTCAAACTCTACAATGTTAGCTAGCTTTCTTATATTAAAATTTTGATGATAGCATACTCAGTCTCTATTTTATTAAAATTTTTCTTTGGCTACTTTTAAAATATAAACAGCAATAAGGAGCTATGAAAACTTTATATTTTTGTTCCTGACAAGATTACTCAGACTTGTTATGCACAAAGCAGACTTTGAAACAGTTCTAGCATATCTAATTTTCAAAAGAGAGTGTACATGGTTTGATACATAACGCACATAGTACAATTACATAGGGAATTGTGTTGAGCCTGCCAAAAAAATTTTAATAATGATACAGTTAGACTATCCTGCTCTCCCCCCAAAAAACCCCAAAGGTAAAAAGCATAGCATATTTTAAAGATAATTATTTCTGAGATACTCCAGAACCCTAACATTTTTCTGGTAGTTATATCTGTAATCTGGATGTCTTTATGATTGTATTATTGAAAATGAAATCTTTACCTTTGCAGAATTTATAAAATCCCTACTCTAGAAAAAGGTAACTTTTATAATGGTTAAAGGCTGTAGCTACTACCAAAAGTTATTAACTTGGCTCATAATCTTCTACGAATATATAAAAATGATTTGGAATAAAATTTTAAATCATTTGTAAAGAACTAATTACTAAAGGCTTTCAAGTCATCCATCAGCCTGATGTTTTATATATATATATAAATTCAGCCTGATGTTTTTATATATATATATATATTTATATATATATATTTTTTATTTTATTTTATTTTATTTTATTTATTTTTTAAATTTATTTTAGAGAGAGAGGGTAAGGGAGGAAGAGAAGGAGAGAAACATTGATCGGTTGCCTCTCATACGTTCCCTGACTGGGGAATGAACCCCCAATGCAGGCATATGCCCTGACCAGGAATGAAACCTCTAACCTTTCCTTTTGTGGGAGGACACTCAACAAACCAAGCCACACTGGCCAGGGCCTGACATCATATGTTTTGAACATAATTTACATTTTCCACCATATTTAAAATACTTTGGTTGATTATTCTTGCTAATGTTGGGATTATAATCCCTAGACTTGCATTTATATTTGAAGTAGCAAAAAATTATTCTCTTTTGGCACTTGAGATGGTTGGCATGGGTTAGTATGTAATATTTGGTCAAATTGTTACTGCTTGCTTTTTTTGTTGTTTGGTTTTTTATGTGTTATATATGCACAATCTGCAAGACACTATTTTTTACCTAATTACAACTAATATTTCTTGAGAGAGAAGAAAGATAAACTCCATTTTTTACATGGATCAATGGCATATAAAATATTTCCTCATAAAATTGAATTAGTCCTCTACAAAGAATTTAAATGGACTATAAGAAAAGAAGATAAATTTTAGGCAATGGTGTGTTATAAAGTAGAAACATTACAATCTATATTATTCAGCAGTTTTTTTTTTTTTGTTTATAAGTAATATAAATTTAAGTTCAAGTTGACTAACATAAAAGAGGAAATTCATTACTCACATTATGGAACACTCAAGGGTTAGGTCCTGCCTCAGGGATTGCTAAATTCAGATGCTCAATAGATTTCTTTTTCATTTCTCAGCTCTAATGTGCTTTGTGCTTGTTGTACATTTCATGCAAATCACCTATCTAAGGTGGCCTCCAGAACCTCTAGGTTTACTCCTAGCTATTCTCAATACTTCCAATAAAATTGCAATACTAAGTATCATGGGATGCCTTGCATCATGCACACATCCTTGCAGCAAAGGAGGTGGAATGTGCTCACGGTGCAAAGATAGGCCACATGCCCACTCCTGTATCAGAGCTATTGTCGGCTCCAGCCAGGCTGCACAGGCTGCAAGTACTAAAGCTGGTTTCTGAAAGGAAAACCACATGATATTACCAGAAGACAGATGCTGAATAGGAAAAAAACAATAAATGACTACCTTACTCTTAGAGGTAGGTTACTGTAGTCTAACTATTGCTAGATAACTTCTACTGACTCAATATCTTTTCCACATAAAATGCTTGATTTTAGTTTTAAATGACTAGCATTAAGAATGTAGGCTCATTTTGATTTTTATGGTACCAGAATGAAAAGATAGAGCCTTTGGAAGCAAGCTTACAAGGAATTATCTCTCGCCTCAGATCTACATAAAGGAAAGCAGGGTTTTAATTATGTTCATTAATGAATTTAAAGCATATTTTATGTTCTGTTAGTCTAGTATTTCTATAGCACCACTTTTATTATTTTGTCATTGCATATAACTATAAGACATTTTTAAAACACATTTTTGTTTTCCTTTTTCCCATCATTGGTAAGCTGGTTTTCTCTGCCAACATGAAGTTCACCATTATATTTCCAGGCAAAGAAACAGAGGAGGAAAGGTGTCTTCTTCGGAAGGAAGAAGTTATGATGCAGGGGGAAGCCTGCCCCCTTTGTCCAGGGTTTGTGCGGGGAGTCAAAGGCAGGACAGGGATCTTCAGTAGCAGACTGGAGAGACATAGTCAGCTGGAAGAAGCCAATGGATCCTGACTGAGCTGAGATGGGATAGACAAGGGATTTATTAGCATCAGACGCTAGCAGCAGGTGCAGAACTGTGATTCATCCAGTATGCATAAATATGACAGTACTGGTTGTTTATAGGCAGTGTTGGTATTCATAGGTGCCCATGTCATACTGGTTTAAAAAAATTTTTACTATCATAACCAATAAATGACAATCAAATTTCAGCAGTTCGTTAATCAGTGCATGTTCAAGTACAAGTTAGCATGAGGCCAGCATGCCCTCTCTTCCCCAGTGCCATGAGGTGATACTACATTTTTCTCCCACACTCAAATGCCATCTTGAAGAGAAATAGAGGAAGGAGAATGAGGCATTATTACAGGATTACTTTAGAATTATGCTAATAATCTGTACAGATAATTGGTTGGACTAATATTTGAGACCAGTTGGGCTAAATTTAGCGTTTATTTCAGCCCTACTTCCTGGTGAGTGAGGGGGTTAGTCATGAAGATTAGATCAGCTATAGAGAAATGAAGAAGCCATATTATATGCACATCCAACTTGTGGTGTGTGTAAATTTGCAAGCCTATACATATATAAATGAATTAGCTCTGATATAAATTCCTACTATTATCATTAGCTAGGTGCCAGTTAATTTACCCATAGACATTTGCCTAGGATCTCTTTGTGATGTTAAAACATGAAATATAACTAAGTATCATAATATAAATAACAATATAACAAAAACATAAAAATATAAAATAAGAGTGGCCTTGAACCCTATAAGTGCAACTATGACACAACTGGAGAATAATATTTTAATAGTGAAAAAGAACACTAAAAAACACCTTTAGATCATTATCTAAAATGAGAAAAAGGTGGAAATCAATTAGCTATAAGAGGGGTTAGTTGTCTTTTCTTCTAGGTAAATTTAGTAAAGACTATACCTTTTTTAAAAAATATTTTTTTTAATTTATTTTTAGAGAGAGGGGAAGGGAGGGAGAAAGAAAGGAAGAGAAGCATCGATGTGTGAAGAGAAACATCGACTGGCTGCCGCTCACACACCCCCAACTAGGGACCTGGCCCACAACCCAGGCATGTGCCCTCACTGGGAATCAAACCGGCAACCTTTTGGTCCACAGGCCAGCACTCAATCCACCGAGCCCCACCAGGCAGGGCAGATTATACTTTTTTATAATTAGATTATCTAGTAATGGAAATAGTAGTAAAGGTTAAAGAAAAAAATAGGAAAAAATTTCAGCAAATATTGTATAACAGATACAGATAATATCCTAGTGATAGGATATTAATAAAATTGATATTAAATATCAATATCCAGTACTGATAGATAATACATAGGGCAAAAAACCCACTAAAATGTATATTTACATAGGAAGGATATACACAGAAAATTTGCAAAGGAAAAACAAAAATAAAACATGTGGAAATGATTATTTTCAGTAATTAAAGACAAATCACATAAATGATTTATAAAAATAAAAAAGACCCTTAGGGGGATGACAGGGGAAAGGGAGGGGAAGGGGCATCAAGGAACATGCATAAAGGACCCATGGACAAAGCCAAAAGGGGGAAGGATTGAGGGTGGGAGGTGGGGGTGTGTGGGGCTGGGGAAAGTGGTGGTGGGAAAGTGTTGACCAAAAAAAAAGTGCACAGGGGGAGGCTGGGAGTAGTGCGGGAAATTAAGAAGCCAAAGAATTGGTGTGTGCAGCCCATGGACATGGACTAAGAGATGCGGGGATGATGGGATGGGGTGCAGGACGGAGGGGATAAAGGGGGGAAAAATGGAACAACTGTAATAGCATACTCAATAAAAGATACAAAAAAAGACCCTTTTTCACTGTTGAAATAGTGATATTGTAAACTTTTTACTAATTTAGCCATGTATATCGAGTGATAAAAGAAAGAAATATGGGGACCATAACTTAAGAAACTAACCTCAAGTATGAAAAATTCTAGATTCACAAATATATTCATCATGATTTTTAGCAGTGAAAAAGAGGAAACCACCTAAACATACCAAAGTAGGAGAATGAGTAACTACTCCTAATTTTTGGCATATTATTCAGGTACTATAAATACAAGTTATTAGAACCAGAACAAAATATTTTTTCATGCTTAAAGAAAAAGGAAGCCATTATAAGATTTATGTTATTATTATTTGTAACAAAAATATATTAAAAATAAGATTATGTCAGAGTGGTGGAAGAATTAGGCATTATTTTTATGTTTTCCAACTACTCATGATGTAGTTAGAAATTTTTTTAGTGGCTAAAATGTGTAAAGGAAGAAAGTATTGTTCTGGGCGTGAAAAGCCCTGGCTTCTCTCTTGGCCATGGCATTGACCCTGCAGTGACGGTGGGAGCTGCAGTGGATATTTAGGGCTCTAGTTTTCTTTCCTACAGGTGTCATTCGGTGCAATCTATTCATTCGAGTCTTTCAAACTCTAAAATTATGTTATCTATGATTTATAAATAATGAGCACAAGAGAGAGTTATTTTTAAATTTATTTCAGAATATTGTTGCAAAGATGATATGGAAGTGGAGCATAACTCTCTGGTGGGTGAGTTTATAAACAAAAATATAAATAATGCATATAACAAGTTTGTTCCATGCTTAAAATATTGTGTGAATTATAGAAAAGTTATCGACAAAAGAAAGTGTTATTAAATAAAAGCAAAAGATTAAAAAACACTCAATGACAATTTTAACAATATATATTTTGTGCAAAGCACTGTGTAATAAAAATACAGAAAATCTAATTTGAAAGATAAAATTAAAAAATGAAAAGTTACATTAAATATGATGCAAAGTTCACTCATTTTAAAATTAGAATAATTTTTGTGTGCTCTAGTTAAAATGTTTGCTTATTAGGTAATGAGTATATTTTGCTACATTATCTTTGAAAAGTTTTATTTTTATGCTTATATTTAGATCTATAATCCAGTTGGGAATTAATATTTTTAAAAAAATATGTTGTCATGTAGGAGGTACTTCCTCACATGCTCCTTTTTCCAACACCCTGCATGCCACTTTTGACATAAGTCATATGTATGTGGGTTTGTCTCTAGATCCTCTGTTCTGGTCTATTTGCCTATCCTTAAACTCATACCTCAGAATCTTAATTACTGCAGTTTTATAATAAATCAGTATTTGGGAGTGTAAGTCCAGCTTCACATCATCTTCTTCACAATTGCTTTGGTTCTTTGCATTTCTCTATCCGATACATTTTGGAATCTGCTTGTTGATTGATACACACTGAAGAAAATAACCTTTAAGATTTTCATTGGTATAACATAAATATGGCTTAATTGTGGAAACTGGTATCTTTACAAGCAAATTTATCAAGTCATATATGGTATATCCACCATTTACTTAGGTATTTAAGATGATCTATAATTTTTTTTATTTTTCTCTGTATTGAAGTTTCACACTTTATCAGAATTATTCCTTTGTATTGCATATTTTTGTTGTTTTAGTAAATGGTTTTTTAAAAAGAAAATTTCATTACATAATGATATTTTGCCAGTAAATAATGTTTATATGGTGATCGAACACTGCTGCACTCACTTATTAATTCTAGCAGTATATAAAAATTCGTTTGAATTTTCTACTATTCCATTATGTTATCTATGAAAAAATCAGGGTTCAATTTATTTCTCTTCATGATTTATTCTTCACTTGTTTTCTTCAGATTAATAAAGTATTTCTAAATTCTATTTCCTATATGTTATTCCATATATTAAATATTATTTTGCTATTCTTACAATGGATATCCTAAAAATTGCAACATGCATACTTACTAGGATCTCATAAAATTTAGTCATTATTTTACCTCTCAAGCAATTCAATAAACTTTAAACACTTTATTTATCCCCTCCTCCTTTTGATATGTATATATTTTTTAACCAAAAAAATACATTACATTTGATTTTGTCAGTCAAAATCTATTTAGTTTTATCTACTTGTTTATGTTTTTAATTGGTTTCCTTCTTTCCTGAATTTTTGTGCTACTATCTAGTGTAATTTTCATTTTGTCTGAAAAAACTCCTTTAGTATTTTATGTTAGGATGTGTGATGATGAAATCTCATTTTTGTTATTTAGATATGCTTTTATTTTCTCTTCAATTTAAAAGATAATTTTGGGGGTTGGAATTTTAGATTGGCAGTTATTTTATTTTAAATATTTTTACGGTTTTATTCCATTGCCTCTGTCATGCGTTATTTCTTTTGAGAAGTAAGGTATAAATCTTATGTAGACATTTTGAAATTGTCTTTTTTCCCCTTATGCTTTTTATTTTCTTCGGCTTTTAGTAGGGTGTTCATAGATGTGGTTTTCTTTGCATTTATCCTGTTTGGTTTTATGGCATTTCTTGAATCTCTATGTTTTCCATTAGTTTTGGAAAAATAGTGTCCGTTATCACTTTCAATATACTGCTGACCTAATTTCTATATCCTCTCCTTTATGGACTCTAGTTTTATACACACACACACACATATATATATGTATGTATATATATATATGATGTATATATACTTATATATGTATGTGTGTGTGTGTGTATATATATGTATATATATAAGATATTTTACTTTGTCCCGATGACTTTCTTGTTATTTTCTATTTGTTGGTCTTTATACATCTCTCTGGTTATTTCTACTAACTTTTCTTCCAGTTTCACCAATGTTCTCTTCTACTGTGTCTTTACTGTTAAACTCATTTATTAAATTAACTTCAATTATTGTGGTGGTGTTTTCTTTACTTTTAGAATTTCCACTTGATTATTTTTCATATAATTAAGTTTCTGCTAAAAATTCTCCATTTTTTCATCTAATGTTTTGGACATGTTATTCTTAATTATTTTAAAGTTTATGTTGGTTAACTCCAATATCTTCCAATCTCACCTCTGACTCTAATGAGCATTGGACAATATAAAGTTCTATGTCAGTGTTTCTCATCTACCAAATAAAGAGATCTGTTATTGTGATAAACAAAACTACTTTGTTTATGCTACTTGAAGCATCACCTTACAATATTGAGCTAAGCTTAACCACAAACTTTTATTTAAAAGCAAGGGGTTTATATAGGATTATCGCTAGGTTCTTTTCTAATTCTACAAGACTAAGTCTATAGCTGTTTTGGAATATCCTCAATGTTTGGCACTCTGCTAGATACAGAGGGGATATTTTATCTAAATTTAGTTAGTATTCGAGGCAGTACTGTTTAGATTGAAAGCTCATTGGCAACTTTCTATCTTTTTTGCTGCTTTCTTTGTCTTCTAGTATATGGCTGGTGCAAGGTGTGTGCTCAATAAATACTGGTTGAAAAAATTAATTTATTTAGGTCATTGTATTAGAAATACAGAAAAAGTGATAGAACTTACAGTCTCTCTTTTGATGGACTAATATTAAATGGTGATTGGCCGAACATAAGAACTTAAATAGGGAGGAGTTAAGAAATGATCATTATTATGCCCTATTGAGCAGTTACATAGTAGATACTTTTCTGAATGTTCCATCTACATTATATCAGATAATATTTACAGTTTCTCTGTGAAGTAAGCATTTAGAGGGGGGTTAGGTTTTCTACCTGAAAGTGGTGCAGGTAGAATTCAAACTCAGGTCTATCTGACCCCAAAGTTTTAACTAGTACTATATTTTGCCTAAGGTTTTAATCATAAGGACCAAAAAAAAGTCTTTTCATGGACAACAAAAAATTTGTAAATCTATATACACATAAATATAGGTAGTAGATTCAGGTGTAGATTAATACATGTAAAAGAGAGAAATGTTTTTTTTTTTGCTTCTGGAGGTTTTATGTTTTCTCTTCTTTGATGGTTTTTTCTTTAACTCTGTAAGAAAATATCCAATATCTTCCTCGCTAATCTATAACCCACCTGCCAATGTGTAGAGAATTTTTAAAAAATTTATACAATTTGAGACAGTTTCTTCATATGCTAGAAATAGATTTTTGAAAAATATTCATATACATATAACATATACATAGTTATACACATACACAGGACAGAGAGAATATGTTTTTCCTTCATGTAGCAGATTGGCCAGAAAATAAAGTTCATTCTTCTGGTAACTAAGCATACAATGACTTCCAGAATTGGAATAAATATTCTTGCTTTATTTTTTACAAGTATCTCTTTTGAATGATGCTTCTGTGAGGGGCTGTTATATCATTTGCCAAAAGATAAATTTAAAAAATTTCTTGGAAAGTGAAGTTATTTTAGAAATCTTATTTTATACACATTGCCTCAAGATGACACATTTTCACCACAAGTCTGAGAAATAAGAAGCCTAGAAAGAATTTAATAGAATAAATAGACTAAAATAGAATAGAACCATTTCTTCTAAAATGCCCAATATTTTTCAAACAAACACCTCTTTGTCTTGCCAGCATTGCTTCAATAGTAGACTACCCTGCAGCCGTCAGAGGTGACCCAGTCTCTCAGCCCCATCTTTTACTTCTCTCCCCTCGTTTGCTCCATTTTGCTCCACTTCAGCCTTGCTGGCATTTGTGGTGTTCACTGAGTACGTGAATACTTGAACACATTCCTAACTCAGGACTTTTGCACTAACTTTTCCTTCTGCTTTCTCCCCATATTTTTATATTTCACTCCCTTTCATTTTCCAGGTTTCTGTTCAAATGTTACCTTTCCATTGAAGCCTCTCATTACTCCTTATAAAAGAGTCATCCATGCCCTTGCCTTACCCTCAACATCCACCACAGCAGTATTTCCTTCTTTGCTTTATTTTCTTCCGTCGCATGTGCCTCCTTCTGACATGCTATGTAATTATTTGCTTATTTCTGCAGTTACTATCCATCTTTTCCTTAGGCTACAAGCTCCATGAGGGAAGAAAATTTATTTTGTTCGCTTTTGTATCTCAATGACTACAGCACAGCCTGCCACATGGTAGCGCTCAATAAATATTTGTTGAATAAGTGAATTTGGATGCATAATAGAAATCATTTTGAGGAGGTGTTTCATCTTCTAAGCCATTAGAAGATAATTATTCACAAAAATTAAATTTAATCTTCTCCTTGGAACATAGCAACAGCACGTTAAAAACTACTATGCATTCTTTTCTCCTAGAAGAATTCTTATACATATCTGCAACTGGTTAAATCAGAAATATTGATGGAAATATTTGTAGCTATCTTCATCTCAATTAGCTTTCCCATCACAATTCATGTATTGTAGGAGACAAGGAATCTTGTCCTGTTAATGGTTGTTTCCCAAAAAATAAAAACAGCGAAAGGAGCTGAATAAACATTTCTTGAATATGTGGATCTGTATACATATATATTATATATTTATTCTTCTGTGTATAGTGCTTATGTCATTAGAACCTCTTTATTATTTGATGAAGAAAGACATTTGCTCTTGTATCTCCAACAGAGCCAAACGTTTCAACCTTGTAAATTACCAAGGTATTAACCAAAGTCAGCTGCAACTTATAAATGCTCCTTTTTTATAAGAAGTCAATTTGGGCATGTGTTCTCCTTAGTATTACATTGCATTTGATCTCTTTTGCTCATGCCATCCAATTTTTTTATAGTACACAATCTATCTTTATGAGGATTCCTTAAGCCCAGCAATCCATTCAGCATTCTCTGAAGAACAAACACACACACACACACACACACATTCATTTTTAAAGTTCATTATTTTGACATAACACAGGATTGACGTTTTTACTTTCTTCATAAAACGATGTCTGTGATACTAATTAAGTCACTTATATGAATGGCAATATAAACCATAAAGAAATTGGACAATAGTATTAGGAACTATAATATTACCTTAAGTACCCAACAAACAGATGTTAGAGGGGGCGACTCGCTTTTGCTTAGAGCCCGAGTCCCACTCTGGCAAATGGCACTTTGAGAAACACATTAGCTCTTGCAAGCTCCCAGAGAGTTATCTCAGACTATGAGATACATAGCACGGTAGCACAGGCGCTGGGGCAGTCTTTAGGCCTTGGAGAGAAGGTGGCAGATTAACAAGCCTTGTATAAAAGCTTGCAGTACTTCAGCAATGATCAAGGGCTTTCTTTTAAAAAAAAAAATTAATTGATTTTTTTTGGGGGGAAGAGGGAGGGAGACAGGGAGGGAGAGAGGGAGTGAGGGAGGAGAGAGAGAAAAACATCAATTTATTGTTTCACTTATTTATACATTCACTGGTTGATTCTTCTACGTGCACTGACTGGGGATGGAGCCCACAACCTTGGCAGATGAGAACAATGCTCTAACCAACTGAGCTAACTGACCAGGGCCAGATCAAGGGCTTCCACTGATCCATAATTACTTAGGGTCTAATCTGATTCCTGAAAGAATTCTAAATGTAAAGGTAACTACACTAGACCCCTCCCTTTGTTGATATTTTGTTGGTTTATTGTATGCTTTAAACCTAGGGCCATCACACTGGGCATTTCTACCATTGTGCTGTTAAAATATTTATAGAGCCTCCTTTCACTCTTGAAAGTGTGCCCATCTATATATAAATTATCAGATTGCCCTGTTTATTTATTTACACCCCTCTGTATACAATCAAGTGAAAAGTTTCTTTGTCTCAGAGGTAGCAGCCGTCCCAGATGTTCTCTTTGCAGACCACACCCTTGGAAGGACGTTAAGATGAAAGACACGAGAAAGGCCTAAGAATTACTTTAGATCATTTAAAGAATACATTTTGCTGTATTTGTAAATAATTTCAAAATTATGGTTCTGTGGGTAGGTATATGATTTTGAAATATGAATAATTTTTACTTTAAATTTAGCTTTGTTTATATGAATACTAGTAGGATCCTAATTTTAATCTTTTCATTTTCAATTGTTTTATCCTCACCAGCAGACATTTTTTTTTTCCATTGCTTTAGAGAGAGGAAGGGAGAAAGGAAGGGGGAGAGAAATGATGAGAGACAGAGGCATCTACTGGTTGCCTCCCTTACAGCAGGACCCAGGATCTTATGGGGGTGGCTCACATCTGCACCCAGACTGGGGATCAATCCAAACTAGGTATGTGCCCTAACAGGGAAATTAACTTACAACCTTTCAGGATGAGGCTGCAACCAACTGGGCCACACCAGCCAGGGCAGACCCTAATATTTTAAAAAATTACACAAATATCAGCTACATAAGAGGGTTATTATCTTCTTCTCTTTTCCCAAAATAAGTCCACATCCTCCAAAATATTAAAGGATAAGTAAATATAAAGGACAAAATGTTAGGAAATTGAGTCCTATTATGTTTTTTTCCAGTAATTGCAGCATAACATCGTAGGCGTCCCTGCCCTTCACACAGAGCCAGAAACCTAGGGCGACTAAAGACGGCGTACTGAGTAGTGACACAGGCCTTAGCCACTCAGTTAATGTCCCTGCTTTATCAGGGACTTATGTGAGTGTATATGGTCTTTACATCACTTAAAAAAACAGATTCAAGATTTATATCCATAGATTATTAAAAATAGTATTTTGCCATCTTATGCAGGGAGCTTAAGTCTAAAACAAACCTAAACACTAGATCAACATAGAATTTTTAGGCTTGATTTATTTCACCAAGTCCATAAAACACTCTAAAGTATTGTGTTTAGTTTTTCCTTTCCTTTCTGTATATCTGTAAGTGTCTCTGTGTTCATAATTATAATTATGACTCATGAAAGCAAAGAAGCCCCTTACTTAAGTTCTCTCTCTGGAATTTTCTTCATCTTTCCCCACTGTCTCCTTTCCTCCTTTCCTCAGTTTATCCAAGGTGGCTGGACAGGAGTTATCCAGGGCTATAGAAATTTCAGTTCAGGTCCAAGGACCAAAAAGAGCTATTAATATCATACTTGCTATGGGAAAAACCTAGTTTCCTTCGTAGAATTTTTGCTTTAGTCTGTTTAATCTTGCAGAAGCTCATGTGATTCAAGGACACCCCTTGAATCCCCTGTCCCTCTTATCCCCACAACGTGATAGGGAATCACTTGTGAGGGCTGTACTCTTCCTTGCACTCTAATATCAATTGCAACACAGGGGCTTCTCTATCATATACACAGGAAGTTCTCCCTTTTCTCTAAAGGCGAGCCTTTGAACACAAACCAATTTTTATTTAATTTCATTGATTAAAATAATCACAGAAATATAATTGGTCCAAAGGATTTTTAAGGTCTCTTGCATACCTGAAATACAGGCTTGTTTTGTGCTCCTCTGTTTCTCTTGTCCCCTACTTACAAGCCCTTAACGAATCTTGTCAAGTCCATCTCTAACACGTGTCTTGAATTTGTTTACTTGTTACTTGTTTCCTTCTACAACCACTACCCTCACTGCAGCTGCCATCATCTCTTGGCTGGATACAGCAGCCTCAGAACGGGTCTCCCTATTTCTACTCTTTGTTTTGCTACCATGCCATTTTCTACAGGGATGCCAGAGCAATCTTTGTAAAACAATAATCAGTTCATGTTCTCCTGCTCAAACCCTCCAATACTCTCCTACTCTTATAGTATAAAATCCAAACTTCTTATGAGGATCTGAAAGACCCTGCAAGAACTGAACCTGGGCAACATCATCTGTTGCCATGTCCTCTTTTGTTCACCGCTTTCCAGGTGTGAGAGACTTTCTGTGTTTATTGAATAGGCCCCGCTCTACCAGCCCGGGGCTTCTGCACTAGCTGCTCTCTCCTCCTGATCTTTGCAGAGCAGACTCCCTCTTGGCATTCAGCTCTCAGCTCTGGTTTCAGCCCCTTAGAGAGCCCTTCTATGGCTGTCCCATCTGAAGTTGTCCCTTGCGCCCTCCCCTAATAACTTTTTATCACCTCACCTCCCCATTATTATAGAGAGAGCAAACAATTAAAAAAAAAAGTTGCTAATTCCCAAAGGCCAAGTACAAAAGAAGAAAGGTTCTGGTACCTTAGCTTCCCTGGCCCCTCATGGTTGAAGAAGGCTCAACTGGCTTGGTAATCTTTGTCACCAGCAAAGCAATGAGAGTTGCAAAAGGAAGAGGGTTCTTCTGGAAGAGAGAAAATGGAAAAACTGTCAAAGAGTCCTCTTTGCCTTATTGGGGTGCGGGATCTATCTCCCCTGAGGTGTGACTTTCTGAAGACTAAAGAAAAGACTCACTTCTTCCCTTGAGATTTCTGAGGGCAGAAAGCTTGCTGGATTCCCCATGCACTAGCACAACATGTGCTAAGCACAGACCAGGGTTTCTAAGGAGAGGACAGGCACACACATATGCCAGTTCTCCCCACCCCTGGGAGCAAGTGAAGTGAAGGATTTCTTCACTTTCTGTGATCCCAGGTGAGGGTGGCTGCAATTAGCTGAGGGACAGGACTCGTAAAGCTGCACTGGCAGTTGCTTAGTGGTAGTTCTAGAGGCAACTGGTATCCAGAAGAGGATATGGGACATACCATTGGTGGGGGCTGAATGCAGACACGCTTTGTGCATCTCCCTAACCATGGAAAATTATTGGTGGTCCCAATACTTCACCTGCTTATGTCTGTGCTCTTTGCAATGCTTTGGAAGCTTGTCCCATCATGGGATGGAACTTTACCTCTGACCTGGCCTTATGACTTGTTTTGGTCAACAGAATGTGGTAGAAGTGACTGTGGATCTGTTCTGAGCTTAAGCTCAAGAGGCCTTGTGTGCTTCCACTCTGTCTTCAATCCCTCTGATCTCTTGGTTCAGGATAGGCTGTTGGAGGATGAGTTATCATGTGGAGGAGAGATGACCTGTTCCAACTCGGCCAGTCTTCTGCTGACCTGCCAGCTGATGCGAGCACAAGAGAGAGCCCAGCTCACCCAGCCCACACGAGATGAACTTTAATCAGCAGGCTCATGAGCAATAATAAATGGTTTGTTTTTTAGCTACTGAGTTTTGGGATAGGATATTTTATAGCAATAGCTAATGATACTTAGAGTAAGGAAACTGAACACAGCCTGAGAATACCATCTATGTCATCTACTCTGAGATTGTCATGTTAATAGAATCACCAAAATTAGCCTGACCTTGATGGAGAAAACAGATTCTTCCTCTGCCTCTGGTGGCACCAGTCTCCTGATGTAGGCAGCATCCCCAAGGCTGGGGCCAGAACTGAGTGATGGCACTAGAGCAGATCCAGCTGAGCAGTGACCATGGCGAGGGTTAGGATTAGCATGAGAGTGTGTGTCTGGCAGCCAGTGCAAGCAAGTCTTCAGATAAAAGAGAGTGGATTTTAATATAGCTATCAAAACACTAAAAGCCATGAGGGTTTTTTTTTTTAATTAAAAAAAAAGAACTGCTCTATAGGAGAAAAAAATATTTTGTAGTTTTTGGTTAACACCTGAAGTGCTTAAAAGTAAGTATAGATTTATGAGCTATCATCATTTCCTTCACTAGCTATGTTTTATGACTTCTCATAATTACTTAAAAGGGGTTTTATAAACATAAAAGTTTACATTTAAGATGGATAAAAAAAGGGTTTATGGTAAAATAATTTGACAGCAAGAATGTCCTTGACTATCAGAAAATAGGTAAATCTGTCACATCTGAGAGAGAACAGGATCTGGCCAAATTTATCTTACCTTGCCTTAATTGAATAGTCAGCTAAGCAAAGCACTTTGCCTTATTTGCTGTCTTAGATTATTTTTTCTTTTAAGTCAGTACAGGCTAAAGCATGTTGCAGCACAACACCTGAATAATAAAATAATTTTTAGTTCAACTTAGTTCATAATTTTTTCTTAATTAAAATAGATTCCTGTCTTAGAAACATGTTCATTTCGTTTTTTTTTTTCACATATTTTTATCTTCTAAGGGCTATTATGCTTGTTGCCATGGATCTTTGGGGCTTCTGCTCTGCCTTAAGCACCCATTCGGACAGTCTATTAGGTGATGTAGGGTTGCAAACAGGTGCTTGCAGAATGTTTGTTGAAAAAGTGGCTGTAGACAATCTTCCAGAGCATAGTGGCTTAGAGCTTGGACTGTACAATGAGGTGGACTTGGGAGAAAATCCTGGCTCTGCCAGGGTTTGGTTCAGAGCCTTAGTGCTAAATAGGACAATAGAATTGTTGAAAGATTTTAAAAGGATAAAATGTGTAAAACACTGTACCTAGTACATAGTGATTTTTAAAAATGATTCCATGAGAATCTTATAGGATAAGCTAAATAAGTTCTAAGTTGAAAATAAATGCTCCAAAAAGGGTTTACAGTGAAAAATATAATTCTACAGACATAATGTACTAGCAAACCATTTATATTGTACCAATGTTGAATTACATTTATATTTTTAATTTTTTATGTTAGATTGGTGATTTAAAAGCATTTAGGAGTTAGAACAAAGTTTAATTAGGTCATCTTTTCCTGTGCTAATAATAGATTGAATAAAGTTGTGTTCTCATTTTCAATAAAGAATATTGACCTTAAGTTTGGAAAAGGAGAGATCACCTATGATGAGGACATTTTCAATGAGTAACAGTCCTGTGTTCACATGTTGCCATCCTCAGAGTCTTTTGTAGGTGAAAACAAGTTATCCTGTGATTATTTTAGCAGCACAGTAATTCCCCTAGATATATCCCAAAATGAACATACCATTTTCCCATATAAACTCTGAGAGTTAGTCTACATTTTGTCATTAGAAAATTGCATGTCCTCAGCTACTTAACCTTTACAGGCCTCTTATCAACAAATATTTAAACATTATAATAAGAAAAAATAAGTTATTGTATTAGATGCTTTGGGTGTTATTAAAAGCGAGAAGACACAGTTCTAGTCCTGAAGGAGTTTACAATTAATTCAGAGAGACAAATACAGAAATGTTTGAAAACAAGGTAAGGTAGATTGTCCTTTAAAAAGTGTAAATTGTGCTCTGCTTTTAGTGGGAGGTGGCCATGGAAGGAATTCTGTTATAGATAACACCTAAAATAATAAGCCTTGAATGACTGACGGAATTTTAATAGCCACTTCAAGATTCAAAAGAAGGCAGCAAAATGAATGCAAACGTGGAGAAAACATGGGGCATGTTTATTCATGGTTACAAGTAGTTAGTTTGGTGTGGTATAATGTACACGTGAGGCATAATGTACCTGCACGGTAATGGAAGAGAGTAAATTAAGGTTATCCTGTAGGGCCTTGAATTCCAAGGGAAGGGTTTAATTCAGTAGGAAATAAGATACTTCATGTTCCTTATCTGAATGAGGAAGTGGTCTTGTTCGCTGTTAATCAATTTCAACAAATATTTATAGTAGAAACAGTAAGCTCACCATTTCACAAATAAATATTTAGTTACAATTGCCCTTCCTGTACGGTTCTATGATGATTTGTAAGCATATTTACGTGACTGACAGAAAAAAAAAAGCTGTATTTTGTTCACTGAAATATTCCGACTCTGACATTTCTCCATATGAACATGGTTTCCCTCTCCTTTAAACTGTTTCAGTATTTTATATCTAATTTGTCTATTGTATTTTATATTTTCGTTTCATATTATCATTATATATGTACACATATCTTCTCTTTCTTACCAAATGTTAACTCCAGGAGGTGGGGCCCATGTCCGACCTATCTTTGTGTACTCTTTTTGTGCTCTGCTTAAGAGGCATTCAAAAATATGTGGTGAATGGTGAACAGCTTAATATCTGCTTCTTTGTGAAATCACTATACTAAGTTTAAATGTTTTAAGTTACATACTAATTTTTACCTAGAAGATTCCTCTGGAAATGATTGAAAAAGAGTACTTGAAAGGCAAATTTCTTAGCTCTCTTAACACTACTGCTTCATGCATTTGTCAAAGATAGATAAAACTCCACACTTATTCTTGTTTTATTTTTTTAATTACAACAGCAGTACCTGTTCACTGTAGAAGCTTCATATACTACAGACAAGTAAAAGGAATAAATCAAAATCTCCCATAATTTTAGCTCAGAAATAAGTTACTATTTTAAGAGTTTATGAAACAGATTCTACACGCATCTTTAAAAAGCTTTTAATACACAGGGCTAATTTAGAAAGACCGAAGCTCCTTTTAGAGGTGTTAAGAATGCTCTTCATATATATACTAACCACTAATATTAATCCTGGCAAAATGGGTAGGAGAAAAATCGTTCCTTTATAAATGTGCTTTTCTTTGAATACTAATTAAATTGAATTTTTCATGTGTTTATTGTATTACCCTTGTGAATTGCCTCATCACATTTTTGCCCAGTTTTCTATTGGGATAGTTCTCTTGACTTTTTAAAAATGATTTTTGAGAACTGGGTGCGCATTAATTAACATTTTCCCCAGTTAGGCCTTCTACCACATCTCCCTTCAGACTCGCCGATTCCCTAGGAGGGGGTCTAACAAACTGAGTGAAAGTCAAAGCTGTGATCACCTCTTCCTCTCATTTCTAAGCCATGTCAATGTCATGAGCTAGAATGTCTTCCAGGAATGGAAGCAAACATAACAACCAGTGAAATATTATTTTCTCTATGCAGAGAATTATTTTCAGAAACAATGGTAAAATGAGCATTTAAAGTTTAAAAATGCCCCAGCTTACTTTTAATGATGACTAAAAATTTACAACTTATATGACAACTTTCTTTTTACTCTTAAGAATATCATACATAGTACTAGCTAGTCTGAAAGAATAGAATGGGAAGTGCATATTAGTGATGACAAGTCAGATTTGGTAATTACAGTTAACAGTAACGTCTGTTCATCCACTATTAATGCAGGGAAGCATTTCCATGGAGTATGTATGGAAGTCATGTATGGCAGTGCCCCATAAATTCAATAAAGAATGAACACTTTTATGGTTTGGTAACCAAGAAATTAGCTGGGGGCAATGCTGAAATTCTTTCTTCTTGGAAAATGTAATCCATGAAGGAGGAGAAAAGTGAAGTAAATTACAAAAGGGGAAAAAAAACCCTACATGGCTGGGGATTACAGAAGTACAAAAAAAGAAGGAAAGAGCTATAAAACAAAAGAGATTAAGAAAGGAGGCTTAGAAAAAAAACACATTCTTTAAATTTATTATCAGGCAGTTATCGAAATCTGGTACAAGATCTTAAGTTGTTTAAATTATGTAAGTGGGGCATTAGAAATATGGAACAGCTTTTTAAATGCATTAAATGAAATTTATCCCTCATTTACCTTACTGGCATAAAAATAGTTAAGCGTGTCTTTCATGGGTTATAAATGCTGAAAGCAGTTTTTTTTTTAATTAAAAAATATATTTGTAAGTACATACATGCATTAGAAGTCCCTCAAGCTGTTCTCTGGAATTCAAAGTCCTGTCAGATTCTTTCTCCTGTTATTTTCAGATGTTTGTTCATCAGCGATAGCTTCAGATGCAAGTGGAAAGGCAGGTCATTTACAATTTTATTTGGGTTAAATAAAAAGCTCTTGGTTAGGGGCTATATCTATTTGAAGTCACTTTAAAATTCAATAGAAAGACTGAATAAAGGTCCATAACCTAGGGATATGATAGTTTGTGATCATGAAACCAGTCCAGATTTGAATGCTTTCCTAAAAGAAAAACACAGAAATATTTACTGGTCTGGGGATGTTGGTATACCTAGGAACAAAGTAAGCAACAGATAATTATTTTAAATTTTATTTATTAATTTCTCACTTCCTTCTAAAATCTTCAGTCCATGTTGTGAGTAGGAAAAGTTGCAGCTTAGGATACAAGTAAAAATATAACAGTGGCTAATTCAGAAACATCTTAAAGATTATAAAATTATTAAAATGTTTATAAGAATAATACTTTAAACTTAAAGCTGGTTTACCTGTTTAAAACACAAATTAGAGACAAAATTTTGGACTTCCAGTTAAATAGTTTGCCTTAGTTTAAATAGTACCAATTAAATGTAAATAAGGTGAATTTTGTAGTCTATTACAGAAATAAAGCCTAGATACTCTTATTTCAATTTACTAACAATTAAAAGGTAAAGTATAATTGCTTAGAGAGAAGAAAAATTCAAACAGTTGTAATACTTTTTAAAAAATTAGTGAAATGATCAACAAAAGTCCGCTGCAAGTTTGTGGATCATGTTTTCAAATTGCCATTTGAGCACCGTGACTCATGTGATATCCTCCCTCCTTGGCCTCTTTCCATAGTCAACCAAAAATCAGTGATGAAAATCACATGAGAGCGAAACACATCAGGAGGTTTCAATTCCTGACATATAAACGTGGTTTGCATCATTATGGATGCAAGGCTCTAAAACTACAGGTATTTTGATTATTATGTAAGACAGGATTAAAAACTATGAGTTGATTCTTCAACAGTTTCATTTCAATGAAGTGGAAAGTAGTTATCTCCTAAAATTTTTCCTAACATTTAAATTTTTTGTAAGACTGATTTTATTTATTTCCTGTTACCGGAGCCCTGGTATGTGAAGTGTATTTCTATGGTTTAAGGTAACTTTTAAGCTTAATGATTTTCACCATTATGGATCAATAATATAATTTATCCTATTTCCCCAACTGTGGCTATACTGAACTCCTGAACTTAAAAACACTAAATCGGTTAAACTGTTTTCTAATGACTGGGTTACTTTTCAAAATTCTATATTGGTTTTATTTTCTTTCAAATATATTATGTGTGTGTATGTATATACACACACACACACACTATATATACACATACACACTCTATGTATATACACACATGTGTATACCTACAAATATACATATATACATACATAAGTATATGCCTATATATGCATGTACATATACTCTGTACACACATACACACACACACACAGAAATCTGTAGAAAAATGTCACCTTTACATCTTCAACGCAATTCCAAAAAGTTCAAAATCCAGGATTTGTAACACCAATCCACGGAAAGATATAAAATTTAAAATCACAAAATAGTTTTGCTCACTGAGACAAACCAAGCCACATAAACCTGTACACAGTCGCATGATTGGAAGGCAGACAGACTCTCTTCATTAACTTTATATAAACTCCTGACATACAAGTGAAAAATGAAACATAAATGCTATCCTTTTTTAGCTCAACTGTTAAAAAGCCAATTATCTACCTGTGAACGTATGCCACATAGAATAATTTGAAGACATTTCGAAATCAGAAGTGAGAAACTCTGAGCACCTGGCATCCGACCATCATTCTATCTGTTGAAACTGCTAATAAAACATAAACCTGAAGGGCATTATTCCCAGCTCTAAGGCAACATTGTTGTAATTAAAGAAAACCTGTGCAGGAGTTGGTGGAGTCCTGTCTTGCGGAGTCCTCCGTCCTCGCCGAGTGGGAGGGTCACACTGGAAGAGACTAATAAGGGCAGAGATGCGTCCCCCTTCCCCACTCGCAGGGAGCTTATTCGGGCCACTCCTAGGCGGTGCGGCAGCCCTGCTCGGACTCCACTGCGCCTCTGAGGGGGTCAAACACACATTCAAGGTAAGCTGCGCAGCTTTGCGACCGGTCCTTTTGCTTCATCTCTCGCACACATGCCGGGTCTATGTCATCTGCTCATGTTTCTGGTCATTAGCGTGCATCTGCTTTTCAAGAAAATGTAAAAACTGTGCTGCACATGTAAATATGTTTTCGTGGATGAATAATACACACCTGCGATTACGCATTCGCATAGGTAGCTTCGTGATGGGACCAAAAACGTTTGACACGATGTGGCCACTTTAATATGCTGTATATAATGTAGTTCGTATTCATATGTTCACATAAAGCAGGTTATATACTTTATACTTTTGTCTAGGTGGCTTTTCTGGCTCTGTGTGTTTGTAAAACGGAACTATGAACACTGCTGATGCAGACATCATATACAGAATAAAAATACCCACGGTGTCAACTGCACAAAACATTCAATGTAAATATTCATGCCATTAGATATTAATTTTTAGTCTATGTCTAGAGATGTTACCCCGGGACGCGAGGAGACAGGTTCCGGTGCCTCGCTCTCCGGCCACTGTTACTTATTCCGACCTGCGGGTATTTCTTCCAAGTGCGACTTCGCGGGGGCGAGAGCGCGGGACCCAGGACTCCGGTCTCCCCCGGGCTCGGCTCGTTCCGGAGCGTCCGGCCCTGAGACTAATTACCCTGCACCACGCACAGCGCATCCGGACCAAGCGCCGCCGCCATCCCAGCCGTCCCTGCAGACGCCGCCGCCGCCGCCGCGGGAACGTCCCGGTCCGGCGCTCTGAACGCAGCCCCCGCCGCCTTTGCGCGATACCCAGCCGCCACCGCCGTCAGTGCGCCGGCGCCGCCGCGGCCGTGGGGGAGGCAGGCGGAGCTGCGCAGCCCGGCTAGGTCGCTGCAGGGTCCCGGAGAAGTTTGTTGGCCGGGAGCCAGGCATGCCACCGCCAACCGGCACGCCAGCTCTTTCTGAGCAGGAGGGCGTGTAAGCAAAACCTGCCCCATGTAGGTTATTGGGGGCGGGAGGAAGCAGGCAGTCGGTGGGCAGGTGAGCTGGTGCCCAGGCCCGGTTACGGGAGCCTCGGAGAGACAGCGGTTTGTAAGAGGGTGGCCAGGCTTTCGGAACACATTGCCAGCCTCAGGGGACAGTGGTCTGGGAATCAAAAACAGGAGAACCCAGAATTCTGAAAATGCCCAGAGTTTTAATCCAACCGTAGAGGAATTGCAGCAGTGAGTGACCTTGAGCCACAGCTTGAAGTTGGAAAATGGAAGGGTAAAGGAAGTGATTGTGCTGCCTCCTTTCACCTCCCAATTCCAAGACGTCTTGGCCCCACCTGCCCGGAGGAGAAATCTGAGGAGAAACAAGATGGGAGGATGGTCAGGACACCCAACAGGAATATATATCTGCCCGATAATGAGGGCATGAAATAAAACCACTCCAACTAACCCCCTTTCCCAACCACCACAAAAACAAAGAGAGACAGAGCGTGCAGTGCAGTGGTGCTTCTTATTCTGCTCAAATGAAGCACTACTGTCATTTTAAAGCAGATTTTTAAAAGCTCCTCTGCTCCAGTGTGTGATCTTTCAGGATCCCCTGGCTGGTGCATGGCGAGAAAACGGTAGGACCTTCTCTAAGTAGAGATCTTTGATATGTGCCTGTAAAGGAGGAGTTGAGATGTTCCAGTGTTCAGATGGTGCAAACCACCTAAAAGCCTCTTTCTGAGGAGGGCTGAACGGATATTTTTGACTAGGAATAGCTATTAGAGTGGAAGAAAAGGAGGGTGTTCCCCAGGGGTGGAAAAATTTATTCTCTCCCCAGTGGATACAAAATGGAGAAAGTAACTGGTAGGTGCTTCCATGACATTTTGTCCAGCCTGATTTCTCAAACTGCTAAGAGACCTAAGTGGGGTTTCCTGGGAAAGGTGGACAATTGAGCAGGGAAGTGAGCCTGAACCTGATATGAGCAGGTCAGACAAAGAGCAAAAAGGTGAAAGAAAATCAAATGTGATTATTATCACAGTTTGGACACAATCTCTGTATCTGAATCGTCATTCAAGGAAACCATCTAAAACAGATGGGAGCCCATGATATTTTCCAGAAATGGAAAATTTCCATCTACTTTCTTCTTCCAGTTTAATCTGTCCTGCTGCAATTTTAGTTTATTTTTTCCCCCAGCAGACAAAAATGCCCAGTGAGTACACAGAATGGATGGTTTTAGAGGCAGGGGAAGACATGGAGGTAGAAACCATGGTTGTATTGCTAACTGGTGTCATAAATACAAACTCAGGTAAAGAATGGGAAAAAAAAAACAGGAATAAAAACTAGCAGGGTTAGAGAGATGCTAATATATAACCTGAAAAGGATGGTAGTAAAAATAGAATGAATGGGACTGGAGATGGATTATTTAAGGCAGGCCTTGTGGAGAACATATATCTTAAAGAGGCAGAGAATAACAAGGCTTAGCAGAACAGAGCAAAAGGGAGGACATTCCAGCCAGAAGGAATGGCATGTATGAAGGCTTAGAGGTGGGAGAGAGTCGTCATGTGCCTGGTAAGACAGAGAATCCAAGCTGGGGTGAAACTTGAGATGAAGAGAGCAGATAGCACCTGCCAAAGAGAGATTGGAAAGGAGGGGCTAAGAGGCAAGGGGCTCTTTTGGTTGTTATTTTATAGGAATATGGCAAGATAATCAGGTGGGGAAATTGCATATTGAATTTTGAAATCGATAGATGGTGAATGCAAGAGTGGAACCATGCATAGTGTTTATGATCTCTCTTTGCGAGAAATCAGAGATACTCATTAGATTGTAAGATTATTACATCAAAAAGCTAACAGAGCATTTCAAATGGAACAATTGGGAAAAGTTAATAAAGTGGGAAAAACTCTACATATAGATTAATTAAAAAATTTAAGTGGCATTGGATCATTGACATAGATATATCTGTGGAAACTGAGCTAAAGAATTGAAATCCGAAAAAAATGTAGGTCAGTCATGATGGTTGAAATTGAGAATAGTTTCCATATAGTTGATGGAGACAACATAACTCAAAGAAGCAAGTCAATAGAACAAACCGTTGAGGATAAAAAAAAAAAATCAGTTAAGCATGCTCAGGGGTATTCTGAAGTTAGAGATTCATGGAAAGTAGGCACTAGTTTTGAAGTAACAGGAGAAATAATATGGAACTCAGATAAACAGTGATATAACTGATCAGTTTTAGAGAAGCAGAAACATTAAGAGCCAAGGAATATGTTTTCTGTGATGAAGAGACCAATTTTAATAGTATTTTTTTGTCCCACAAAATAACTGAAATTATGTGCACTGAACCTTCTTTTACTAATATTTTCTATATTTCTCTATGATTTTTCATTTCACCTATGTCTTTCTATAAATGTCAAGTACCTATCCGGATATATAACTCAACAGTTCTAATCTTTCATTTGTTTAATTTTAGCCCAAATGTATTGCCTTTGACTATATTGATCTTACAAATTGATCAAATGAGTACCTACTAAATGCCAAGTTTAAACAAAATCCAGCTGATAAATTACAATTTTTTCTCTCCAAGATATTCAATATATATAGAAGACAGAATACACACAAGTTGTTACAATGCAATATAGACCATGCTGAGGCAGGGTTGGGTACCAAGCTCTGTTGCATCTCAAGGCAGCGAGTAACAGACTCTTATCTGTGATGGTTCTTGCAGGTTTCATAGGGGATATGGCATTTGAACTGCATGTGGAAGGCAGAGTAAATGTTCACCAGATGGAGAGAGAATTAAAAGGACATTCCAGCAGCCAAAACAGCCAAAACAGCATGTGCAGACACCTGACACGTTTTGGGAATTGTGAATAATTTGATGGAGTACAGTTTGTCTGGAAGGAGGTAGCAGGGTATGAGACTGGATGGAGTTGAGACCCCACTGTCAAAGAGCCTTGAGCACCTCCCTGAGGAGGAGTGAGCAATGAAGAGCCACCAGGTGACTTTAGTAAAGCAGACCATTAAGGAGATTAGATCTTTGGTTTAGAAATGTAATTCCTGAGCAGTAGGAAGTGGAATTAAGGGAAACAAGACAAGGAGAAAAGAATCTAGTTAGCCTGTTGCACTTTTCCAGAATAAAAATGATAAGGACATGAACTAAGGCAGTTTCTGTGAGGATGAGAAAATTGGCTTGAATTCCAAAGACATTTTTAAATTAGATTTGATAAATTTTTAAAATTATATTTTATTGATTATACTGTTACAGTTGTCCCAATTTTTCCCCCTTTGCCCCCTTCCACACAGCACCACCCCAACCCCTCAGGCAATCCCCACACCATTGTTCATGTCTATGGAATATGTGTATAAATTCTTTGGCTACTCCATTTCCTATACTGTACTTTATATCCCCATGGCTATTCTGTAACTACCTTTTTGTACTTCTTCATCCCCTCACCTCTTCACCCATCCCCCCACACCCCTCTCCCATTTGGCAACCATCAAAACACTCTCCGAATCCATGATTCTGTCTCTATTCTTCTTATTTGCTTAGTTTGTTTTTTAGATTAAATTGTTAATAGGTATGTATTTATTGTCATTTTATTGTTCATGTTTTGATCTTTTTCTTAGATAAGACCCTTTAACATTTCATATAATAATGGTTTGGTGATGATGAACTCCTTTAGTCTTTTCTTGTCTGGGAAACTCTTTATCTGCCCTTCAATTCTAAATGATAGCTCTTCTGGATAGAGCAATCTTGGATGTAGGTACCTGCTTTTCAAGACTTTGAATATTTCTTGCCAATTCCTTCTAGCCTGCCAAGTTTCTTTAGAGAAATCAGCTGACAGTCTTATGGAAACTCCCCTGTAGGTAACGAACTGCTTTTTTCTTGCTGCTTTTCAGATTCTCTCTTTATCTTTACCTTTGACATTTTACTCATGTGTCTTGGTGTGTACCTGTTTGCATCCATCTTGTTTGGGACTCTCTCTGCTTCCTGGACTTGCTTACCTATTTCCTTACCATACCAGGGAAGTTTTCTGTCATTATTTTTTCAAATAGAGTTCCAATTTCTTACTCTTTCCCTTCTCCTTCTGGTACCCCTAGAGGCTACTTACACTATCCTTGTTTTTTTTTTTTTTTTGGATTCTTTTTTCTTCTTCTTGTTATGTTTGGTGGAGGTTTTCTTTGTTTTTTTGTTTGTTTGTTTTGTTTGTTTTTTGCTTCCTTATGTTTCATATCATTGATTTGATTCTCGGCTTCATCCAGTCTACTGTTGTTTCCCTGTCAATTGTTCATTATTTCAATTAGTGTGTTCTTTGTTTCTGATTAGATCTTTTTATGCCATTGAGGTTCTCACTAAGTTCCTTGAGCATCCTTATAACCAATGTTTTGAACTCTGCATCTGATAGATTGCTTATATCCATTTTATTTAGATCTTTTTGTGGAGTTTCGATCTGTTCTTTCATTTGGGCCATGTTTCTTTGTCTCTTCATTTTGGCCACCTCCCTGTGTTTGTTTCTATTTTTAGGTACAGCTGCTATGACTCTGTGTCTTGGTAGTGTAGTGTAACATAGTAGGTGTCCTATAGGGCCCAGTGGCATAGCCTCCCCTATCACTGAGGTGGGTACTCGAGGTGCATCCTTCATGTGGGCTGAGTACACCCTCCTCTTATAGTTGAACCTTGGTTGCTATTGGCAGATCAATGGGAGGTATTTACCCAGCCCGGTCAGCTGCAAGGACTGGCTGTGACCACTGACCACCAACCTCCGCACTCTGTGGAGGACCAGCCGTGTAGGGGCAGGTGGTGGTGCTCCAATGTGGTCTTTAGCTGCCCCCTGGGGGTGCAGGCTTTGGGATTTCCTGGGAGGTGCAGGGAAAGGAGATTCTGCCCACCTGCGTTCTGCCCAGAGCCACCCTGCATGAGCTATAAAGCAATCTGAGATGGCTGCTACTTGTGCTGGGCTTGGAGATTGTCAGGCATACCAGGCTGTGAATCTACTCTGTCTACTGCTAGTACCAGGCCTGGGTTCACTTAGCTATTGCTTGTTAGGATTTAGGAAGTTTTAAGCATGAAGCAAGACCAACCATGCATATGGAAAAGTCACAGTTAACTGGTTGGGTTGGCCCCTAAATTGGGTGGGATGGAGTCTCAGGGGATAATCTGGGTGGGGCAAACAGCGTTAGCCAGGTTGATGGAGTCTCAGACATGGTAGCCACCTGCTGGCTCTGCCGCTTTGTCCGGGGAGGACTCTGAAAAGGGACGATGGCCTCTGCCTGCCTTTCTGGGTGGGAGAAAGCTGTCCCCCAGGCCCCACCTTGATGCCAGACACTTCCGTTCTTCTCTGTATGATGTGGTGCCCTTCCAGCAGCTATGCTGGTGCTTGAGCTCAGAGGGAGTGAATCTGAGTAAGTCTATGTGTGGGTTCTTTAAGGGTAACTGCTCGGGACTCCAGGAGTTTCTTCTCACTGACTCAGTCTCCACTGGTTTTTGCAGCCAGGAGTAATGGGGACTTATCTTCCTAGCACTGGAACCGTGGGCTGGGGAGCCTGGTTTAGGGCTGGGACTCCTCACTCTTGAGATATCCCTACCGCATTTTTATCCACCACACTTCCATATAGGACCAGCCCATTCTGCATCTCTGCCTTCCAGACTGGATGGTTGTGGTTTCTTTAATTCTATGGTTGTCAGACTTCCATTCAACTCAATTTCTGATGGTACTGAATGATGGTTGTTGTGTATTTTAGTTGTAATTTGATGTGTGATTTGCAAATTTTGATAGAAATTTGATATGGAGGGTAATGAATGAGTTAAAGATGATTTTGAAATTTCTAGTTTAGGCCCGTGCATTAATGAGGCCTGTGATTAAGATATGAGGTCAAGAGGTGTCTGTAGAATGTAGAGGGCAGAAACCTTGCCTAAGCTAAAAAAGACTTCTCAAACCAACCTCAGTTTCATTACTCTAGTCATTGAAAAAAATCATGAAATATTGCTATATTTAGTCTAAATTCAGAGGATATTTGTCCAATTATTGGCTTGGAGTTTTAGTTCTGTAGGTATGACTTTGCTGTCAGTTTTCTCCAGTAGTCTGTAACTCTAGTGTGGCTTTACACAAGATAGCTCCTAAAGATTGGTAAAAGAACAGATGTAAGACACCTGCTGTTTTTGCTTATTTACAAGATGTGTCACTTCATAACAGTATGGCCACATTTTCTTAGTGTTATGTATAGCCGTACTGGAAGGTAGTCAAGATGGTTTAATTTAAACATTGACCTTCTACCCAGCCACATAGCATTTCTCTTTATAATGAATGCTCTGAAAATATGGGTTCTTTCTGTCATTTAATAAATCAAGTCTACTTTTATGAAAGTCAGAATATTGTGTTGCTCATTTAACAATCTATGTAAAGCAAAGCAGTATTCCCTTTCCATTTTTCCTCTCTTTTTCTTGTCTTTTTATGTTATTTTCTATTTTAGTATTAGGTCCAATGCTCCGATCCTTTATGTAATACCAAATTTTAAAGATACAGAATGAGCATTATTAAATGTTAGATGGCACAGCAGTAAAATTATTCAGAGTTCATGGGCAGATTTGGTTTGTTTCACTTTCAGATAGCTCCTGACCATCTCTCGCAAGCCCACCATTCTGTCATTGTATGCACTCAACCTGCTTTCCTTTTCTTTCTAGGTTTTGTCTCTCAAAGATAATGTATGTGTTTGTTTATTTTTGGTATTCCTGACCAAAATGACGCCAGGGATTTCTCCTAATTGTCTCACTGCTAGATCCCCAATGACTACTGTATCCCCAGTGGCACATAGTTGGAATCTCATTCTATCAATGGAATGAAAAACTAAGGTTTACCAATTAACCTTTCTGTCCATTTTGTGCTCTCTGTATACAAACATAGATTAATAAGGGATTTTTAAAAACCTATGTCCTAATTCAAATATTGTTAGTTTTGATAGTTGCCTTATAGGATTTCAAAAGCTGGATTAAGGAAGTTTAAGAGATAATGACTTTTTAAAAAATAATACCCTTAATTTAACCAGTGTCCCAAACTATTCTCTTGGTGTTAGGTATAGGCATACTGTAAGGTAGTCAAGATGGTTTAATTTAAAACCAGAGGATGGTGAGAATAATGGGCTAGAGTCAGACAGAGGTCAGAGCCAGGCCTTCAGGCAGCTATTATCTCTTTGTTAACATGGAAATGAGAAATTAGTTATAGGCAGGGATGCCTGGATGATTTTTTTTTATTTATTCTGCCCGGATGATTTTTGAGGTCCATAGGCTCTAGCAGTTTTGTCTACTCAAAACTGCCATTGCTGAGTAAACAGAGAATTATGGCTTTCCTACGTGTAGCACTTGGAAGGAACTCTTTGGGGTCTGGCTTGTATCCTGATGGAGATAGCTAAAAATTTAAAAGGAAGGGTATAGAATGTCATTGGTCTGTACCACATCCTGATAGTAAACATGGTGTAACAGCAAAGGCTTTTCAGTCAAGCAGAACTAGACCTGAATCCCAGGCTCTGTGATTTTCTCTACGAGCTTTAATGTTTCCTCTCTGTAGAATAGGGGCCAGATACCTGTCTTTAGTGCCACCCTTAGGCCCAAGCAAGAGGGTCCCTGCTTTCTCAGGTCCTCCATTTTAGAAGGCTCTGATATGCCCTGGCTCTGGATGTGCACCTCCTCTCAGAGTTAGGAGCCCAGAGAGGTAAGAGGACCTGCATATCCAAAGAGTAAGCTTCTAAAATAGGCTCTGGCTACTCAAAGTCCTGAAATTCCCTGACTGAATGACCTTTAGTCCTTTTCCAAGATCTGGAAGAACTCCTCCTTGGGTCCATCTTCCAAGGGGCAAACCAAACCACTAGGCATGAACACCCCTAGGCCCAAGGGTGTGGTCAAGGAGCGGCTGTTTGCAGGTGTTGTGGACAGAGCTCAGAACCAAATGTGTGGTGGAGGCCTGTCATGGTGCATGTGGATCCAGGAATGGGAATGACCCAAGCCAAAGGCCCGTGCATCTCTTACAGTCTGCTCTGTTCAGTTCTAAGCTTGGCTTTGGCTTCCAGATCTTTGTCAAGATATATTTGCCAAGACAAAAGGGAAACAAGCTCTATATTTCTTATAAGTCTTTAAAAAAGATTTATTCATTTTTAGAGAGAGGGGAAGTGGGGGAGAAAGAGAGGGGAGAAACATCAATGTGTGGTTGCCTCTTGAGCACCCCCCACCAGGGACCTGGCTTGCAACCCAGGCATCTACCCTGACTGGGAATCGAACCAGTGACCCTTTGGTTTGCAGGCTGGCACTCAGTCCACTGAGCCACACAAGCCAGGGTTATTTCTTACAAGTTTTATTAGCTTCATTTGTAACTTGCAAATATTTAGATGTATGGCATGTGGATCCCTTGCCCTATACCCTGTTAATGTGAGGGTCAGACATGCCTGCCTCTTAAGTTATTATGAGTGTTAAAACACCATATATAAAAGAAATTCTATTGCAGAAAATGACAGCAAGTGTGACCAGCATTCTTCATATACTTCTTAAAATGTATCATGAGCCGTATTTGTACAAGTTTGGAAAAAAAGTGATTTGAGGGCCTTAAGAGAGCTCAGCATCCACATATATTATCCTGAGATTCTACATTACTCACTCCATTGGGAAAACATTAAAGACTTGTGTTAAAGTTTAAATCTTACCTGGGAACAACAACACACTGAACTATGAAAACACTGGTTTAGATTCATTTATAAAATTATCTTGATATCACCTTGTTGGGATCTGAAGGAAAGGATAGAAAACAGCAAGTTTTGATGAGGAAGGAGATTGTGGACAAAGCCCAGAACAGAGAAATCCAGGGAGGGCACCAGAGGCAGGTCCAAGGCGTCTGGAAGTAGCCCGAGAACATCAGGTATCTAGGGAGAGCGAAAAGGATATGGAGGAGAGGTCCAGAGAGACCCCGCGGAAAGTTTCGCCCTTGACAGCTTGGTTGGGGTCGACCCTGCCAACAGCCTACAGCAGAGAGTAAAGATCTAGAAAAGCTGGATTTTTTTTTTCTTCTTAACGTATACAGGATTTATTTTGAGAACTTCATAAGTTTTTTCAAATATTCCTAGTTGAGTGGAGTATGTCTCTATTTAATCAAGTTGGAACAACAAGAACATCCAATAGTAAACACATTTTTAAAATGTACAGAAAGATATTTGTTATAATAACCTTTGAAATGCCTTAAGAATTATAAAATAAAGACTAAATTATTGTCACTACAAATTCAAAGAAAAGTTTAAGCCACTGTATTTCAAGATTCAAAAATTGTCAGTTTTTTACTTTTTAAAATTCAGCTAATGATTATTTGTTTAAATTTTATTTTTAATTATAGTTGACATTCAATATTATTTTGTATTAGTTTCAGGTCTACAGCACAGTGTTAGACAATCATAAAGTTTACAAAGTGTTCCCATGGTATTCCGAGTATCTACCTAGTGCTGTGCATAGATAATTATAATATTCTTTACTCTATTCCCTATGCTGCACTCTACATTCCCCAGACTATTTTGTAACTACCAATTCGTAGTTCTTAATTCCTTCACCTTTTTTGGAAAATATTTATTGAGTCTCTGCTTTTCCAGGTACTATGTCAAGTGCTCAGGATACAATGATAAACAGACAAGTCCTTGTCTTCAAGGAGAATATTGTTGAGTAAGGGCAGTAAATATATGTACACAGATGAAATATTCTGAGCTAGAGAATAATGGGCCAGGGCAGGGTCAGGTAAGAGTTTTTCCATGTAGTAACATTTAAACTTGAAGATGTAGGAAGAGCAGGACCCAGTGTGTTCCCAGATGAGGAAATGTCAAAGTACAAAAGTCCCGCAGTTGGAAAGAACCAGGGAATTTGAGGAATAGGACATTAGTGAAGAGAAAAGCACTAAATGAGACTGGAGAGGTGGGTAAGGGCCAGATTATTCAGGGCTCTAGGCCATAGAAAGGCTTTTGGATTGCATTTGAAATATAATGGGAAACCATTAATGGGTTTGAAGTAGGCAATGACATCCAACTTTGATTTTAAGAAAAGCTCTCTAGCCTTGGCCAGTGTGGCTCAGTTGGTTGGAGCATTGTCCCATACATCAAAAGGTTGGGTGAGGGGTTTTGATTCCCAGTGAGGGCACATACCTAGGTTGTGAGTTCGATCTCCAGTTGGGGCATGTATAAGAGGCAACAAATTGATGTTTCTCTCTCACATCGATATTTCTTTCTCTCTGACCCTTTCTCTCTCTCTAAAATCAATAAGAATGTTTTTAAAAAAAGAAAAGCTCTCTGGGACTATGTAGATAGTGAATTTGGTGAGGACCTGATAATGGATGAGGGAAATTAGTTAAGGAACCTGTTTAGATCAGGACAATCTGACCTAGGATAGTGGCAGAGGACTGGAGAGCAATGAATGGATTTGAAATGTGTTTGGAGTAACCTGATACGACTTGTTGATGGTTTGGATATGGGAGATGGTGATTAGGAAGACAGAAGAATCAATGTGATGCTTAGGTTTCTGGTTTCAGCATCTTTCTTGGGTGCTAATTATTGAGACTGGGAAGGGCATGAGAGGAACAAGTTGTGGCTGAGTAACAAGCATTTAATTTATACAGTTTTAGATGACTGTGTGACAGCTAAGAGAGATTCTTGAGTAGGCAGGTGCATGCAGAATTAAAGTTCAGAGAAGAGGACTGGGCTGGTGTTACAAGTTTTAGATTCATCATCTGGCAGATACTATTTAAAACCATGCGAATGGTGAGATCACCTAGGGAGACCTTATAAAGAGATAGCAGAGGAGGGATCACAGATTCTAGTGGTAAGAAATCAGGGGGGAAAAAAAACCTAAGAAGGGAATTTAGAAGGAAATCCCAGAGAGTGTGAGGGCAGAGAGGCCAATGAGAATGAGGTATCAAGGAGAAGGGAGTGGCCAGCTATTGGAAGCACCCCCAGCACTTGAATTAGACGGTTCGAGAAAAGCAATCACTATTCCACCAACCCCGAGATATTTCAGTGGATTGGTGAAACAGCAATTCTTTAGTAACTAGAACATTTAGTCAACTAACCATAACATCTTATTCTTAAAACATTTTGGATGTGTGAGGTTGAAGCTAAGTACAATTATTCATTCTCTAAGTGGTTCAAGGAAATAGTTGGGAGACCTCAAGATTGAATTCTTATACTTATGGCTATATAGCTTTCTGGTGCTTTGTTTCTGAAACAGGGGTCAAAGCTTCAATGGCCAAATTTTTAGGATGCCTCGGCACTTCTTCATTGTCCAGATATCAATATTAATCTCAGGTTAAGGAGGGAAATGCAACTGGATTTTTACTAATTATCATTTGTGAATGAATATATAAACAATTATAATAGGTATTTTTTTGAACATTTATTGTATTCAAGGTCCTCTGCTATACTCTTTCCAGGTGTTAAATAATTTATTGTTGGTATTACTCCTAGTTTTCAGGTGAATAAATGAAGAGTTAGTGAAAATACATAGGTGTCAGAGCTCGGACATGAAGCCATGGTTTTAACTACTATAGTATGCTGCTAATTTATCAACTAATAAAAATCACTTTGATTAAAAATGCAAATGATGAAGGATGTCTCTGAAAGTTAGATTAGTATTTGTGTTTATTTCGTTGAAATAGAATTAATTACTTTAATAGTCACCAACTAACTTGAAGTAATAGGTAGCATAAGTTTGCAAAGTCATATGAGGATTAGAACTATATCTAGATGAGCGATTTCAAAAAGAAATAAAGCATAAAACCAGCTGTTTGATATTTAGAACCACACATATGGTTTTAATATTAAAATTGCTGCTCCTAGCCATTTACTCGGAAATATCTAAAATCTTAAATTAATTTTAAAATGCTGATTTTAGGGTGTTTGTCACATGCAGAATACCAAAGATGGTGACTTCAGTTGTCTTCTGCAGTGTCTCTGGATGATATTTAGGCACTGGTATGATGGCTTATTTTTGACCCTTTGAATATTTGACTCTTGAATAAACTTTGAATGGTGGCAAATGTATACTATAATATTATTTGCATACTTAGAACTCAGAATAGCTATTCTAATAATACCATACTTGTCAAATGCACTGAGGGAGCCATGATATTTTTATTTGCAATTCACTTCCATGCTAGTTACTTCACTATAAAAATTAATTTAAGTAATGTTCAGATTTTCCATTTCAAGGATTCTCTTTACTAAATCCTTTATTCTAATATCTATAAAGGAATAGCCTGCATTCAGAAAGACAAACAATTTGGGGAGGTAATACATTAATGTTAAATATGATGTCAGTGGCAGGCTCAGGTAGGGCAGGCATTGCATATATCCATTTTACTCTTTAAATAGAAGGAAAAATTCCTTTTTATGTGGGCAGTAATTACTCTAGGAGCGGTGATTATTCAACCCAGTAGCAAAATAGTTATTTATAGAAAATGTAATGACATTAATTAAGCCAAAATATGGAAAAATATTATTCATAAGAGAAAACAGAATTGTAAATAATAAAGTTATACTTTAAAGATATAAATAATGATATACAACACCTAAAGAACAGACAATAAAAGAAAAAATAGATAATTTGGACCACATAAAAATAAAAAATTGTGCAGGAAAGGACACAATCGACTGAGTGAAAAGGCAACCTACAACACGGAAGAAAATATTTGCAAGTCATATGTCTGATAAGAGGTTGATAATCAGAATATATAAAGAACTCCTACAACTCCACAACAGCAAACACCAAATTTAAAAATGGGCAAGATTTAAATAGACATTTCTCCTAATGAGTTATAAAAATGGCTAATAAACACTTGAAAGTGCTCACATCACTAATCCTTAGGGAAATGAAAATTAAAACCACAGTGAACTACCAACTCACACCCATTAGTGGAGTTGTATTTTTTAAAACATAAAAAAAATAGTACTGATGATGCAGAGAAATTGGAACTATTGTGCATCATTGGTGGGAATGTGAAATGATTCAGCTGCTATGGAAAACAGTATGGTGGTTCCTCAGAAAATTAAAAATAGAATTATAATAAAATCCAGCAATTTCATTTCTGAGTATGTACTCAAAAGAATTGAAAGCGGGAACCTGAACAGATATTTACATGCTCATGTCAATACTAACATTATTCACAATAGTCAAAAGGCTGAAGCAACCTAAGCACCCATCAAAGGGTGAGTGGATAAACAATAGATGGTACAAACATACAGCATAATATTATTCAGCTTCAAAACGGAATGAAATTCTTTTTTTTTAAAGATTTTATTTATTTATTTATTTTAGAGAGGGGAAGGGAGGAAGGAAGAGAGGAAGAGAAACATCAATGTGTGGTTTTTTCTCACGTGCTCTCTACTGGGGACCTGGCCTGCAACCCAGTCACGTACCCTAGACTGGGAATCGAACTGGCAATCCTCTTCAATCCCCCAGTTGAAGGCTGGCACTCAATCCACTGAGCCACACCAGCCAGGGCAGGAATGAAATTCTGACACATGCTACAACATAGTCAAATCTTGAACTCATGATGAAGTCAAGTCACAATAGGATAAATGCTATATATATATTCATTCTGTCCAGAAAAATCCAGTCTTTGTTAACATGATGAGAATGGTTTGCACAACATTGATGTAACTGATGTAACCTGGCAGTCAGGAGAGTGGATTGGAATGCGGGAACAATGACGACTTCACTGTACTAGTCAGTGAGGGTGGTAGATACCATTAAGTGACCATGTGTACTGTGTGGCTATCACATTCAAAATTACTGAGCAAGCAGAGCATGGAATCTGCATGAAAATTTGTGTTAAGCTTGAACACTCCTCTGCAGAAACTATTTAGATGATTCATAAGGCCACAGCTATGGGCAACTGATGATTGGCAGCTTCATCACAACAATGCACCTTCTCATGCATCATGTCTCATGCAGAGTTTTTTTGGTGAAACATCAAATCACCCAGGTGACTCAGCCTGCCTGCAGCACAATTTGGTGCCCTAAGACTTCTAGCTTTTCCCAAAATTAACATCACTGTTGAAAGGTAAGAGATTTCAGACCATCAGTGATATTCAGGAATATATGATGAGGCAGCTGATGGCAATTGGGAGAACTGTGAGGTCCCAAGGTGCCTTCTTTGAAGGGGACTGAGGCGTCATTGTCCTTTGTACAATGTTTCTTGTACTGTATCTTCCTCAATAAATGTCTCTATTTTTTATATTACATGACTGGGTACCTTCTCCTGGTAAAATACACCTAACATAATATTAACTATTATTCATTGGTATTAAATATTTTTGCATGGTTGTGCCAGAATTACTACCATCTATAATTCTTCATCTTGCAAAACTGAAACTCTGTAGTTCACCATTTCCCCCTTCCCCTGCCCCTGTCAATCACAAACCTATTGTCTCTCTATGAAATCAACTACTCTGGGAATCTCTTACAAGTGAAATCATACAGTATTCATACACATACACACACACACAAATTATTGTAAGTGGTGTGGCTTTTAAAAATTTTAAAGAAGAGAAAATTTAAGTTATCAGAGGCTGTATGGACATTGATAATTAGAAACCAGTCTGCAAATATATCCAGAGTTCTTTCATCCACATTAAGGTACACATGTGATTGGATATAGTCAACATCCAATTATAGTCAACCCTCTGTACCTGAAGGTTTTGTGTCCAGATTCAACCAACTTATTTGGGGAAATAAAGCCCCTAAATTTCCTAAAAGCAAAACTTAAATTTACCACTTGATGAGCACTATGTCGAATCCACTCAAATAAAGTGATATGTAGGCACACCCTGTTGTAGTATATATGCAAATATAGATTATATGCAAATACTATGCCATTTTATATTAGGGACTTGAGCACCCAAAGATTCCCTGGTGGTCCTGGAATCAATCCCCTGTTGATACCAAGGGACAGTTGTACATAATTATACGTAGCACAAAAATCTGTTACGTTCTCTTTGGTGAGAAGGATTTTCTGGAAATATAATGAAAGGAATTATTTAATAAGCTAAATTCAAATATTTTGTTTTGTTGCAGATCTGTGGTCACTTGTTCACATGGTTTCAAGGCACAATGAGTCACACTGGCTCTTGGAAACTTTGGCTCTGGGCGGCAGTGCTCCTGCTTCCTGCTTCTACTTCTGTGACGGTCAGGGACAAGCCAGGTATCCAGGCTACCTCTTTTCCTAGTTACCAGATGTTATTTGTAGCCTTTAAATTATTTTTTAAAATTATGAAAATAAGTTGTTAAAATTGAAGAGGCCATGGATTAATTTTATTAGGACAAAATAAATAATAATTCTTTGTTTCCCCATTGACTTTCATGTTGAACAGTGAGAACTTCTAAAATTACCTCATTTTATATGTATATTAAATTAGTCTAAATGACCTTTCCTTTCTCTCATAGGTTACTTACAAATATAAATATAGTTGTGTTCATCTCTGTGTATGTGTATATTTCTTACTTTCCCCTTTAAGTTATGTTATTCAAATTATAACTACAGAAACTCATCACCAATTAGGATTAACTGGAGACATATCTAATCTTAATTAGGAAAAACTGAAAAACAGAATAGGAGATATAAAAGGAAATATCAGTTATACATCAGTTTTGTAGTACCTCAGATGAGGTAAACAAAAGATTTGAACTAAAATGATAATATTTATTTGTAATCGTTAGACTATCAACCTCATAAATATTTCCAAAGGACTTGAAGGCAATTTGAAACATTTACTTCTACCTCTGACTTTTATAAATGATTATGTGGCTAATTTGGAAGAGTTTTCTTAAATACTGAGGATGTGTAAGTTATTGATCTAGATATACCTCATAATTAAAAATTGAACTAGGTACATTGAAGAAACCATTTGATAATCAAAAAGAAACTTCAACTCTCCTTATATGCAGACAATCCTATTTAATGTATTCTGATGATGTCATATGTGATAATGTGTTCTGAGTCTGAGTTTCATTGTGCTTATTCTTTGAAATATGTTGTTTGATAATTTTTGCTAAACAGGTATAAATATACTGTAGTAGAGACTTTTGAGTTTGAAGCAAATGTAAAGTAAAAATAATCTCTTATAAAGCTGTAACAAATTTTAGTCTCTTGGAGTGTTATGTAAGTCTTCATGATTTTTTTTTTGCTAATTTGACAGGAGGTACATTTCCTAAAATAATTCACATGAAAGTTTGTGTATTCTACCACTGTACAAATGATAACCTATGACTGTCATATTTTTTGGGGGGTGAAATTCTTTCTTCAGTAAGAAAAAATCAGTAGTGATTCATGGCAAACAGAAGTATATTGAGCAGGGGAATTTATTCTGATAATGGTGTTACTCTTCTGTATTTCTTTTTTTTTTTTTTTTTACTCTTCTGTATCTCTTTATGTCTCTTCCTTTTCAAAGATTTAGTAGGTAATGCAAACTGCAACTTAGAGTACCCAGGACTTTTTTGGTTAGAAAGGAAAATGAACATTTGATTAAGAAGGACACAGTTTTTAGGCACATACTAGAGCATAGTAAATATTTTCGATGACAGTAATGGCTTGAAGTATCTACATAAATGGTTTTCCAATTCTAGTGAGCAAGTATCATTGAGGGTATTGATTGGCAAGCCCCACTCTCAGAGACTCCCATTGTCAGGACAACCGAGGCTGGGATTCAGTCATTTACACCTTTAACAAGCTCCCCAGGTAAACCTAGTGCAGCATGTCTGAGGAAAACACTTAGAAACACTCACCGTTAGCATAATTAACCTTTTTTTTCTTATTTGGTTTTTCTGCATCTTATGCTATCAGGCTCCTTTTATTTTGTTATTTTTTTGCCTTTAGTAACTTTTCTGTTATTGTGGTAAGATCACTTAATATGTGATCTACCCTCTTAACAGATTTCTAAGTGTATAATACAGGACTGTTGACTCTAGGCACAGTGTAGTACAGCAGATCTGTGGAATTTAATCATCTCGCATAACTGAAACTTACCCAGCTTGGGATTCCCCTAAATGTTTTGCTTTTGTAGCTTTGGTATCTCAGTTCTTCAATCAGGTTATATCATATATAGAACTACCAAAATGTATACGTGCTGGTTCATTAACTTACCAAGTGAATCTTTCCAAAAAATTAATCTGAACCCTAACAAGATTCGGATAACATAAAATACCAAAGGAAATTGAAAATAGAATGAAGAGTTGGTTTTTATCATGCCATTTGGTAGAAGGTGCTTATAAAGCAAGGCATACTCAACATGCCATGGAAATTGTGTAACTTCAGGTATCATTTGCATTAGTTAAAATGTCAGCACAGCACTGTCATAAGATGACCCGCTGGGCACAGACTGATGAGGACACTCTTGTCTCTTGTGTAGCTGATTCACAGCACAGGTTCCCGTTTTAGTTTCCTCATGTGCAGACCTGTACGTGTGGTCACTAACCATTTACCGGAGGGAAGTGATTACATCTAAAAATAAAATATAACCAATCTAAGACAGAGGCTAGGGTTTCAGCTCTGGAGTCTGTGAAGTTGTCAACAGTCTACTGTTAAACCTAAATATATGAAGGATAAATTGAGTCTTTTAATTGCTTTGCTTCACTCATGGTATATTTAACAATTACCGTACTTGGAATATTATCCCAGGCAGGACAGAATCCAAGAGTAATATAGAGAGATTCAACAACAATTTGAATTTTAATATCATGAGGCTATTAAGAATTTATTTTATATTTTTCTCCAATTGCAGTATTATGTGGGGATTATGAGATAAGGTATATTTGCATATTTTCATTGCTGCAGATGAAGTTCTGTTTGAATGTGGCAGTTTCAACTTAGTTGTCAGAAGAGGGTGGGCAAGAGAATTGTATTAAAAATTACACAGCATGTAGATCATTTCAAAACTTACTTTACTCAGTTACTTAAAAACTTTCTGCTGTGATAGAAACTTATGTATCAAATAATTAGAAGTTCCTCTTTTTCTCTCTTAAGACAAAGTATAGAATTATCCTAAAAAAGTAATAAAACAAAATCAGAATAAGGAAAAGCAGCAAAAACAAACAAACAAACAAAAACCCCACAGTTAATAAAAAGAGATGATAACCTTGACTGGTGTAGCTCAGTTTGATCATCATCCTGTAACCAAAGGGTTGTGGGATTGGCCCCAGTCCTGATGCATGAGATCCCGGGTCTGAGTGCATACAGGAGGCAACCCGTTGACGTTTCTCTCTCACCCTTCCTCTCTCCCTTCCTCTCTCTCTAAAAAGCAATGAAAAATGTCCCCGGGTAAGGATAAATAAATAAATAATTTTTTTAAAAGATATGATAGAATGCTATTTAAATCATCATTTTTCTTTCACTTATGGTAAAACTTCAAATTAAGTGTCTAGTTGAATCGATTATAAACTTAGACACCAAACTGTACACATAAACCTTTTTAAACTAATTTTATATTAATTACAAGAAAAATCATTATTCTGAAATTTGGCTTAAATTAATTGACAAACATTGCATTCTGACATTCAGAGGAGAAAGGATGCTGTCATACAGATAATATTATTTTATGTTTTCAAGAATTCCTCATGTTCAGTATGGGACCATGTAAGCATGGTACTACTGACCAATGTGCTTTGTAACTTATAAGTTACAAAGCTTCACAATTGTTAAATAAAGTTATTGTTGCTATTCCTTTGAAGGAATAGCTTTAGATACAAAATAAGCTGTAACGGTTCTGTGATCTTTTGTGATTTGTTAAAATATTTTCTTCCCCCTACCCCTCTTTCTTCTTGTTTGGTCACTTTTCCATATTATTTTTGTTATATTCTGGTCCAATGTACCTATTTTTGTTAACCAATGATTTTTCTCCCAAACTAGGATACTCTGCAGTCCTTTATCAGACTCATTGTCAAAGTATGAAGCAAACAGGGGGGCCTGAGGGCAACTAGTAACAATAAAATTAAAAGGCCTGCTTACCCCTCTGTCCAACAGGAATTCAGTTTTAGCCTTTTTTATTTTAAATGCAAATCCCCAAAAGGCTCTTATTTTGATCCATTTATGAAAGACAAACAAACCACACCTATATCTGTGGTAAATTGCTGCTCTTTATCTTCCCGTCTTGAGACAAACAAATGCTGTGTCATGAGTTCTGTCACTAAAGGTAAACAATTTTCCTTAATACCCTTAATATTTCCTTAATAATGTTAGGAAAAGAGACTGATAAATAAAGCACCTATAAAACTAGACAGATTTTAATTTAACAGATAATAATTCCATAGTATATTATTTATATTCCCAAGGACATGAAGAGATAGAAAAAACAAAGCAGGAAAAATAGACAAGAGAAGAGAAATGTTGCAATTTCTCTGGAGATAGCACTTCCCCTCTTCTCCTCTCACATCCTTGTGGCCTTAAATGTGATTTATATGTTAATCACTTCACAGCCTGCACGTCTCTTCTGAGTTCCATACACATCTCTCTAACTGCCTGTTGAATAACTTCGTTTCATTTTTTTTAATGGCACCTCAAATGTAACATTTCTGACTCCTCCTCTGTCTCATCACAGGTTACTCCTAGCCAAATCTTCTGTTCTAGTGGGATTTCTTTCAGTAAACTAAACTTTTACCTAGCAAAGCAAGCCAATTCTCCCTCCTCCCTATAGTCAATGCATTATCTATCATGTCCTATTGACCTGTATCTCAATTCCTTCCCATTTCAATCTTCATTGTCACCTCCTTGACACATTCTACTATCATTTTTGGCCTCACAGAGTATGAGCATGCCAGTAGGGTTGCAATATAAAATAGAGGACATCCAGTTAAATTTGAATGTCAGATAAATAATGATTTTTTTCAGCATAAGTTTGTTCCAAATATTGTGTAGGATATACTTACACTAAAAATATTTTTGTTATTTATTCGATCTTCAAATTTAATTAGGCATCCTGTATTTTTATTTGCTACATTTGGCAATCCTATGTGATGTGAAGGGAGTGGGTTTCTGAATTTATATTTTTCAGTAATGAATCTTCCCTAAAGACCTTTGAACAAGTCTTAATTCTCAATTAATTGAATGCTGCTATTCTATATTATTCATAATATGTAGATACTTAGGTACAAATATATGGAAATACATACACTGTAGCAAAATTAAAAGATAAATTTTATCTCCTCTAGACAAATTATATATTTTATTTTCCTTGAGTCAGTAAAGTGGTATATGAATAGCTTAAGTAATACTAAAAACCCTCAACAAACTATAAAGTATGTAATAGAACATGTTTATATCTATTTTTAATGATGCCTCTAATTTAATTTTCCTCTTTATAATACTTCCCCATCTCCACCCATGGCTTTTCTTAAGGCCAGAGGCCCCTGTGTCCATAGGGAGTGACTGGTCAATTTTCAGTATGAGTATCAGCAACGCTCACAGATCTTTTATGTATTAAATCAATTGAAAAAAATGAAAAATTAAAGAATGGATTTTAACTGGTCTGGGCTTTTTAGCTGAGAGGCCAAAAAAAAAAGAGGAGCCCTGGTTGGTGTGGCTCAGTGGATTGAGAGGTGATCTGTGAACCTACGAGTCTCTGGTTCAATTCCCAGTCAGGGCACATTCCTAGGTTTCAGGCCAGGTCCCCAGTAGGGGGCGTGTGAGAGGCAACCGCACACTGATGTTTCTCTCCTTCGCATTCTGACTCCCTTCCCCTCTGTCTAAAAATAAATAAGTAAAATATTTTTTTTTTAAAAAGGAATTCAACATGCCTTCAGTAAATACTCTGTTAAACTGAAAACCTATTTGAGGATTAAAAAATACCAGAACAACAATAAGAAAAATATGTTGCAAAGACATGCAATCTAATCTCAGTACTATAATGCTTAGCAATACAATAGAAGACCAAGTCAGCAGGTAAGAACATAGCAGAAGGATTCAGAGACTAAGGGGAAAAGTGATTTTTTAAAAAAAATAAAAAACATGTTTCAAATCGAGATTGGGAACAAAATGCATTTCTTTTAAAGAATGAGGACTGTTTTATAGGTACTCTATCATTTTGTTTAGAATATGACTTTGATGTGCACTGTTCCACACAGAGAGAAAAAGTTGGACTATAGGAAGTTTTAGTTTTACTTCAACTTGGCCTCTGAGTAGCTGGCTATATGATCTGGGGAAAAGTCATAGAACTTCTTGTTCATGATTTGTTCTTAGGTCTTCAGGATTCTGACCTTTTGAGGGAGAAAAGAGTAAAATCTTTTAAAAATGGATATATTTTTGTGGGTAATCTAAATACAATCTACATAACTTACTCAAATCTGATTTAGCTGCCTTCCTTTGTGTTTCCTTTGACCCCTTTCATATCCTTCCAATCCTGTAAACGTCCCAGGGCCTTCAAGCACAGGTACCAAGAAAGTGGATCTGACAATCACTAACAACATTTTAGCATGAATTTATTAAAAATATTTGCATTTTCTTTCAAAAGGGCTGTTGAATAAGGGTCCCTAAGTAATACCTCTTTTTTGAGATGAAATTTAGAAACAGCCCAGAGAGCCTTTGAAATGACACAACTGCATTGATTCTCCTGTTGATTCTGCTCCATTGATTCTACTTGACAGGATGTTTGGACAATGGTTTCATCAGGGGTTCTTCGAGGCACATGTACATTTACTCAAAAAGTGTGCTTTATTTTATATTAAAATGCATGTGTCAATACTTAACACTGTCAACCTGGGATAGCTGCTTCCACCGCCTTGCCATTTTTATGAAATGCACTCATAAATGCATGAGTTCCTAAAACTCATGCACTCAGATAATTATGCCTCAAGTCTTACCCCCAAATGTTTAACATTTAGTTTTCATTTATTTTTTGTTTAGCATTTTACAATAAACCACATTCTAAAGATAAAAAGCTGTGTTTGATTTTCATAAACTAACTTCACTGGTGAAATACTCTCGTAAGTGTTGATGGAAATATTGAATTCCATTCATTTCAAAGTGACAGGTTTATTATTTTGACATCATATATTCATTAAGTCTCTGGAAGAATTTAAATAAGACATATATTGTTTCCAACTTGGCAGTAGGCCAGTTTACCTTCCCTTCATTATCAAAGGGTCATAGTAAGAATTCTGTTTTCACTGTCTTGAGATTTGTTTTACCAATAATTTATTGGGGCTTCCTTTGTTGTGAAGAATTTAAAGTTAATCTTATTTTATAGTCACATAATCATTCATTATAAAAATTTCATCTGAATTTTGTTTTTTGATTTTGTTTTGCAAGAACCACCTTTAAAGTATTTTCTCACAGACATGTTGTTTTCCTCATTTCATTGAGAAATTATTACATATACTAAGATCAATAAATCTTTCACGTAGAATGCATTGAATTTTTATACATGTATTTATATATCTGTGTAACTACCACTCAAGCAAAAATATAGAACATTCACAGAACCCCAAGTTTTCCTGCATTGGCCCCCACTCGACACCCCTCTAAGGTAACCAGTATACTGACATAGATTAGTTGTACAATCTCTTGAACTTCATAAAAATAGAATTTTGTAGTAAGTGGTCTTTTTTGGAATGGTATTTTTTCTGCTTAATATTATATCTTTGAGACTCATCCAGGTTGTTGCATGTATCAGTAGTTCATTCTTTTTTTTATTGCTATGCAGTTTTTCACTGTATATATTAAAATTTATTTGCTTTCTCTCTTGTCAGTGAACATTTGGGTTGTTTCCAGTTTTAGGCTATTATGAGTAATGCTGCAATGAATATTCTCTTTTAAAAGGACCATATATACTCATTTTTTGGTACTCATTTCTCTTGGGTCATTGAGCTTCTAGGTCATAGAGTTCAGGTATATTTAGCTTTAGTAAATGCTGTCAAACAGTTTTCTAAAGTGGTTGTACTTTTTCCATTCTCACAACTGATGTAGGAGTTTTCCTTGTGCCATCTCTTCCTCAACACTTAGTGCTGTCAGTTCTTTAATTTTTTGCTATTTAGTTGTGTCTCATTGTGGTTTTACTTTGCATTTCCCTTATTACTAATGATGCTGAGCTCCCTTTAATATGCTTATTCACAATTTGGATATTCTGTTTCGTGAAGTGCATAAGTGGGGTTTTTTTGTGTGTATTTTCAAAATAGGGTTTCAATATTTTTTCTTATTGATCTGCAAGGATTCATTGTACTTTCTGGATATACTTTATTGGATGTGTATTGCAAGAGTCTGTGGTTCCTAGCTGTGGCTTGCCATTTTGCTCTTTTAATGTTGTCTTTTGATGAATAAAGATTTTAATTTTAATGAAGTCCAGTTTATCAATCTTTTATAATTAGTGCTTCCTGTGTCCCTTTTAAGAAATCTTTGCTACCCCAAGTTCATGAAGATTTTATATTTGCCTTAGTCCTTTATTATTTTATCTTTCAAATTTATGGCTAAGATCATCTCTAATTCATTTCTGTGCATGGTGTGAGGTAAGGGTCAAGGTTCAGCGTTTTTCTATATAGAGATCCAGCTGAATTAGAACCAGCTATTGAAAAGATGATCCTTTTCCCACTGTATGTTACTGGATCTTTTATGGTAAATAAATGTTGCATGGGTCTCTCTTTAGACTCTTTGCTTCACTGATCTACTTACCTATATGGGTATCAACGAATACAATTTTATAAAAATTCCTGATATATGACTGTGTAAATTTTCTAACTTGTCCTTCCTGGATATTGCCTTGGCTATTTTAGTTTTTTTGTAGTTCTGTATACATTTGATAATCAGCTTGTCAGTTCACACACACACACACACACACACACACACACACACCCTGTTGGGATTTTAATTGGTATTGTATTGAATATGGAAATAAGTTGACAATTGACATCTTAACAATACCGAATCTTCTGATCTAAATACTTTGTTAATCTCTTCGATTATTTAGGAATTTAATGTCTCTCAGCAACATTCTCTAGTTTTTGGTTCAAAGATCTTGATGAGATGCTTGATTTTTATAAAAAATGACCATAAATTCATATTTAAAAATTTGTAATGTTTACAAAATGTCCAATTATGTTATTATATGGGACCAGCAGTTGTGTGTAGATCTCTGAAGTAGGAATTTCCAAAGTAGATCAGTAATCTCCAAAATTGTTCTGCACTATAATTTCATTTATGTATCTTGAAGCTTCTGAGTAAGTGGTACCATTATTTAGAATCTGATTTATTCTTCTGATTGAATATATTAAGATGATACCCCATCAGTACCTCTGAACTCTGTGATGTATTTGTTAAAGAAAGGGCTCAGGAGCTCCACAGCTGAACTGGTGAGTCAGGAGTTTCCACGTTCATCAGAGCAGATCATCAATTTGGCTTTAAGTGGTTTTATCTTCACTCTGTATTAAAAAACTTTTAGGTCATTAAATTCAAACATGAATTTTAGCTGTAAAGAATTAAAGTTCTGATTTCATGATGCCAAAATACTTAATAAATTTAGTTTAAGAAGATCTCTCCAATTGTACAGTTACCTTGGCATATTCTAAAAATTGGCTGCAATTTTATCTGAATTATGAATTGACTATTACAGTCCCAAAATCTAGCCTGACTTAGATTTAAATATGCCCAGATAGTAAAAAATTAGTGTGTGCATGTCCATCACTGTGTGAATGTGTTGTCATAGTAATCAATATGTAAATTTGCTTTGAATGAAGACAAACTATGTCTTTTATTTCTTTGAATATACTGAGTGCACAAGCACATAATACTTTCTTAATGATCTTTTTTTTTTATTATAGGCCACTTTTGTATAGCAGAGGCTTTCACTTTTTTGCTTTTTAATTTTATTTTAATAACATCTCTCTATGTTGCTGCAGTAGTTCAGGAATACCCTTGTTGGTATTAGGTGGTGACTTCAACAACAAACATTTATTTCACACAGTTCAGGAGGCTGGGAAGTTCAAGATCAGGTTGCTAGTGCGACAAAGTTCTGGTGATGGTCCTACTTCTGGTTTCCTCACATGGCAGAGTGAGAGAAAGAACTCCTGTCTGTCCATCCCCTTATAAATAAGGACACCAGTCCCATTCTGGGGGCCCCACCCAGTGACCTCATCCAAAACTAGTTACCCCCTTAGACCCCACCTCCAAATACCATCACATTATGGATTAAAACCTCAACATATGAATTTGGCAGGGGAGGATTCAATCAGTTCATATTGGCCTGCTTCTGTTTTAAAGTGTAATGTCACCTGACAGCAAAATCTGAACTAAAGTTATGTCGAAATATAATACTCTTTCACTTGTTTTAATATTGGATATACTTTGAATATGAAAATTTAATGATGCTAAAGCTAACTAATTTTCTAATGTCAAATATATAGCAATAATTGGAATGTTACAATAATAGTAATAATAGCTGACACTAACAAACACTGCATACCAGGTACTCTTCTGAGCCCTTCACGTGCATAAATAACTTTATGTAATCTTCACAAACACACTATTAGGTAGGTAATTTTCTTACCCTCATTTTACAGAAATTTAATAAAATGATTTAATGTATTTCTATTTTTAAGTTTCTAATTGTATCATGGGGTTCAAATTTATTTGAAAAAATTGATAGGAAATGTAATGAAATCCTCAATACTTTTTTTTAAAATAGAAAACCAATGTGCTATCCTGAGAACAGAGGGACATCAGTTTATACAAGACAACGGAGATAAACTTGAAATTTCAGGTAAGAATTATAATCCTTTACAAAGAAACATTTTGTATAAAATTATCATCAAATGTGTAATATACTGTGAGTAATTCCTTGACATTGTAATTTAAGTTGATGATATTAATATGGATGATGTAGAAAATATGCTGAAAACAGAGTTCTATATTGTTTGAAGACCAACAACAACTCAACCTCTTGTAGAAAAAAGGTTACTTAAAATTACAGAATTTGTATATATTGTAGAAATTTTGAAAAAAGAAAATTTATGAGAAAGATCTCACTACATTTCCCCACATCAATGTATATTTTTCTAAAGCATGATTTTTTTAAGGCTGCTTAGATTTCAGTTGAATGTCAGTAATATTTTTTACTTAACTAAATTTTTGTCTTCAGCCATCAGAAAGGCTACAATGAACTACTCTGATTATTTATTTAGGATAATTCCCTAGGTCAAAGAAAATTAATATTTAAGCTTTTGAAACATATTTTATCCTTCTACATCCTAAGAGGAGAAAAATGAAATCAAGAAATTTTGCTGATCCCAAACAGTAGGACTCGAGTTGAAATAAATCCATACATAGGTAAAGATAACAAAAATTCTTTTTATTTTTTTGAATGAATGAATGTTTTATTGGCATGTTCATTGTTGTAAACAGCATCTGGCATGAAAGAGTTTTACCAAAACCTTTTAATTGATTTTTATAAATTGGATGGCATTTTCAAAATTTATGTATAATTGTTTCATTGAATAGTTGTATTTAGCAAAGCAAAAACTTGCTGCCTCTAATAGATTTTGCAACGAAATCAGGTTGACTTCATCAGCCTGTGCTATGCCTTGACTTACTAGCAAGTTTATTCAACATGATGGTAAGAAGTTTCCTGAAAATTAAACTACATGTAACTACAAATCAGCTCCAGAAACTCAAGTGGGACTTATAAGGGCTCTATACGATTGAAACAAAGTATATTTTCAAAAGTAATTGTACAAAAAATAAAACTGAAGCCAGTGAACAGAAAAACCTCATTAACAAGGGCAAATACAATCATATGGAACCCAGCACTGAGGAATACATTTACATAGACTGCTATACTTCTCGGTGTACAAAAATATACATCATGAATGATATATAAAAAGAACAACCATGGGAAATAGGTGAACTGCAATTATAATAACTCAATGGGATCAATTTTATTTATATGCCAAATGAACGAGTGAAACATATTCTCTACATCCGTAACTTAAGTACAATTATAATTACAATATTCACCGATTTGAGCAGCCATCTGCTGGGAGTGGTCTAAGGAAAACATTTTGATGTTCCAGAATAATGTTCCTTATACTTTGCAAAAGTCAAACAAAAAAACACAACTTCACAATTCTTTACTAAACTATGACTGACTCTAAGAATATCTTTCTCTTGAAAAATTCTTATATAAAATTTAATATCTTTGTGAGTTTACTAAATTTGATAAAACTACTAGATTAAATTGTTGTCATATTTTATAGGTTTTGATCTAGGAGAGAGCTTTTCTTTGCGACATGCATTTTGTGAAGGTGATAGAACCTGTTTCAAATTGGGAAGTGCACTTCTTATTAGAGATACCATGTAAGTAAAATAATTTTTCTTTATATTGTAATAATACCACGTAAGCTGTAACGTAAGCTGTTTTCTAAGGTGATTCCAAATAATTTTTTAAAAATAAAACATATCAGTACTGTCATACTCACTTGAATGCTGTACTAAATGTTCTGTTTATATTTTTATTTTTATGTTTATAAATTTGTTGTTTTTAATCTTTGTAATCAGATCTTGCTCTATGCGGTAAATAACATTTAAATGTATAGACAGAGGCATAATCTTTAGAGAATAGTAATTTTGTTTTTTGAAGAAATATTTTTATTAAAAGTAGACATGACCAAAATTAGATTTTAAAATGTAAACTTTAAAACATAGGCACAATGTAGCCTTAGAGACAAAAAGCTTTTATTTGTTATACTGATTCCTACATGCTTTGTGCATGTCAATAAGCTTCATGATCAATTAAAATAAAAGAATGTAGCCCGTAGATATTCATTTTATATATTGTACAGAGTAAATAGTAAAGAAAAACTTTTTATGTTTTATTTTTGATCTTGATATTCATTTCATTTCAAAATGGTTTTACCAAAGGCTTCCTTTGTTATCTTTATTATTCTTTTGCTGCTGATAAACCTGGGATTTAAAAACAGAATCATATGCCATTGAAATAAAATTGATCCCAGCTATTCAGGGTAATAATAATTCCTCATATGGTTGGCTATAGATTACTGGAGGATGGATAAACAGGAGAAAGCTTGAGTCATCAGGAAGGCAAATATAGCAAATATGGTCATGATATTTACAGCCTTTTGAGTCCAAGATGAACATTTTAGTGTATGAATACACTGCAATGAAAAAAGCATCAAAATTCTGTTTGGTTTAAAATGCAACACAGCTGTTTTTGTGTGAATGCATATATGAACGTTTTCACTTCCTACTGGGTAGCCTAAAAGTTAAGTTACCAGACGGGGTTGTTGAGAATCTCAGCATTTAAATTCTCAAAGGGAAATAGCATTAATCATCTCATTGCCTATCCTTACATGCTCCAAATAGACCATATTTCTAACTTACTTCTTTCTTGAGAAAGTTTCTTTTAGGCCTTCTCTGTGTTTTTTTTTTTTTTAAGATTTTATTTCTTTATTTTTACAGAGAGGGGAAGGGAGGGAGAAAGAGAGGGAGAGAAACATCAATGTGTGGTTGCCTCTTGCGCGCCCCCAACTGGGGACCTGGCCTGTAACCCAGGCTTGTACCCTGACTGGGAATTGAACCATGACCCTTTGCTTCTCAGTCCGGTGCTCAATCCACTGAACCACACCAGCCAGGGCAGACCTTCTGTTTTGTGATACTTTAGATACTTTTAGTTTAATGATATAGTTCCTTAAAAGCAAACTGCTTATTAATCAGTAAAAAGGAAGAGTGTAAAGGAAGAGAGTAATTTGATATTTGGGGATATAATGGGTGATTGTCAGGTAGGGCACTTCTGTAGATGTAACTGAACCTGTATGGACCTGTGCTGTTGTATGTGACTTTTAGGTGGCTTCACATGTAGGCATTAAACTCTCAGGGCAAGGCAGTTTCATGATTGGGTTTTTAAATGCAGTAAAGTCAGCATGTCTCTCATGTAGATTTCATATAGATAGATAGACAGATAAATACATATGGTCTGTCCAGAAGGTATCCAGCCACGTAATATGAAAAACAGAGACATTTATTGAAGAAGATACAAGAAACATTGTACATAGGACAATTACACCTCATTCCCCTTCAAAGTAGGCACCTTGGGATCTCACGCAGTTCTTCCAATCACCATTAGCAGCCCCATCATATTTTCCTGAATCTTATTATTGACCTGAAATCTCTTCCCTTTCAAAGGTGATTTTAGTTTTGGGAAAAGCCAGAAGTCACAGGGTGCCAAATCTGGGCTGTAGAGGGGCTGAGTCACCTGGGTGATTGATGTTTCACCAAAAGACTCTGCATGAAACGTGATGCATGAGCAAACGTGTTGTCATGATGAAGTTACCAATCACCAGTTGCCCATAGTTGCGGCCTTTTGAATCATCCCAGTAGTTTCCATGGAGGAGTGTACATGCTCAATGCAAAATCTGAGGCATTCATTGCTCTGCTAACTCAGCCATTTTGAATGTCTTGACCACACAGTACACGTGCTCACTCCATGATGTCTCCTACACCCACTGACTAGTACAGTGAAGTTGTCATAGTTCTCACATGCACATTCCAGTTCACTCTGCTTGGCTTCCAGGTTACATCGATGTTGCACAAACTGTTCTCATTATATTAACAGTGGCTGTACTTTTTCTGGACAGACCTTGTATATTGGTTTAGATGTTTCTTAATTACAAGTTAATAAATTTAATTAATGAATTTAAGAAAGTCAAATTCTCTTCCAAAAATTGAGATTTTCTTTCCCTCTGCCTTCTTGATGATTTAAACCCTGTAATTTTGTCCTGGTGGCCAAAGGATTGGAGTGAAAATCTTTTAAAATTCATCAGTCCTATGCATAGGAAAACTTAGCTAATTTTAAGCAGTTGTATTGGAAAACTTGCTGCCATATTTAGGCACTTCTATTCCCCTTTCAATAGATGTGATAATAAATATTAGGTACAACATGAAATTTATTTCGTGACTCCTGGCTCTAAATCGCTGCATTTCTCGGATGATCAGTGTAAGTGAATTCTCAGACTCTGCACATCAGAACCCTGGTATCTCCACTACAGGAAACTGGAGGATATCTGGTTAAGCTGACTAACAAGTGTCAAGTAGCTTGGCACATTTCCACTTCATTTCACTCTCTTGGATGATGCCGTTTGATTTTTCTTTTCTTTTAAAAATTTTATTTGTTCATTTTCAGAGAGAGGGGAAAGGAGGGAAAAAGAGAGGGAGAGAAACATTGTTGCCTCTCACATGCTGCCAACTGGGGTCCTGGCCCCCAACCCAGTCATGTGCCCTGACAGGGAATCAAACCAGTAACCTTTTGGTTCATGGGTCTGTGCTCAATCCACTGGGCTACACCAGCCAGGGTGCCATTTTGATTTTTCAATGAGACTGGGGTGAAGTTGCAGCTATTTATATATTTGTAAATAAGCTGCTTTGCAGAATTAGCATAGGAAAAGGCAGGTGCCATCTTACATGAAAAATGGGGATTCTTTCTGTGCCTTAGTTTGTTTTCATTGTCCTGGCATCTTCCAGGTGAGGTTTATGAATGGAGAGATCTAATGAGTATGTCAGCCAGATACCTACCTATTAGGCGCACTTAGTACCGTAAGCCTGGCTTAATGTGGGGATCCCCAAGGCTGCTCTTGCCAAGACCCTCCAAATAAATGTTATCGTATGCTTCAAGGTGACTGAGGGGCTCTATATGCTTGGCTTTATTTTAAATTCACGTCTCTTTTTTCAGTGTGCCTTAGAATAGCAAATGGCTTCTGTTTGGGGGCTTTGAAGGTTCTGTGTGGCATGCTACCTAGTTTTCTAGCATTATATTTTAAGGAAACAGTTCCTTGGCTTCTGTACCTCCAAGTATCCCTTGTTATGCAAAAGAAATAATTCATTATTTCTATACATATTGAGAGAGAGCTGTGTCATAGATTATCATTTTCTGATTATCTTTAAACTATTTTGGCAATTATCAGGGAGAAATGATGAAATTTTCAGAGAAAATATACACAAAACATGGATGTACTATGGAGCACATTATTTTCTTGGTATAATATACTCCTTACAGTTCATTAGTTGCTTCTATAGAAACATGTTTTAAATAAAAATGTCTTAGTAGTTAACTATTTTAGAAGAGTTGATGAATGATGAATTTCTATACACTGCCGAATCTGCAAGGGCAACACATCCTTATTTTGACTAGCCAGTGGGAAAACCGATCAGTTTTAAATGTGCCAGGGAAGTGACTATCCTGATTTATTATTGAATTCAAGGATGGTAAAGAGCTTTATCTCTCAGCTTCTATGATTGATACCCAGTGGCTATCTGGAATACTGTGTTGAGAAAGATTCTCAGCCCATTTTGGGTTCAGCAGATGAGAGTGCTGTGATCCATGTTCAAAAAGAGGGGAGAAGGGAGTGCTCACGTGTGCCG